>KV458820.1:0-222462 GCA_001662605.1 Pseudogymnoascus sp. 05NY08
AAAAAAAAAANNTTCGCAGTCGCACTCGCATTCTCCAATCCATGCTCGGTCTTCCCCTCAAACTTTGACTCCCTCTCGCTCGTCGCACTCAGCGCCCTCGATGCCGCCCTCTCAGCCGCAATCCTGGACCCATCAAAGCCCATCTTCGCGCCCTGTCTAGCCCTGTCAATCGCCTCCCTAGCAATCGGCCCCGCCTTATCCTCCGCAAGCTGAATCTCCTCTCTCGACTTCTCCAGCCCCGTCCCCAGCGCCTTAGCAACCGCGCCCTCCATCCCCTCCTTCACGTTGCCCCACTCGGCGCCCTGCACCCAGCGCACCGCGTTCTGGATCTCTGCGTTCCAGCGGTCCTTGGCTGTCTCGACGAGTGTCGCGCGGCTTGTGCGCCCGGTCTCCAATTCGGGGGCGGAGTGGGCGAGGCTGGGGTCGGAGAGGAGCAGGGTGTTGAGGAGGGAGGATTGAGTGCGTAGGTTTGCGCCTTGCGCGTTGCGGTTGCGCTCGTGTGCGAGAACGGTGAGGTAGGCAATTCCGAGAGTAAGAGTTACGCCGCTGGTCTGGGGGAGGTCGTTAGAATTTTGCCGGGGGGGGTTATGTAGTGGGGGTTGCAATTGGGGGACCTACGAAGCCAGTGGCAAATCCCATCGTTGCCGTTGGAGTGGTTGATGTGGGTAGTAGAGCTTGTATATGCGCCGAACGGCCGCTTTATTTTCGCAGGAGTTTCAAATCCTATATAGTAACCTGACGTATAATTTTGTCTTCCAATTGAGTCCTTGAATCATGGAAGGGGAAGAAATAGAAATGAGTGACGTCGGGATCAAATAGCTTGGTAGCTCCCCGGAACAACCTCGCCAAATTCTCCCGAGCGCCAAGACAATCGCGGCAGTCCCTCACCTCAATCCCGACATATCGAATACATTTTTTGGCACACGAGCCGCATACCACGCATCCGTCCCAACGCCGCTCCCTCGCACCACACCCCCGCGAGGCCCTATATCACGCCCATCGGAAGAATATTTGCGAGGAATTGACCTGAGGTGTCAGAATAATACGCAATGGCTGGAGGACGCATGAAATACCGCCATCTCGGGCGCACATCAGCACACAGACAGGCACTTCTCCGTAACTTGGTCACCTCCCTCTTCACACACGAAACCATCCAGACGACATGGCCAAAGGCAAAGGAGGCGCAGCGGTTAGCTGAGAAGCTTATTACGCTGGGGAAGAAGAACACAGAGGCCAGCAAGCGGAGAGCGCTGAGCATTTTCTTCGTAAGTAGTCTCCTATCCGGCCCCCGATACCTGGATTGGGCTGCAAAGAAGTGATGGAACCCCGAAAGGCTAATTTCAGATAGACACCACACTCCCTCCTTCCTAAACTCTTCGGACCGCTTCGCGAACGCTACGCCGAGCGCCCGGGTGGATACACAAGAGTGCTGCGCATCGAGCCGTTAAAGGCTGATCAGGCGCCATCAGCGATCCTAGAGCTTGTCGATGGGCCAAAGGATATGCGCTTTGCTATGACTGCAAGGACGCTGGCTAGAGTCCAGGAGGCTGGCCAGGAGGTAAACGACATGACGGCGAAGAATATTATGAAGGTTACGCGGTACAGACCAGATGCCGATGCGGACTTGCAGAGGATGGTGGCTGACCTGAGGGATTTGGAGATTGAGGACCCGAAGAGAGAGAAGGGTGTGGAGAAGAGGTGGGGTGGAAAGATTTGAGGGTATTGAGGGAGAAGGATGTTCTGCGAATATGTATCAATACTGGAAGGGAATAGTGCAAGGCACTTTTGTATGTACGGATTAGGGACGGCGTCTATTGTATTGATTAGATTTCACATGAAAGTTTATATTGTGGATTAACATATTCAAGTCACATAGCGATGCATATTCAAAGTGATTTCACAATCTTCCATTTATTCATAGTAGCAGGGTGATCCGTCATCCCAATAGCCCACCGCGGCCCCTTTTGACACCATTCCCTATGCGAGCTCCATCTATGGTACTACCGAACGCCATCATTGACAAGAGATTCGCCTGTGGTCCATTTTAAATTCCAAATTCTTCAAGCAGTTGGTGGTGGCTTAGGGGGTAAGGGGCCCATGTTGCCAAAATGTGGGAGATGGTTGTTATTCTGATTCGGGATAGGAACAGGGTTCTGATTGTTGATTATCCCTTGGTGAATCATGGGCCTCGGTGGCATATGTGGTGATGCGTGATAGGATGGCAAAGACGCATTAGAGCTCTGGCGGCTCATGTTATATCCAACGCCGTTGCCGTATTGCTGAGGGGTATTATAGCCAGTATATTGAAGGTGGGGTGACCCCTGGTGGGGCAAGGGTTGTGGCATCGGGGCCCCATTGTTGCCCGGAACAAATGACTGGGTCTTGGGGTTAAAGGCGTGCCTGTTGAAACTTCCTGGTATTGGGTGCTGGCTTTTGGGGTCAGCCGGGTTGATGGTGCTTGGCAGTTGTCCATATGCGTATGGGATTGTCTGCCCAGCTGGCATGGGTCCGCGAGGTTGGAAGGGTGCTTGATAGCCCATGGGAGGCCATGGACCTGCCTGCTGCGGAGAGTTTTGCATCATAGGACCGCCGTATGGAGGCACGGATGCGCCGTGGTTCTGGTAGTTGGGGGGGCTGGGCCTTGGGAATTGCTATCATGGAAGTTAATATCTCAGTTATAAATACATCGTCAGTTGGGCTTACCTGTGGCATCTGGTGGTAAGCTGTAGGCGCGCCTCCAGCAACCATGGAAGGGTGGAAGTGGGGTGGAGTAGGGCCGTATTGTGGTGCTGCCGGGCCTGAGAACGAATTCTGCAGCACGTTGGTGTACTGCGGAGCACCTATGGTTCCAGGCTGTGTGGGCGTCCACGGCTGTGGCTGTTGTGGTGGAAAGAAGGGCGTGTATTGAGACCGCACATCAAAACTCTCGGAATCTGTGCGATGCTTCTTAACCATCTTTCCTCTCTTAGCTTTCCCAGAAACTGAGCTAGATCGCGAGATGTCGTTGCCATCTTCAGTATCTATATTTATAGTCAATAAACAGGTGACAGCAATTCCATGCATCTGCTTGCTTACCTGGAGTTGCATCGCCGCTCTTCTCTGTGTTTCCAAAAATTCTCTCTCGGGCTTTGTTATATGCGGCTTCACGTTCCTCACGAGATAATCTAAAAATCGTTAGTGTCATCAACTTAGCAATTGGAATAGATGCATTGAGCATACTTCTCTTTTGCAGACAAAGATTTGTCTTTTCCGTCACTGCCCGTCTCAGAGGTGGGTTTTGAAGGGCTACCTCCATTGTCACCCCCCCTTCGCATAATTTTCATTGTGGGGACAGTCGGAGGAGGTGTATGTCCAGTAGTTGGCGGATTTGAAATACTCGTGAGTGACTGCGGTAATCGGCAGAACGGCGTCCGGAATATACGGACTGATCCTGCCACAGCATCAAACTGGTGGGTCATATGGTAATAATCGGCCAATTTGTGGGTTAGCATTCGACAAAATGAATTGCAAGGTGGTAGATCGATGAAAGGTTCCCTAGACAATGTCATGTTAGTTTGTGCAACAACTTGGATCCAACCAATGCAAGTTTCAAGGGAATTTCAAGTGTTAGATGGAGAGAAACCTACTTCGAATCTTTGACAAATTCTATCACGTCCTGTTCCAGTCGCAACAGAAATATGCGATCCTTTGGAGATTCCAATGCTTCTATAAGCTTCTCATCGGGAGTGTGCTTATAGAAAAGGTTGAATCCTTCTGCAGCTGCTACAGGGCTGGCCAAGGGCTTCAAGCTGAGGTCACCAGCTACTGGGGGCCCAGACGAACCGCTTTGAGGGGTCATAATTCCTTGGGCTCGTGATTCGAGAACAGGGAGTACTGCCCTCCTGTCTGCAATCTCGTGTGTTTGGGCACGATATGCGCGAGCTATGGTTTCAGTTAGAGAATATGCACTGAATCGTGGGAAATGCAGTCTGGCTTACCGGCAGCTTCTGACCCGATTCGGGAACCAGCTACAATAGAACCACGGCCTGAACACGTATCATCGTCTTCAGCTGCTTTTACACTGGCACTATCATCTGGCCTCAACGATTCTTTTTCGTCCAAGGCAAATGTTGTCCCAGAGGTGATGCTCTTCCCATCAAGGCTCGGTGGCTTTGTCCCGGCATCTGATCCAGAATCCGTGCGTTGAAACGGATATTCCGCAGACCCCTCTCCAAATATGTCTCTTTCCTCTCCATCGGCATCTGTGCCTGATCCGTTCACAACCAGGCTAGGAGCTAGGCTAATCGAATTGAATGTGTCCGCCAACTTCTCATCAGCATTCGCCTGTTCATCCGACTTTGTTCCGCCATTGGTTGTTTGTTGTCTCGAGCTACCCGTAGCATTCTTGCTACTACTTTCCTTTGTCTCTAACAAAGGAGTATTTCGTGCGGGGTTCGCCGCGGCCATTTTAGCATAGGATAATGCAGTATTCTCCTTTCCCTGGGAAGCAGCAACCTAGTAATAGTATAGTTAATGATTGTTCTATCTTGTAAACTCGAGCTAAACTATGTTGATAAAGGCGGACGATGCCCATGTGAGGGGTTGTAGTGGAGTCCAGAGCAGGAATGTTGCAACTCACTTTAGCAAACGACAATTGATTCTCGGCCTTTGGCGGCACAGAGGCCATATCGATGTGAATAACGCGCTACAGGTCTTCAACTAGATGTGTGATATAAAGACACAAGTCGAGCACGGTTCGATTCGTACTTGGTGAATGAGTGCGAGGATCGACAGTTTCTCCAGAATTATATTAGGGCAGGTTGTGATCGACGTCGCCCGTTTGGAAGGAAAGAAAGCCTGTAGGCATTGTAGGAATCGTAGAACTTTCTTAGATGTAGTTGATCAACCGTTGGCGGAGGAGAGGTGAAGTCGAAGTTAGAAGGTCGTCGTTTGCCTGTGTCTGGCGAGATGGTACAGCGTTGTGCCGCAGTTTGTCGAAGTTGAACGGGCGCCAACACAGTCGTCGAGGCTATCGAGTCCTCCAAAACGTAATAGGCAGATCGTCCCCTTGATGCCCTGGTATTCAAAGGTATTTTGTTGGGATAGTTGGAGCAAGCTCAACTTCCCTATGCATGAACTCCAGGAGGTTAAGGTAATTCTCTTGATCCTGCTCCGTCGAGGCTGTCTTTAGCGCCTCGGATCCCTGCAACCTTTATACCTGTGGTACAGCGGCACGAGGCTTTAAGGCAGCCAGCCTTCCCTGCCAGACAGTTCAGAGACATTCACGGCGACTGACGAAAAAGACAAATTGTATTCACTTCAGCTATCGCAAGTTCGCAAAATCACGTATACACTGACCAATTCAACCGGTCCAATGAACTCTTACAGAGGTTCAACGATTGGCGCGCCCTCCAAAGCTACACCATCTACTCTTTGCCAGAAATGCTTGAAACGAGGACATTATAGCTACGAGTGCAAGGCTGTTGCGCAAGAACGCCCATATGTCTCAAGACCTTCGCGTACCCAGCAACTGTTCAACCCAAAATTAGTTCCAAAGCTTACGAACGATGCGCCCCAAGACTTGTCCGGGAGCAAAAGCAAGCAGGACGAACAGGCAGCAAAGACGAAGCTGGGAGAAGATCGTGGACGAAAGAGAGACCGCGACAACCATGATCTTGACAACCAAGGCGAGCCCAAGAGATTGAGATCGACTTCATCGAGATCTTCTGTGTCTGTTTCAACGGTGTCTACAAATGCGGAAAGGTCGCCGCCACCCAGTAAAGACAGAAAACGCGATGAGAGGAAACGGCGTCGCCCGTCCCCCGGTTTCCAAGCCGACGAACCTCGCTCTTCTCGGGCCCACGGAAGGAGGGAAGAGGGCGAGATCCCGAGCGGCAGAGGTCGCCGTACAAGTAGGAGTTGGTCCCGCAGCAGCTATTCGTCGCTTTCAAGGAGTAGATCGAGGTCACCAAGGCGTGATGGGGTGAGGGACAAGCCACTAAGAAGGCATTCGCAAAGTCAGACGCCGCCTCGTCAGAGAAGAGCCCACTCACCAAAACGGGATGATGAACAATATGGGGCACCGAGGAGGAGTACGGAACGCACGGGACATGTCGACACTACAGGCAGAAGGGATGCGGGGCAGGCCAGAGAGTTTAATGGCCGCAATGACACAAGAACATATCGTGAGAACCAAGCAGAAACGGCACCCCCTAGAAGGTCACGAAGCCCGAGGAATGCGCGTGCAGAACGGTCTCTAAGTCCATTCAGCCAACGAGTGGCTTTAACCAAAGCTTTGGGAAGATAAATAATTAATTCCATACCTTCCACACCAGCGTTCCTTGCAGCACTATAGTGCAATGATATACCTTTAGACGCCATACCCCCTGTGCAATGTTTCCCCGCCAGTGACGCCTGAAAATGCTATAATACATCGCTCATGAAGTTACACCATCATCTCATCCTCCTTCTCTCGCTGTTCCTCCAGCTTCTCCTCTTGCTCACGCAGTCTGGCTCCCTCCACAAGCGCTATTCCTTCCATACCAATCTCATCCCCGCCTTGCTCAGAAGCTGCAGCTGCAATAGCCCCGCCGCCAGCCTTATCTCCAGCACTTTTCTGAGCCTGCCCAATCCTCTCTTTGACAAGTGCCGCAATCGCATTGTCGGTTCGTACATTAAGGATCTCCAACTTCTTGTCCAGATCACGCTTCAGATCCCAATTAGGTTTCTTAGGCTGTAATTTAAAGATATCAACGCCCTTATCATCCTGCTCTTCCTCTTGTGCTTTCTTGCGTATCTCGGCCTCAACCTCTGCGGCCTGTTGTTCGAGAGTATCCTTCTCAAGAGATTCCGTAGGCGGTGCTTCAAATCCAAGCTTCGGGCCTCTGGTTTCCGGATCATAATTGCGCCCTGACAGATGGAGTTTCGAGACGTCTGGTGAGCCGGGAGGCGAGCGGCGGGGTGATGCTGGAGCTGCGTCTTCGTCGCTGGGTTGTTTGCGCTTCAGAGATTTGAGCTTTGCGAGGCGCGACTTGCGCTCATCGGCCGCAGCACCAAGTGAGCTGTGTGCAGCAGACATGATATGAACTATTAAATAATCCTGTCCGTTTATTTTGTGTCGCGTTGCGCGGGTTGTGTTGTGGATTTTATTTTGGAGCGAGAGCCTCAAGGTTCCCGAGCCGCCCCAATCGCGGCGCGGAAACCTTAAATTCTGCCGCCGACGTCCCTTGAATTTCTAGCCTCGCTTTATTGATGGCTTCAACCCAACCGGCAATACGAATCAACACCGGGAAACTCACAGCGAACGCTCTACAAGAATGGAATGATGCTTTGTCACTCAATATTTTATGCCAGCCAGAATCCGTCATAGCCCGTTGGGGGCAGGCTTGTCGCTAGCTGATCTTAACATCCTGCCGTTTCTTGCACCGCGACTCCTGCAAGCATGGCCAAGAAGCCGTCGAGGACAGAGGGCCCAAAGCACTGCCAGTGTACGATTAGAGAGTCCTGCTACACAGCCTTTGAACGGCCACGGCCAGTCATCGAGTGTTAGTGCTGCTGCCCGACAAGCCCCCCCTTTGGGAGACAGAACTCGCCATCCTCAACCACAATATCGGCCTTCCTATGAGCGTATCGATGGCCGACGAGGGCCAACAATAACGCGGACATCGGCAAAGCCGCCAGCTCTATCACCAGTTGATAATACGGGATTTTATCCTCAAAAACATACAGGCGATATTGCTCGCAGCAACCAAGATCGCTCTACCAGCACACATCTATATCAAGAGATTACCGACGAAACCTCTCTAAAACAAGATGAATTCCCAAACCTCACTCGCGAAAACGTTACAGGGTCATATTTCAGCGAGACGCATCTCAACACGTTGAAAGATTTCCTGGAAGCAAATCGAAAGGACAAAGATATACAGGAGAGCAGACAATACCTCGGCCGGCATTGGGAGGTTTTCTTTGATGAAAGGCGAACTGAAAACGAAAAGCATAGTGGCCATGGCTCGAAACGCACTCGACAACTGGAATCGATTGCCAACTTTGATCCAAGTGTGGATATTTACGATTTACAGCTTGAGTGGAAGAATATACCTCGCAAATATCGGCGAAATTACTGGCCGGGACTGATGCTGGACATCTTATGTAAGAGACCAGACGATGCCTTGAAATTCCTCGTGGCTACCACTTTGGCCGAGCCGCTTCCCAATAGGACTTGTATAGAGGACATTTTGGACTACATTGTCGAGCATCACCTATACCGCCAGAGCCGTTCGCCTATCACATCGAAGAACTTTGCGGTGCTTTTTGAAGCGATCAACGGTCTACTTACCAAGTTTATACCAAGTAAAGTCCGGATATCGAGTTACGCTATATATCATCTCTGCAAACATGCGGACCGTCTTCAGGCAGAGACTTTGCTTGAAACATTGAGCCGGCGGGGCCAGGAAGTCAATCCAAACCTGCGACTGCATTTTGTCGATTTTTTGGCACGAAGAGGAGCAACTGATTCGGCAGTGGCGTTGCTGGGGTCGATGCATCGCGATAAGATAGTAGACTTCAAAGAGCCCCGAGTTGCGAGTATCTGCGCAACACTTTTGAGGTGCAGCCAGCAAAACCCAGAAGCAGTCCATTCCGAATCGCACATCTATTCACTCCTCCTCGAGTGGGGCATCCGGCCAAGCATTATCTTCTACACTATTCTGGCTCACAATGCCTTTGAGTCCTGGGATCACGAGACTGCTTGGAAGATTTATGATATGATCATAGAAAACGACATTGAGCCTTCGGATCACACATACTCGATATTCCTGCATAATGCGAAATTGCGCAAGGACCAGGAAGCATTGGAGAATATTCTTAATGGCGTCAAGGCGAATAATATTAGGAATGAGTACGTCGCAACGGACTTGCTACATGCTATGCTGCTTATACACGAAAACCAATCGCGAAATCTACGTGGAGATGAAGCCCGAGCTTCGTCTGAATCGTTGTTTCAGCGGATGGTGTTATTATACAGCACATACTTTGAATTGGCTCCCCTCGAGGACCTTGCACCGGAATACTTCACCCTCGACAGAAAACTATCTTCTGAGGCCGAAGGTAGACGAATGCACCCCGATTGTGCGACGTTGTCTCTCATGGTGTCGACTGTGATACGCTACAAAGTCGACCAGTCTGAGCTACCTCTGTTTTACAACCGTTTCAAGCATCTCGTCGATGCTGGACACCCTGATTTCGTTAATGTTGCCACGGAAGTCAATGTGTTCAATGCTTTTATCAAGGCCTTGGGGAAAGACCGAGATACGCTGCCGTTCTCGACTCAGATTCTAGGGGACATGCTTGGCGCCGAAGCTTCTGGGGTAAAGGCGCAATCTACAGATATCGAGTCAAATGATCACAAAAGAATGGTCTCCCCAACCGTCCAAACATGGTCTATCCTAGTGCACGCGTTCATGACACAAGGTCAGCCCCGCGCTGCGGAGAAGCTTGTAGCGATGATGAGGAGGCGTGGCGTGGATCCAAACAAGGTCACCTGGAATACTCTTATCACAGGGTATTTGCAAATGCAGAATATGGCTGGTGCTATGCACTCCTACGATCGTGCCAAGGAGGAGGGCTGGGAAATTGACGAGAGTATATGTGACCATCTGGGCCTATCCAAGCATCAGAGAATCCTTGATGAGCAGTCCGAAACTGTTCCGCGGATAGCAGAGTCTGAGGGGCCTCGTGAGGAGTCGGAGGAGCAGTTGGATACTCAGTCTCCGATTTCGTCCACTGACGGGGTACGCTCCCTGCGTCGTGCTGAGTTTCACACCGGTGAAATGCTGGACTTTTTGCTCGGCGCTGAGTTGAAAAGAGTCGAGATCGTAACGAGGATTGAACGCCTTCTGAGGGGTGCAGAAGGAAACCCAGAATTAGCCGGTAAGAGATCATTACGTCTCAAAAAGGCTTCGAGCGGGTTGAAGAGGCTTGAGAATCTTGTCGATGGCCGTTTGTATAAGTTGGAGGAGGTATCAGAGGTATGATGTGTGTATGTATATATGTATAATATTATATCGTGGATTATAGATATATGGAGCGAGGTTTATTCACATGTATATTATTTAAATATTTAAATATTTTATGACTCAATTATATTCGTTTTTATGATATATTTTGTTTATATTCACCACCATCGCGTACAACACAAAACCACACCTCTAAGACATATTTACTCAATGGAATATATTATCACCAAGAGAGTATCACTCTATTTCTCATCTCTATTGCCACAAGACTGTATTTGGGCGAATTCGAGTCACACAGCGATATTCCGTATATTATTTTCACATGCGTCACGCTACGTCATCAAGAGCTGATTTTTTTCCAAACAGAGCCTCTCAAAGCCTGGACAACGGCAAGGGAGCAAGACCCCTTAACCTCCCCCCCCTGCGCTCTCCCTTAGGATTTGGTTTTCGATCATCGAGGCGCAGCCTGAGTCAGATATCAGATATAATTTAGATATAAAAAGCTTATATAAAATCTTGGATGGGCGGCTGATGTCCTGAGCGCCGAGTACGGATAAAATATCGCTGGTTGTTCTGGTTATAACTGGGGCGGGCCCCTCATGTCTTTCCTCTGTGGAGTAATTGGCGGGTTATTTGAGGCCGGTTGCAATTGAAATGTTCGTACTAGGGTACAGCTTGGAGCATCTTCCGGTACTTGAGCATCGGCGGGAATTCCCACAATTTTTTACCTTCGCCCACCTTCACCCGATGTACCTGTAACAGTCATTTTTTGTACCGGAGCACACCTGAGTACACCTTACTCCGTCTCTCCGACCCTCGTTGGTGCCCGTGCCTGTTTCGGGGCGGCAACGATCGACTCACCACCGAACCTCACCCGGGCCACTACCACACACTACGGACTATATTGTATAAGATATGGCGTGGTCCCCACTGAGACCAGCTCTGAGGCTGTGATCATCAAGGTTTTTTAAAGAGGGGCATTTGTGGTCCTGCTATTCCTTCTATCGCCGCTGATAATCCTACGAGCGAGTACACAGTGCTCCGTCCGTACGTATACATTCAATCTCCTCCGCGCCCCCACTATCACGTTCTCTGGTCCAACGCGAGGCGACCTATCGAATTATCACAAAGGGATCCAGAGCTCACGGTATATATAGCTTGAAGTCGACTTTCTCTCCCCTGGCCCCTCCTAGCAAGAGAACGACAGGCGATATTCATACACTACTCTACACACCCTTACTTTACCTCCACCGACGTCGGATTGAAAATTGGATAGCCCGTTCCCAGCACATGGCGAGTCAGTGACGTGTTTGTGGAGACGCAAACTAGAACCGGTTTCTATTTCGAATTCGAATTGGCTCTACCAGCCTCGGCCCAAACTTTTCGATAACTGAACGGGAATTGACCTTCTTTCAACTTCATCACATCTAATATATCGCCAAAATTATGGCCTTCAGGTCGAGAATCACAAGGGCTGCGGCCTACGGATCTGGAGCTGCTGTCCTCGGTGGCGGTGTCCTATACTACACCTACCGCCCACGAAACATCCCGGGACTCGAACCGGCGGCGGTGCCACCGCCCGGAGAGCTCCCACCGAGGTTCCCCAAGGTCAAGTCGAGAGACGAGCAGATCGCCGACCTGAAGAGGAGCGGAGGAATATTCACACCTACATCAACCGCAGTCAAGAATGCATTATTAAACCCGACTGACGTGGATGAGGTTGCCGTCGCTACACCCCAAGATGACGATATCTACGATCTCCTCATCATTGGTGGTGGCGCGACCGGTGCCGGTGTTGCGTTGGACGCGGCAACTCGCGGATTGAAGGTCGCGATTGTCGAGAGGGACGATTTCAGTTCCGGTACCAGCAGCAAGAGCACGAAGCTAGTGCACGGTGGCGTGCGATACCTGGAGAAGGCGTTCTGGGAGATGGATTACAACCAGTACAAGTTGGTGAAGGAGGCTCTGCGCGAGCGCAAATACTTCTTGGATACCGCTCCTCATCTGTCGTCGTGGCTCCCAATCATGTTGCCTTTGGACAAGTGGTGGAAGGCACCATACTACTGGGCTGGAACCAAGGCCTACGATCTTTTGGCTGGGTCCGAGGGAATTGAGAGCTCGTACTTCTTGACTAGGAGTAAGGCTCTCGATGCCTTCCCCATGCTGAAGAGGACGGATCTCATTGGTGCCCTGGTCTACTACGATGGTGCGCATAACGATTCGAGAATGAATGTCTCATTGGCTATGACCGCTGCCTTGTACGGCGCGACTGTTGTAAACCATCTCGAAGTTACAGGACTGAACAAGGATGCCAATGGCCAGCTTTGCGGCGCCCGCGTTAAGGACGTTGTCCGCGAGAAGGATGGCAAGAACGCGGAGGAGTTCACTATCAGAGCGAGAGGTATTGTCAACGCAACCGGTCCATTCTGCGACTCCATCCGTAAGATGGACGAGCCCAGCATCAAGGAAATCGTCGCCCCCAGCTCTGGTGTGCACATCGTGCTCCCCGGATACTACAGCCCGTCGAACATGGGTTTGATCGACCCCAAGACTTCTGATGGCAGAGTTATCTTCTTCTTGCCTTGGCAGGGAAACACTATTGCCGGAACCACCGATGCCCCTACTACCATCCAGCAGAACCCCATCGCTGGCGAGGATGAGATTGACTGGATTCTGTCCGAGATCCGTCACTACCTTGCCCCAGACATCAACGTTAGACGCGGTGATGTCCTCGCTGCCTGGTCCGGTATCCGCCCTCTCGTCAAGGACCCCAAGGCCAAGAACACCGAATCTCTCGTCCGTAACCATCTCATCGATATCTCGCAATCTGGCCTCTTGACCTGCGCTGGAGGAAAGTGGACAACTTACCGTCAAATGGCCGAGGAGTGTGTCGACGAAGCCATCACTACTTACAAGCTGAAGCCAACCCGCGTTCTCAACGCCCCATGCGTCAGCGGAAGCACCCAGATCGACGACGGCGCAACGCTTGACGGATCATGCCAGACCCACCAAGTCAGACTCATTGGCGCCCACGGCTTCTCCAAGACCCTGTTTATCAACCTGATCCAGCACTACGGCATCGACACTGACGTCGCGAAGCACCTGACTGGTTCGTACGGTGACAGAGCCTGGACCGTTGCTGGCCTCTCCGAGCCCACTGAGAAGAGGTTCCCGGTCCGTGGCAAGAGACTGTCCCCACTGTACCCCTTCATCGATGGTGAGATTCGCTATGCAGTCAGGCACGAGTATGCCCAGACTGCCGTCGACGTTATCGCTCGCCGCACACGTCTGGCGTTCCTCAACGCCCAGGCCGCCCTCGAGGCGCTTCCGGAAGTCATTGATGTTATGGCCTCTGAGCTCAACTGGGACAAGAAGAGACAGGAGCTGGAGTGGACTGACAGTGAGTTCCCCTTACCCCTCAGTAAATGATTAGTTATATGATTAGTGATCTAACATGTGAATCAAGGCTTGAAATTCCTGGAGAGCATGGGACTCCCTAAATCGAAGCTTTCGGCTACCCGTAAGGCTGTTGAGAGCGGAAAGTTGGCGTTCAAGGACTCCGACGAGTATAAGATGTACTCGAGACACAACTTGCCGCCAAGTGAGCCGTTGGCAACCAACGATGATGGGAAGAGCAAATCTGAGTAATAGATCTAAGGGCTAGAGCAGGAGTGTATGTCAGATGTCAAAGATAGATCTTTCGGGTGTATATACTGTGTTTGTAGAGGTAGACGTATTCATCTTAATACTCCATGACAATGGATTAATAATACCTCGGATATGTCAAGTGGTGTGTTTATACGAAGATATACCTTAAATAAGGATATTCATCACGTGACTACTAATTTTGTACTGACTACGGAGAGACTGACCATGGAGGCCGACTAGCCACTCTGTAACAGATTTAAACATTTTATTTTTTATTTATCCAGCATAACTTTTCACCCGGACGGCATTGTGCCGCCAAGGGCGAATAGAAAGGCATGTGAAGCAGGCTACTGAAGTATACCCGGTGGTCGCGGTTACCATGTACAATGGTAGTCTAACCAAGCCTCGGTAACTTCCCCAAATTCCCCGCAATATGTAGACCCCACGTTACCGAAAGGCCGTGGCGGATATCAGATTGCCTTAAGCTTATGCTATTTATGTAGCAAAGGGGGCGCTGTTCGTCATTTTTGATCATACCATTATATACCAATCCTAAATAACTATTTCTCCTTCAAACACGACCAAACAATAATACCACAAACACCTCTTCCCATCCTCATCACCCCTAAACCGCAATCATGGTCAGATCCGCCCCCAGCAAGAGATGCTACGTCCTCGGCGTAGGCATGACCAAGTTCATCAAGCCGCGCGGAAAGGTTGACTACACCGAGCTCGGATTCGAAGCCGGTGTCAAGGCCATGCTTGACGCCCAAATCAGCTACGACGATGTTGACCAAGGTGTCGCCTGCTACTGCTACGGCGACTCCACCTGCGGCCAGCGCGTCTTCTACCAGTTCGGCATGACCCAAATCCCCATCTACAACGTCAACAACAACTGCTCCACCGGCTCCACCGGTCTCCACATCGGCCGCGACGTCATCTCCAACGGCGGCGCGGACTGCGTCCTCGTCATCGGCTTCGAGAAGATGAACCCCGGCTCCCTCCAGAGCTTCTGGAACGACCGTGAGAACCCCACCGGCACCACAGGCATGATGATGGCCGAGACGCGCGGCGTCACCAACGCCCCCGGCGCAGCCCAGATGTTCGGCAACGCCGGAATCGAGTACATGGAGAAGTACGGCGCCTCCAACGACGACTTCGCCGAGATCGCCCGCGTCAACCACGAGCACAGCCAGCGTAACCCTTACTCCCAGTTCCAGCAGGTGTACACGCGCCAGCAGATCCTCGACTCGCCCACCATCTTCGGCCCGCTCACCAAGCTGCAGTGCTGCCCCACCTCCGACGGAGGCGCTGCCGCCGTCCTCGTCTCGGAGGAGTTCCTCAACTCCCGCCCTCACCTCCGCTCCCAGGCTGTCCTCATCGCAGGCCAGGCACTCACCACCGACGCGCCTAGCTTGTTCAGCAGGAGCTCCATCGACCTCATGGGGTATGATATGAGCAAGACTGCTGCGGAGATCGCGCTGCGCCAGGCTGGTCGCACTACAGCTGATGTCCAGGTCGTGGAGCTCCACGACTGCTTCTCCGCTAACGAGATGGTTACCATTGACGCCCTCGGCCTGTCTGAGAAGGGTAAGGCCCACGAGCTCGTCCGTAATGGCGATATCACCTACGGCGGGAAGTACGTCATCAACCCCTCTGGAGGACTCATTTCCAAGGGCCACCCCCTTGGCGCCTCTGGCATCGCGCAGTGCGCCGAGCTGGTGTGGCATCTTCGTGGATGGGCTAACAACCGTCTGGTCCCCTCTGGAACCAAGGTTGCGCTGCAGCACAACCTCGGTCTTGGTGGTGCCGCTGTTGTCACTGTGTATGAGCGTGCTGATGGCCAGACTGCGACTAAGGTCTCGGATGAGCAGGTTGGGAAGATTAATGGGCTGGGTTACAACCCGGCTGTTGTGGCGAAGGGGTTTACTGCTGAGCAGGCGTCGAAGGTTAGGAGTAAGAACCAGAAGAGCGCGTGGGCTCTTGGTGAGGCTGAGGCGAAGGTCCTGGCCCGCTTTTAGATGAGGTCAGAGGGGATAGGGGAGGGAGCGGGGGATGTTGTATTTTTTGTACATTTGAAAAAAATTGCTAGCCATGCTATGATGAAGTAGATATTATTATATTATATCAGATTATGAATATTTTGACTCTTTACAAGACTGTTATGATGAGACGTGACCTAATATTTATAATGTCTATCCCCCTTTTCTCTCCTGCATGTATGTATATGTTCCTCCACAGTTGAGAGAAACAAACCCCCTATTCATGCGCATATGGAATATCCCTCCTGAAAACAAGCCCGGTTTCAAGAAAGTTGCACCCTTTCTTATAACTCGATATGGTCGGGATGAAGCACGATTGAAGAGGCAAACGACAGAGTGTCTGCGGAACTAAGCAATCCCAAGGGGGTAGCTTTGGGAGTTCCATGAATGAAAACTTGCAACAACCAATGCAGAATCCTCACCAGGTTGGAGATCCTCAAGTGACAACAAGATACCCACAACGGTGAGAACAGGCAGCACTGCTCCTGTCACCCCTACTCGTCCTGTCGTCAGTTTATTCTCACCACTTCACTCCTTCCACCACAACACCGGACCACTCCACCCCCACCCACCTTCACTCCACCCCCCCCCAGCCCCCACACGCGACGATGAAAGTCCAGGTCCAGCCATGGAGTCGTCTTTTGGACTGCGCCATGTTCCAATCCCATGTGATGTCTCGAAACCCCAGTTCCTCCCGACCAAGGCCCGTCCAGTTTCCTCTCAGATCAACACAAACGCGCCGCAATTCTTCGTATCCACACCCAATATCCCCCCCCCCACAACGAATACCCCACCAAGCCCACCACCCACCCAAAACCAACAAATGACGGCTCTCCATCCCATGAATCCTGCCCCCATAGCTCAGTTGGTAGAGCGCGGCACTAGTAATGCCGAGGTCT
Source organism: Pseudogymnoascus sp. 05NY08 (assembly GCA_001662605.1). Taxonomy (NCBI): domain Eukaryota; kingdom Fungi; phylum Ascomycota; class Leotiomycetes; order Thelebolales; family Thelebolaceae; genus Pseudogymnoascus; species Pseudogymnoascus sp. 05NY08. Next base: position 16,582 of record KV458820.1, read on the forward strand.
GCAGTTCAACTCTGTATGTGGGCAAATTTTTTGTATTAATTTTGCATTTTGAGTATGGCTACGTAAGACTCATTAGATAAGAGGTAAGTCAGTCCCCGCCCGGCTTTTGCTTGGGGGGGTTTTTTTTTTTAAGTTTCGAGATTTCGCGGGGTTATTTCCCTGTTTGTAGTGACAACAAGATGACTACGACGGTGAGAATAGTGTGCACTACTACTGCCGCCACTCTCACCCGTCGTTAGGTATATTCGTTAATATATTCTCGTCACCGTACTCTACTATCTTACCCTACTCCCTGTCCATCGAACCCCCCCCCCCACCTAACATATCCCTGAGGGTTAATTTGCTATTATATACTAACTGTCTAAACCACAAGCTTGCCTTAAGGACATAGTAAAAGCTAATGTTAAACGCATAGGTACTAGATAGAGCCAGTCTAACCCTAACAGAGTATATATGCACATATATTAGAGGTAGTAAATGCGCGCTAAAATAACTGTAACTAACTAACCTTTTACTATAATATCTAGTACTAAATTCTTCGATATCACTTGTCTTTCTGTCTTTAGCGGACTCTATCTGCTATAGGTATTAAGGAAACGGTATTAGAAGCAGTGAATGAATGCACATGGAAAACGACTATGATCTACCCTTAACACCGCAAACGCGAAACCGCAGCTTCTTAAACGAGAAGCTGCGGTTTCGCGTTCCAGCCCAGACTGGCGTAGGGCAAGATCAGATTGAACCCAAAGATGGGAAAGTAATGAACCTGCAAGAAGTCCGCAAGACTCTGCAATGAATCCCCTCCCCCACCGTCGTCTTTGACAAAATTGGAGAACGCAGCGACATCTGGCATCGCATCAGAGAGCGCGGTCTCTGGATTGGGAGAGGGGATAAATCCGCAAGGACACACTGGTCGACAACAAGCACCTCGTCAAGAAGAAACCTAGGGGAATCAGAGTTAGGATCTGGAGAAACACAGTCCTCTGAGAAACCACCCTAATGGCAGCAAGGATAAGTGTCGAGAACCTATATATCTAGTGGGGAATGTAAAGATACCGAAAGGGATCGGACTAGAGAAGCTTCAGGGAAGGCCCCTCATGGCGCACACTGCTAGCATACCCCTCCTAGTTCATAGAGTCACAGTGATTGAATAGAGAGATGGGATCTTAGGCTCTAGGATTGATGTTAAGCGCCACCCGCTCTATTACATCCTTGCCGGAAATTTAACTGTAGTCATCATTCCTTGGGCAGCCGAGGACGACGAGAGATTAGTGCAAACCCACCTATACAAAAAGTAACACCTCCCTACAGGAAGATAAGTAGACACCATGAATGAGCCATTCCCCCATCCATGGCAACATGAATCACACATCGTCAGTCATCACCCGCTAGCCCAGGCTGCTGAATTTATTCCACAACATTTAGGTATGGGGGCATGAGGGCGTGAGGGCGTGAGGGATAGGGGGATGCCGCTGTTACTGCAGTCACTCCCACCTATCAGTCATCCGTATATCCCCGTCACCGCAACACAACTACTACATCCCGCTGCCGTCACTCTCTCATCACTCTCACCCATCATCGACATCCTCTCGTCACCGCCGCACTCCGTCTCACCGAAGCAACATCTCCTGTCCTCTGGAAACCGTTCATAGCTTCTACGACGTAAAGGAAGGCGAAACCGCTGCCTCTCGAACCACGTTCAGTCTCGTAGCCATCTGTGTCTTCGACTGTTTACTCGTGTGGCGCTTGGTATGGGCTGGGTTTTGGGGGGGGGGGGGTATATGGGTGTATATGGGTGTGTATATGTGTGTTATGGTGGTTTGTAGGGGTGGTGAAAGTGTGGGAGGGAAGAGGGGGTTGGAGGATAGAGGAGAGGTGCAAGAGTGGGGAGATGGGAAGATATAACATACTAAATCCGCGTCACTAAATACAACCCCATGAAACCCATCACACACACACTACATCCTAAACCCATACATAAAATAGAATCCTTCCATTTTGTGAATCTTATAAAAGTTAAAAGTTAAGACGACTATAGCCACTCCCACCCTAGCCACTCCCACCTATCCATCACCTAGCCACCCCCCAAGCCACCCTCCCTCCCTTCTTCCCAAGCAAGCCCCCCTTCCCAGCTTCTTCCTTCTTTCTCCCTTCCTGTCCAAAAGATCCAAAAACAAGGGAGAGCAGAGCAGCAAAAAAAACCAATGACAACGAAGGAGCAACAAACTAGCAAAAATAATATTTCCCCTAATAAACCCCTTCAGTGCTTTCCCCATCCCCCCCATCCCCCCATCCCCCCATCCCCGTCCTATCCTATCCCTTCCCATCCTTGATATTTCCCATCCCATCTTGCCCATCCGTTCCATCATAAAAATAAAAAAATAAAAGGTTTGAGCACACACACACACACATAACGACAATAAACGCATAATGAAGCACAGATTATAATGACGAACAAAAGGGACGGAAAAAAAAAAGGTGGTAGTAGTAAAAAAAACGGAAATAGCAACGGTTTGCCCAGCTTTCTCTCTCTCTCTCTTTTCTCGTGGTGGTTGGTGGTAGTGGGGCGATCCCGCTCCCTATTCCCATCCATCATTCCTTTTCCCATTTCCTTCCATTTTCCCTTCCATCTCCGCGCCCCTTCCCTTTCCACAAGCTACTACCCCCTCATCCCACATTCTCTCATCCGTCTTTAACACAAGAGAACGAACAGCGACGCGGGGAGGGGTGTGCAAACGCAGAGCGACTATCGTGAATTGGACCAGCCAGTTGCCATCATAACGCCGGAAAATGGGAAGCGGGCGAGCATATTACCGCCTTCGTAAGGACGGGGGCGTGGGGGTGGTATTATATATATAAAATATGTTTTTCGTAATCCTTAGCGAACCTCGGAGTCAAACAGGAGGGGGGTTAGTCGTGGACTTGAAAGATGCCGCGCATGACCCTCGCTGGGTTACCGCTGACGACTGTGAAGGGTGGTACATCCTGTAAACCGTCAGTATACCGTCTACCCATAATTTCGAAATAAAGAACAAAAAACTCACCCTCGTAACAACCGAGCACGCCCCAACCGTCGTACCCCTCTTCACCGTAATCCCCGGCAGCAGCGTGACATTCGCCCCAATAAAGCAGTCCTCCTCAATGATAATCGGCTTCCCCTGATTCGGGCCCTTGCTCCCGAGGCGCTTCTTCGGATCAATCGGTACCGTCGTCGTGAGGATACTGACATTAGGCCCGATCACACAGCGGTCCCCGATCTTGACAGACGCGCAGTCAAGGATCGTGCAGTTGCGGTCGATACTCACGTCCTGTCCGATGGTGATGTTATACCCGTAATCGCACGTAAACGGCGCGGCGACGACGCAGCGCTCGCCCACGTACCCTTGCGGATTCACCGGCGAGGCCAGGTGCGGCGGCATGCTAGCCAGCTCCTTGGGTTGGAGAATATCGCGGAACAAGCGTGATCGGTCCTCGGGGAGGTTCCCGTTATTGGGATTCGTGCTGTTATTGAAGCGCCACGAAGCGGCGTTGCAGCGCTCGCGCTCGAGGACGAGCTCGCGGTCAAAGGGGAAGAAGTTATTGCCCGCGAGCATCTCCTCCTTCTGCGTGCGGCGCGAGTTGGAGGCCGGGTGGGAGAGGGCGAGGCGCGCGGCGTCCTGGGCGGCCGTGGACTGTGGCGTGTGCGGGAGCGGGCTATTCGTATTCGAGGCGTGGAGGATACTGAAGTGCGGGACCGAGTGTGCCGATTGCGGAGTGCCAGTGTCATGCTCGCTGCGGTTCTGGTCTAGCAGAGGAGGCATGCGCTGGTAATCCATTTGAGAAAGACGATCGGGGTAATTGCTCTGGCTGACTGCGCTTACCGGTGTAGGGAAGGTATTGGCTTGCGTGTACGAGATGGCTGAGAGCCTCTTGTCGGGGCTCCCGACTGAGGCACTGAGGTTGGTGGAGGCGCTCCGATCTTCGTCAGCGCCAACTGGCCGAGCGGGCGGTTGCAGGGGATCAACACGTAGTTGCTGCCCGCGATACGATGGTAAGGGCTCGCGTTTGGGTTGCTGAGGCTGCTGCTGCTGCTGGTACGGCGGCGGCTGGTACTGGCTTGGGCTCGCATCGTAGCCGTCCTTGGACTGCAGAGGGACGGGTCCCTGCTTCTGCTCCGTCTTGGGCCAATTGCCACGACTCGGGTAGCCGTTGCAGATAAACCCACCACGCATACAGTTGTTACCTTTAGGACGAATTAGATATAGTCAACGTTGTACAGTAGCTCGCGGGGACTTACACTCAGGTCTCGTCTCGTCGCACTTCTTCTTGCGCTTGCGGCAGGTCATGCAGCCGGTCTTTGTCCTGTTGCTGAAATTGCGCTTCCGCTTCTTGTGGTCCACCTGCACCTGCCCATACTCGCCTCGGTAAGGCGCACCGCGATCGTTCTGCGCCGGGCTGGTCTCGCTGTAATTACCCTGGCCATCGCTGTTGTTTTCGCGCTGCAGCGCTTCCCGAAGCTGATCATCAGGGCTCATGTGGTGTTGCGAAACAGCAGAGTGCCCTCCGTCCACAGGGGTCCGGTTGTCGATCTGATGCGAGTACCACGACGCGGCGCTGTTCTCGCGGCTCTCCTCCGGGTAGTGCGGATACGGCGTTTGGGGTGTGACATATGGATCACGCGTCGCCGATTGCGCATCTCTCTTGCTCGATTGCGCAGAGTCAGGGTAGGGGCTATTCGGCGAACCCTTCTGCTGCTCATTCGGCTTCAGTGCTGGCAGACTGTGCTTGTGATACGAGCTTGAGCTGGACGGTTGGGCGCTGTCGCGTTCCACAGAGCCAGACCGCTTGCGCTTATGTGAGGATTCGCCATCCGGGAAGGTGGGAGGCGGCGGGACGCTCTGGCTGCCGGCAGCCTTGTCGCCATTGACCGTGTCGGCCCAATTGTCTCTCTGCGTATTCGTCGTGGTGATGGTCAGCTTCTCGGGCACTGGCGGGGTGGTGCGGGCCAGTGGCTCAGGCCGATCCTCGGAAGCTCTCCGCGACGAGCCGTTGCCATTGTTCGTCGGCGGCGCGGATGGCAGTGCCTCGCGGTTGTTGACGGCGGTGAATCGCGACGTAGGTGGATCCGCGGGCGTATCCAGGAACGGGCTCGGCGCCGTATGTGATTCAACGGCAGTCATGGTGTCGTCGTGCGGTTGACGCTTGTTGTCGCTGTCGGCGGTGACAGGATCTGCCGGAGGAGTCGGACTCGTCGGGTCGGGCAGCTTGGTGCGGGGTGGCCTCTCCACGGTGATGGTGTCTGTGAGGTCTCCCGAGACGCGTCCCGTCTCTCGTAGGCTCTCGCGAGCGAGTGCCACAAGCTCCAGCTGTACCGAGCTGGGGCTCCTTTCTTTCGCCGTCGTGGAGACCGTCGTGAGGGACGCTATCTTGGCAACGGGAGGTACGCTGTCTCGGAGCTGCGACAGCGTGGAGAACAATAGATGTTTGTTCGGGGGTGAGAGGTGAGAGGTTCTTTGTTGGAGTGCGGCTAGCTGTGGAAAAGAATTTTGCACAGCCCCAGGTTGACGACGTAACGATGCCGTCTGGCGTCTCTTTCTGCGACGGAAGGAACACAGCTTTGGTGGCCGCGGAAGTGAGAGGTTGTTCCTGGGCGGTGTAGTAATGTAACTTTTCCAGAAAAGTTTCAATACAAGGAAGAGGGAATAATTATTAAATGGAGACGTTGACGGTGTCAAGTATGACGACGACGAGGTTGTTGTTGTGTTTTAAGGGAGTGAACGAGTGTGTGTGTGTTCGAGGTGTCGAGGTGGTTACCCAAGAACTGGAAGGTCGACTTCTTTCCCGCCCCAGCGCCCCCAGCGTAAGCCGGCGCTTCGAATACCCGCAATAGGCCCTCGCCTCGTTTCGCGACAAGACTGCCGACCGCGGTAAAAGTCCAGGCAGAAGTTGTGAAAATGGGCGGCAACACGGAACGAACGATAGATAATGATTGGAGAGGGATGAATTGATTTGGAGATAAGATAGAGGGATATACAATAGGATGAGGGTTGTTTAGAGTATTGAAGTTGTTTTTCTCTCGCGCGCGTAAGATTGGGAGGGTAGTGGTGGGTGGTAGTAGGAGAGTGGGTGAGTGGGTGAGTTTGTGTGTGTGTGTGTGTGGTGAATTAAGGTGAGTGATTTGGGGGGTAGGGGCGGTGAAGATTACTGTATGGGGAATTGGGGGGATTGGGAAGGAGGGAGAAGTGGGAGAGTGGGAGAGAGTGGGAAGGGGAATCTGACTATGAGTGAGTGGGCGTCTGAGCGTGGGAGTGCGTGGGATTGAAGGGCGCGCGCGCGAGGCGAGTAACGGAGAGAAGTACTGGACTGAGTGTAGTGCAGTAGGCAGTGTTTTAATGTACGAAGTTACTTTATTGGCGTAGTGTGGAAGGGTGGAAGTGTGGAAGGGGATTGGGGATGGGGATGGTATGGGGACGACGGGGAAGGGAAAGGGAAAGAGCCGTTCAGAGTCGCTCAGAGTCGCTCAGAGTCGCGCGGGTAAGAAATCCAGCAGTTGGGCGAGTTAGCGGCCAGTTTTACTAGGGCGGTGCTAAGGTGTGTCCCACTTAATCGGCCTTCCGCACTAGCGCTTTCACTAGATTACATGTACACACGCAGAGACAGCAGTACATACGGGTTGGATGTACTTTACTATATTGTACGTACTTTTGTTATGTGTGAACAGGGGTAGACAAGGCGGACAATGGAGAGAGTAGCAAAGTACTTTTCTACTACTGTACTTTCTACTATACTTTCTTAGGTTTGCTGCCTGGCTGCCTGCCATCCTTCTTGTCGAGTAGACGATACGAGTTTCTATAGGAGAGTTCTACGGGCATAGTAGAGTTCTATAGTAGAGTTCTATAGTAGAGAACTATATTAGAGAACTAGAAGTATATACAGAACTATTCTACCTATACTACTCTACTTACAGTATACAACATACAACACACAAAACACACTTTGATGACTGAGATGACTACCTGCTGCCTACTAACTTCCTACCTTCTCACCACCTTCTCACTCCACTCCACCTTATAAGCAACGGCCTCAATAATCCCCCGTCCCTTCTTACATCCCAAACCACTCATCACCAACACTTCCCTTCCAACATCACTTCCAACATCACTTCCAACATCACTTCCAACATCACTTCCAACATCACTTCCAACACTTCCATTCCTTCCTCCCCATTCTAACCATGCAATGCACGCCCTATGCCTTCCTTCCGCCATGCATGACCTCCCTCCCTCCCTCTAAGCGACCAACAATGACGACTTACCTACACGCAAACCAACATCCGCCAGCAAACCACCACCACCCCCACCAGCCCAATCTCCTCACAGAAGCACTCTACTCGTCCACCACTAACTCCCAACAACATCCCCTCGTAAGCACGCACCAGCGCGCACCAGTGGCTTGTCCAGCCGACGCACGCGGAATCCCAATCCATTGGTCGACAGCTGCGTTGACAGCGCCAGCGCCAGCGACAATTATGACAAGGTAAGGCAAGGCAAGGCATGCATCCATCCTCCCCATCCCCATGCCCATCCCACTCCTCGGTGGCGCCGTTGTTGGATCCCAAGGGAAAAAAATAGAAGCGAACACGATACTGCATCCGACCAACCTACCTACCTACCTCTAGAACCCACGCGCGCTCGGAAAACCGAACCGAACCCCCAACTCACCTTGCTGTACACCACGCCGCCTGTCTGGACCCGAGAACCAGTCCTGCAGGAATATAAGCCGTTATACTTAGAACCTAGAACCAGTCCGCCCCATCCAGTCCCGCCCGGTCCAGCCTGTTCCGGTGCAAAAACAGCGGGGTGGAGGTGTCTGGGAGCGTGAGGTTCGATAGTTCCAGCCCTTTTCCCACCCGCGCCAATTTCCCCTCTGCGCCCCCACTACCAACACGATGGACGCTATGGACGCTACTAACGCTTCGAACTTCCCAATCCCATGAGCAACCCCCAAATAAATCCCAAGACAGAGGTAACGAAACAGCGCCTCCCTCGCTAACAAACTTACTCATCCATCCTGACATCCACTTCTTCCCGAATCCCAATCCCAAAACCCCCTCGCTCACCCGCTCCAGGCACCCACCCACCCATCCAAGCGAAAGCCACCACCAACACATCCACCCCAACCCACCACCAACACAACCACGCACCACACCCAACCGCGCCTATCGCGCTCCTACCCCCTCAGCATCGGGTATCCCTCCGCCGCCTCCCAACCAACCACCCCTCCTTCCCTTCCCTGCCACGCACCACCACACAGCCAACCGCCACCACCACCGCCCGTCCCCTCTCCTCCCCCTCCCCACTACATACGAATTACAGTGCAGTATGCAGACGCAGACCCACGACTCGACCTCGCCCTCGACGGGGCCACCTCGACGCGGGCCACCAACAACAACCAACCCACACACGCATGCACCTCGCTATCGCCCGCAATCACGCGCCCGTATCGCCTTATCCCGCGTCTGCCTCGTTCCGTTTAGGTGCCTGCTGTGGCGGCCTGGGTGTTGCACAGTGCGTGCACGGGGGAGTAGACGCAGGTGGTGCCACGTCGGTTGTCTTGATCGGGGTGCTAGTGGGTGGTGGCGGTGCGTTGCGTCTGTCTGTGTCTGTGTGTCTCGGGTGGTGCGGCGGTATGGGAGGGGCACGGGCGGTGCTTCAGTACTAACTTCAGCACGGTGCTGAGACTACTAACACTACTAACACCACCGAGACAGTGCGGGAAGTCCAGTACAAGCACCGACCGTGGCAGCCAGCCGGACGGATCACATCAGATCCGAGTGAACGGACACTCCTCTCCCAAGACACTCCCAGGATGCGATCCGATGTGATGAGGCTGCCTACCACCGTTGGATGGACTTGGGCATGGCGGCGCGAGTCAGTCGGTTGGTGATTGTTGCTATTCTGGTCCCCGTCACAGCACGTCTCGACTCTAGGGGGAGGTTATCTAATCTTATCCCTACGCGCGCTCTGGGCTATTGGGAGGAGGGGGGCTGTTGGTGGTGGTGTTGGTGTCGGTACGGACGGGTGTTGGGACGGGTAGCGGTGGTCGGTCCTGCTAGTGCTGTACTGGCTGTGGTCGTGGTTGTGGTTGTGGTGGCTGGTAGGACAGCTAGGGTGGTGGTGGGACAGCGCTTCTAGTTCGGTCTGTGACCAGCAGAGAGACAGGCAAGACACGCTGCTTGCTGCTGTGCTGTGCTGGTGGTTGTTACCACTCACTCCCTCACCACTCACTGTACGAACACCACAATAACGAGGGTAACAGCACCACACACCGCACACAAAGCACTGAAGAATGCCATCCCCCCATGCCGATACCTGTTCCCTCCCTCGTCCCCTCTAACACTCTCAGCACTCAATCCAATCCCCCTCTCCCTCTTCCTCCCTCACACGCCGCCCCCCCCCCCCTGCTCCCCCCCTGCAACGCCCTCCCACAGTCTCGGAGCAGCGAACCCTTTCCCAACCGTGTACAGTACGTACCCTACCACCAGTACAAGGACCAGGGAAGAAGGAAAAGGATACGTACCTCGCCTGCGGCGGATGCGGAAGAGCTCCACTCCACATTTCGTTCGTGTACAAAAGTACCCGCGGGCGTGGCAGGGGCGGGCGTGCGCGGCGGCAGGGGTGCGCTGTGGATTGTGATTGGGTGGTGGGGGGGTGGTCATGTGGCGCGGCGGTTATACGGGATTGGGGATGGTGGTGGTGGGGGGAGGGAGTTTCCTTTCGTCGTCTACCTTTTTGGTGTAGATGGATGGTTCACTCACTCACCTCGTTACCGTGCTGTACTGTAGTCTATACTACACATATCTTGCACAGTACAGCAACAGGTAAGCGTGATATTATGAGTGCCTGAGCTGCGCCTGGACGTACCGAGTGTGAGGGTGAGGGCAAGGACCACAAACCGCGCGTACGCACGTGCTCCTCTACCCATCCACCCACCGTAAACCCCAACTGCCGCCCCTTCCCCCCCTAGTCCCCCCGGCGCCTCCCAAAAGAGCGAGACACGCAGACGCCATTCTCAGTTCCCCGACTTGGTTCCCCGAGACCCCCGACCGAGGACGTTTGGGTGTGCAGGGGTCGTGAGGAGAGGATGGATGGATGGGGAGGGAGGAGGAGGATGGATGGGAGGTACGTACTATATTGTTGTGAGGTACCCCTGGTGGAGAAGGTGCGCGGCGCGGGGGCTGTGTTTGGTTTTCTGACTTGCTGGATAGGTGGATGGGTTGCTGGATGGATGACTGGCTGGATGACAGGATAGGGATGGGAAAGATTGGAAAGGGGGTTCACCCGCCCGCAGCCGCGCATCCACGCACGTCTAGAAGAATCCAAAACCCCAGAAGCAGGTGAACGAGAGGGGATACACCACCGACCCGACCACAGCTGAGCTGGCGCCCTGACCAAGTGCAGATACAGATGCTCTGCGGCGGACATGTCATTTCCTCAGCGGAAGAAGCTGTTGCTTACCCCTATCTTTCTGTGTCCTGTCATCTCTCACTTTGTTCGATTTTTGGGGGGGGGTTGTATGGATGTGTATGGTGCATAAATGACAGGAGGTGGTGAGGTACACGATCTGCCCCACCCCTTGATGTTGTCCGATCGCCCCCAATGTTGCGTGAAGGTGGAGGTCCAACATCCAACGTCAGAGGATGGGGGGGTTATAAATAGGACCGTGTTCTATTATTTGTTCTCTCTGTCGTTTCAAGATCCAAGGACCACGGCTCGGGGTGGGGTAGGAAGGGGATTTATTCTCGGGAAACCTGATCGATAGAGAGGGAAGTGATAGGTGTGAAACGGCCTTGTGAAGTGATGGGTGATGGGATGGGAGGCACGCTGCAGGCGCTGTGATGCGAACTACGAAGTCTACTAATCTATACTATAACACAGCATACTATAACACCGTATCTCTCCCCAGCCAGCCAGCCATCCAACACCCCCCTCGAAGCAAGGGAAAACGATCGCCACTCCACGCGTCAGTGAAAGCGGCTCGTGCCCCGGCGTGCATGCGCCTTCACGCACCCAATCAGCGTCCCAGACACTGGGAACAGCTTGACCGACGCCCTGCTTAGGGGGAGGAGACGGTGATTGACGCACAGTAGCGCCGCGTTGATGGCGAGTCAGGCGGCGGCAAGGGGTAGTGGTGATGGTGATGGTGGTGGTAATAGGATGGAGGGGGGAGACGGACGGGAGATGATGGGAGATGATGGGAGATGATGGGAGATGATGGGAGATGATGGGAGATGATGGGAGATGATAGAGGACCAGACAGTTATCCTTGTTCTAACATGCGCGCGAGGTAGAGTGCTGTTATGCTGGGCGTCGAGTACGTACTACACGGTAATTCATGTGCACTCGGCAACTTCCACTCACTCACTGCGCTTAACCCACTCACCCTCGCGTCGAAACGGGCGGGAGGACCCAGACTGACCACCGGCCGGGCCAGGGACCGTACTGTACATACGGGCAGCACTCTATCCAAGGCGACAAGGCGACATGCCACGACTGACAGCAGAACGGCGGTAGACGCGCGACCGGGCGAGACATTGGTGGAGTTTGCGTTGCTCCGCCTTACGATGCGGTGTACTCTATTTTATCTCCCCTCTCTAGCCCTGTCTGCTGCACTGCGCTGTGGTGGGTGTATGTACAGTACAGTGCTGTGGCGTGCGTGCGTGGGGAGGTGTGAGTGAGTGAGTGCTGTGTGAGATGATGCAGTGTTTTACCCAACACAGTCCAGCACAACCAGCACATCAACATCACCATCCATCCGCCACTCCTCCCTCCCATTCCCATCACAGCCTCCTGCATCAAACCTCACCTCACCGCCGCGGCCACACCCACCAACCTACCTCGGCACAACCCCCCAGCCAGCCGCCCACCCCCTGCCCCCTCCACTTAATCCACCCCCCCAACCCGCTGATGCGCGGACTAATCACGGCTGCACCCCTCGGTCCACGACTCCAGATTGCCCTTCTCCTTCTCCATCATCCCTGCACTGCCCGCTGCCCGGCTCCCCTTGCCTCCCAACACCAACACCAACGCAAGACGCCAATCGCCCTAATCCTGAGATAGTGATAGTGAGTGTTAGTAGGTGATAAGTAGAGTACCAACAACTAGGACTTAGGTACAGCCACCAGCCAACTCCTGCACCGCGCCGCGCGAGGCCCTGCGTGAACACCAACCCACCCACCCAGCGCTGGGAGAGAGAACAGCCTAAACGCTGGCCCGTTCGCCAAGGCGGTGCGGATGCGAGTGGGAAGGCAAGGGGCCGCGAAAATTCCGCGCTTGGTGTGTGCTGGGTGTAGGCGAGGCGACGCGAGGCGAAGGTGGGTGAGCGATGGTGTTTGTGCTAGGGAGGAGTGGGAGGTGGGATGGGGATGCGATGGGATGTAGAAGGAAGGATGGGTGGGATGGGATGGGATGGCGGCACGTGATGCGAATCCTGTGAGGTGAGATTGACGACTTCAGTGTCAGCGCTTACGCTCAGGAGATGATGAGAGAACAACAACACTGTAAGTCCTACAAAATCGACGCTATCGTGGATATCTGCACTTTCACTGGTTGAGCGACTACGAATGCCCTGTCTGCATCTTACGATCTGGCGAACATGCGGTCCAGTTAAAGGCCACTCGACCGCGATGGCGGGCGCGTAAAAAACGGTACCTGGATATTCTCCCGTTCTCATCAAAATCTAAAATCTATTTCCGTCTCTCCCTCTCCCTCTCCTCACGTCATCTCCTTTTCTATTTTTACGTCTCTTCCTCTCCTTGTCTCTCTCTAACCGCCGCGACTTTATCCCTTCGCGGTGGGTTGAACCACGGTAGGGGGTGGTGGTGCTCCTGTCGTCGTCGCACTATAGCCGCCCACCACGCCCCCTAAGCGCCCGGCCCCCAACCACTCGGTTCCCGCCCCTACGCGCTGTGCGGCGCCCCCTTACGCGCCCTCCTCCCTCCCACTATCATCAGCATCCTCATCAGCATCAGCATCTCAAATGCCATCATGCTATTTCCGTCCCCCACGCGCCCTCCCCCCCTCTGCCCTCTCACAACCCGGCCTCCTAGCCGCCCGACACTACCGACCCCGCCACCAACCAACCAACGCCCTTCCCATCCCGAGAACCCGGACCGGTCCAGCCAACGGGAGAGCGAGCGTCCCTGCATCGCATCGGCGTTACGCTGGGTTCATGCACGTCACTTCCCCACCCCGGCGGCGGCTCAAGTCTCGCCCATGCATGCGATCCGGGGGGTAGATCTAGGCCAACGGCTTCGCGCCGGTGGCGATCACCTTCTTGTTCCTCTCCTCCGTGCATACTCGATCCCAACCCGGCGGCTCCATGCACCCCCGCGGCGGCTCTATGCACGACACTCGATCGACGCAGGCCAACGGCTTCGCGCCCTGTAGGGGTTCACCCCCCCAGCACCAGAGGTGACTACGGCGCACGTGCATGGGCGCTAAACGGCCGCGGACCGTGGGCTCGGTACTGCAGTTGTGACGACGCGGCAGCAGGGGTGGAGAGTGGCTTCTCGAAGCGCGGGGAAGGGGGTATGACGTCTGCGGGGGAGAGACAAGGCCCTGGTACCGTGGAGAGATGCGGGCAAGGGGTGGGGAGGGGGGAGATGTGATAGTGACCGCCCCTTGCGTGCGTGTCTTGGTTGTGCGTGGAGCGCTGGGTAGACGCACGTGGAGGCGGGGGTGAGGCGGGTATGTAGGGGATGAGATGCAGTAGTAGCTGTGGTCCTGGGGTGGTCGAGACCGTGGACCCCTTTGTTGGGAAGGCGGCGGTATGTGAAACTGATGAAGGTTTGGGGGCTGCGAAAGGGGGGAGGGGTGATTGGATGAGGGGTGGATTAGCCAATGAGGTGGGTAGAGGAAAGTTTGGTAAGTTTTGAGGCGCGTGGGTAGGCTGGTTGTATGTGATATTGTGCGTTGTTTTCTTCCAGGCTCTGTTTCATCGTCTATTCGCTGTGTGTTATTTTTATACGGCGCATAGGTTATCTCTTATCTTTGCCGCTGAGGGGGTGGGAAATGAAATGGAAACATGAAATGTTTTCCGAGCGCTTATTTGGAGAGCGAAATACGGGGAACGAGGGGTTGAGCCACTTTGGAGCCAAGGGGTGAGAAGGAGTGTGCACGCACAGAGTGCAAAGCTCGTAAGGGGGACTGGTCCGTCATGTGATGTCTCATAACTGATCTGAGTTGTGATACGGGTTATGGGATGAATTATGGTAATGCAGGTAATAATTGTTCAAGAAAAAATCGACCTCCTTTTCACCCCTATCCATTTATGAGTTTTTTTCCTTAGCACCCACCCCTTCTTTTTACAAGCATCATCAGATCGCATTCTCATTATTTCTTTTAGAGAGTCACAGTATATACACCCTCTCATTTATCTCACTATTTCTCTCAGGTGGGCTTCCATGCCATGTTCCGATGCAGCTTATAGAGAGCTAGTGCTCACGCCGCTCCAAAAATACGAACTAGTATCATATAAAACCGTACCAAAACCATTCATGTAGTGAAAAAGAGAACCCCCTTCGCGTCGCATATGGCTTGATTGAAATATTCGAGAACAGTGGTGGAGTCATGCTTGTCTTGTTTCCGTTGAGCCCAAAACGTGCTGATAACACATAGAACCAGACGGCAAAAATACTATGAAAATAGTATTATTATCAATAAGATGCTACTACAGTTTGCCTATATAATTGGAATTGGAATTATACCCTAGCCTCGCCATACTTTAGTAATTAAATCGTCCATAATAAGTTGCAAATACCATTTAGAAAGAACGATTACCAAGCAAAACCTCAATCGCACCTTCCTCGAATCTTTTAGGTTTTATATGTGGAAGGGACGATTACTAAGCAAAGTCTCCATCGTAGTTTCCTTAGATTTTTTAGGTGTATATATGGAAAGAACGATTATCAATCAACGTTAGTCGTAGCTTCCTTGTAACTTTTAAGGGTTATGTTATGTACGGAAGGAACGATTACCAAACAAAGCCTCCATCGTAGCTTCCTCAGAACTTTCGGATTTTATATTAGGAAAAAACGATTATCAATCAAAACCTCAATCGAACCTTCCTCGGAACTTTCAAGCCCCATATATGGAAGGAACGATTATCAATCAAAGCCTTAATCGCAGCTTCCTCAGAACTTGCAGGCCTTATATATGGAAAGTACGATTATCAATCAAGGTCAATCGTAGCTTCCTCGGAGCCTGCCTATTTTTACAAGACGATATATTCGAGGCTAATGATGGAGGCTATGTAGAGAAGGCGAAGATGTGCCGAAATATTAGGGGTATCTAAGGTCTTTATAAGGGTTTAAATATAAAACTCTGATGTACATTGGTATAATGCGCAATGAAGCAATGGGAGGTAAAACGGAAGCCACATACGGATAAGATGTCTCTCATACTTTAACTACAGCAAGTTCAGATGATATGCGCAGATAGTCAGAGGGAAATCCTACGTAAAGTTCGAAATGGGGATATGTGATAGCCAAACTTCTGAATTGAAAAATGGCTCGCTTCGAGTTGGAAATGCGCCATATATAAGAAGTATGCAACCCTATTTCAACTCGCCTTGTACGTATATTAACATTATACGCAGCAGAATTAGGAAAGACCATACACACACACCCATATAATCCCCCCCCCGCAACAAGTCCAGCCCATGCACCCTTTGTCGATGCTGAACCTTCCTAAACAATTTAAGTTCAGACACTCAAACTCAATTTAGCCCAGCACAACGACTCATCAACCATGATGGACCACATTTTTAAAAAGCATTGTCCGAATGACATTCAGTATCAACTACTCGACCAGGAAGAAAAGTTTGAAAAGATGAACAATGAGAAGCACGAGCTTGCAAGTATGGACCAATTCTGAGGATATATCGACGAATATACCTAACGACAGGAGAGTGACAACAACAGCACTCCCTATTCTCACCGTCGTGGATATGCTGCTGTCACCACAAACAGGAAAAGAACCTATGCCGTCTATTTTTCTTCCTGCGCGGAGATGCCTCCCTTCGGTGCTACTGTGACGCTGCTGGCATTGCTCGGCATTGCTAGATTCTCTGTTGCTGAGTTGTTTATTAGATAATCATACGAATCGGAATAGGCGTGCATGGTGATAGGTATTTGATTTATTTATTATGTATTTGGATAGGGGGATATTTGATACAAAATATTTTCATCCATCTTCTCCCCCCCCCCCTCTATAATATCAGCTGCTCTTCCTCGTCCCACTCTTCCACATCCTAAACGCCCTCCCAAACCCCCCTCCATCCTCATCTGCCTTCTTCTCCCCCACCTCATCCCCCCTCTCCATCGTAACTCCCCCCACACCCTCCCCAACACCAACAAGCGGCACCATACTCGGCCTCCCATGCGCACATAAAAACGGGAACTTACAACCCCCCAACCTCCGCACTAACTCCTCACACTCCTGCGGCTCAAGCACATCATTAAACATCACCGCCCCGCGACAAGCACGCGAATTCAACATGTCGAGTATCCCCGCCGGACAACCCTGCATGCGCGCCACCCAATCCGGTGTCACCTCTCCCTCGCCATCCGCGCCTCCAGTTTCCCTAATCTGCCGCGACGGCCCAGCACCCCCCCTTCCATCAACACCCCACACCTCGCGCCGGACAAGTTCAATCGCCATCTTCGGATCCAGGCGGCACCTCTCCGCAATCCCAGGGGGTAAAGCCGTAAGTACGACTTTATCCATCCCCTCACCAGGGCGAATGCAATACAACACGCCCCAATCCGCAAAGTGTCGTCGATGGCGCTCCAGCAGCTCCGATTCCGCGCCCGCGACCTCAAAGACGATGCTCTTCTCCAGCCTCTCCACGCGGACACCAGGGACCAGCTCATCGTGTCCCAGTCCTGGCGACGGCGAAGGCGGCAGACAGAAGTCCGCCATCAGCGCCTCGATGCGGCACCGCTCATCAGCAGCGTGCTGATCGATAATAACGAGCATATCCTCAGCTACCCCACCATCCGTAGACGCTGCAGCTGCTGGCATCCGCGCAAGTATGAACTTCCGATCAACCTGCGCGATGACGCGGGCTCGCTGGAGTCCCGATTTCGACAGGCGGCCGGTGGAGCTGGTAGCGCTGACTTGGAAGGCGCGGTCGATGGCTGCTTGGGTGCAGGTGTGGTGGTGGCCGTGTAGAATGCTCTGGGTTTGGGTGTCGGTCCAGTCGGGTTGGATTTGGGGGATGGGGGGTTCGGCGGGCGGGAAGACGGGGTTGTTCCAGTTGGAGAGGATGCTGTTGAGCCAGGTGCTTGGTTGGTGGGGTTGGGTGGGTGTGTCGTGTGCTGTTAGGCTGTACTTTCTGTCGAGTGTTCGGAGTCCCTGGCGTGTTTCTGAAGTAGGCTTACCGCTTAATTTGGGGGTTTGCTGTACTAGGCCAGTGCGCATGTTGACGAAACAGTTTTCCTTTGTAGTTGGGTCTGTCCAAGGGACAAGGTCATCTTTCTCTCTATCGGGGGGAGATTCGCTGATAGGGACTTCTTTTTTGGGAGCCATTCCAGGTCGCCTGGATGGCCTTGCCACGTCCATGAAAGGCAGCTGGGATACTGTGCCTGATTTCGAAATAAGCGGGGTTGCGCTGCGGGATATAGGCTTCTCTATTTTGGAAGCAGAATCCTTTCCGGCGCCTTTCAACCCTGCCGAAGCACGCTTTGAAGGCTGGTCGCGCTTTGCCGTTTGAACTCCGTCGTCGACATTGAATAATTCCGTTTTTGATGTTTTGACAAGCGCTAGAACTCTTCCACTTTTGACCCGAGGCCAGATATCAAACGGCGATGATGGCCTGGGACTTGGATGCCTTGTCGGAAGTCTAGTGATCGCCCTTTTCTTGGGTGAACTTGCGGCAACACTCGCTGGACTCTGCGGACGAGATCCAGGCATACCGTAAATAGCTTTAGCATTGCCTGGTGGTTGCATCCCACCTATGTCAACTTCGCTGCTTTCAGCTTTCCGCTTGGACGGCGAACCAGGAGGCCGGATAAACTTGGGAGTGAAGTTGTTACTGCGGAGAAACTCCACAATGACAGCCTGGAGTAACTTCGTAATGGAAATGAGCGTTTTCTCATCATCAAAAACATCTTCAACGGGATCGTGGTTGTGTGTAGGACCGTGAATATCGATCCTCATATAGAACATGGGCCATCTGTCAACCCCCTTTCCAGACCCCTTTAGCTCCTTGTTGGTAAAACCATCGCTCTTGTACCGCCTGTCCTCTGCTCTCCTCTTCTTCTCAGTCTCATCCAGTTGGGGAAGATCATCCACGATGCCAAATGACGAATTGGCAAAAAGGCGATTTACCTCTTCAAACAAAATATTGCGTCCATCTTCGTTGCTCAGAGGGTGTATCCCAAAAGACATGAATTGTATGCCTTTGGTGGGCGCGGGATCAAGTGAGATGCCGCTCCTGATGCTCACTGTAGATGTAGAACCGCTTGCAGATACCCAAGACGCCGTGTCTACTGAAGGAATGAAAGATGCTTGCGCCAGAGTACTGCAGATATGTGACATCAAGGCACCATCATCGTTGACATCTCTGGGTCTTGAGCTTATACGTAAAGTGCGTAACTTAGTATTGGATGCAAGCTCTTTTATGGTCACAGAAACAGGACCCTGCCATGATAATGCCAAGGCCGTGACTTCTTTTCGGAGCGAATCCCAGTCTTTCGGATTTCTTGACGACTCTGCATTCTCAATCGCACGCTGTTTGACCCGGACCGGCATGTCGCCAAACAGGTTACGCACTGTAACACGAGTGCCATGGTTTAATGACACCAAATGCTGTGCCTCAGGAGCTGGAGTTCGACAAGATATAACCTGGGATCTGGACAAGGCCATAGAATTATGCGAGCGGTGAAGATGGTGATGCGAAGTGATAGATAGTAATGATAGCGCAGCAAGGGAAGCAAGGAAACAGCCTTGGGTGCCATGCGTTTCAGTATTACTTGCATGTTTGGAGGTATCTATATATATTAGGGATCTGTCATTTACTAAACTGGGTTTCTTACGATGAAGTTTTGCCAACCCGCCACTTGGTTGGAATTCGGCTGGCGCTATACCCAGTCCATCATCTTCGACTATGCAACTACCACGACCATAGTCAACTTGAACATCAACCTTTCCCGCCGAGGCATCAAGGGAATTCTTCAGCAGCTGAATGATAACTCCATTTACCGATGTGATAGAAACAGACGATTTTATCTGGGCAACAACTTCAGGTGGCAATGGAGCAATAGCAGCTGAAGAAGCCATGCCGTTGCTGAAATCTTTCAATCGCTGTAATCAATACAATGCCAAAGCTGACGGATGATGTTCCTTCCGTTATTAAAAGTCTGGATATTAGCCATCGCGTGGAAAGAACGATGGGCTCAAATCCGGTTTGTTTATATGGCAATCATCTCAGCAGTAAGACGGAGCAGCTACGCAATACTGGCAGGCAAGCAAGACTTCAACAGAGGAAACCAAAGCAACAGACTGCTAATACCATCAACCCCAAGTGGTAACATCGAGTGGCAATTTATGTTGCGCTGGGCTTCAGTGTCGAGGCTCTGAACTGTAAGCAAGGCATCGTTAAATTCTGCCGGTTGTTATGCGAGGTTGCTCTCACCGCCTTTATGTCACAGCACGATGATGACATGCATAGTCACGTGATACATCATACAAACAACTCTTAACAAGCTTACAACAGATTTAGTCAATGACAATATGAGAAACGTGAAATCCAGGTGATTCTATTGGTATAAATTTCATGACCACCTCAAAGAGATTCTTAGCTCTTGTTACTCAATGTGAGAAGGTCATAGAATCCGCTCTTCTGCCCAGGCACCGGGTAACAAACGTTCGGGCCAGATGAGATGGACCTATGTCGCCCCGTCTTACCCAGGCACAACACTCAGAGCAGACGCCGAGTTCCATGTCCTTACCACACCATGCCCACAGTGGCTTGCCAAGCCCAAGGACTCATTTGTTGACGCTGTTCAATTAACCCCAGAATAGGAAACTTAAGAGCATAGCATCTGTTGATCTCCAAGCCTTTCTTGGCATATGGGCTGAATGAGTACCCCTAATTTTACTTCTGAGGCAGATGGTTTCGGTTGGAGGAGGGAGAGAGGCAAGGAGTGCTTCAAATTTGAAGTACTTCGTATTGTGAGTTGCGTGTTTTTGCTTATTGCTTCATCCTTAGCTGGAAAATTATGAGAAGGGGCTCAATGGGCGATGGATTCCGTGCTTCTATATGTTTAGAGTCGTGGAAATACCAAGGTATATTCTATGGACATCAGGTACTGCACGGGAAGATTTACAGTTGACAGGCAGGGATACAGTACTCCCTTCTAGGCACTTAAGGTTCTCCACGACATCGGTAGTGGGTTTAAGGGGGGCTGAGAAAGTTCACCCAGCCACGACCCCCCATGCTGCATCCATCCTGTAGAAGCGTAAGGCTGACCAGAGCAATTTTATCAGTCGATATGGCTCATCGAGACCCTTCAAAAACCAATGACATCTATCATCACACTCTAAACCCACCCCTACAAGTCAACGATGGAGACAGCTGAATCCAATGTGGCTTACGGCAATTTGTGACAGGTAGATCTCGCCCTGTCTGCCACTTCGATTTCCCACCGAACCACTCAGCTGTCTCGCGCTCCATCGCTATCGGGTCAGCAATGCCCCCGGAACCTCACCAGGGTCCAACAAAACGTTGTTCTTAGGCGCGATCATCATGTTGCCTGGGCATGGGGGTCGCGCCCTCATTGGTTTGACTCAGGGCGAGTGGGCAGTGCTGCCTCTCAATTCACAGAATAGCTCATGTCAGCTACGCTCACACCCTCTTACTCCTGATCCGTTTGAGAGTGTTGAGAAATGATACGGATTGGCGTGAGTACTAATATTCCCCAAGTCCGTCTCTATCCTTCTGCTTTTCTTTCTCTCTCCTCCATCCAACTCAAGTCTTCTCACTCCATCTTCTCATATTCAAACACTCTTTAAACCACCCCCTACCTTTTTCTCAAACCACCAAACCCCAATCAACATGCGTTTCTCCATCCTCCTCGCCGCCACCGCGGCCACCATTGTCGCCGCCCAGGTGGACCTTGGAGACGTCCAGAACTGCAGCGACCCCCAAGGCCTGGGTAACTGCGCTGCGCCCTACCTCACGGAGGTCAAAAACTGTGGCACCAACATACCCTGCCTCTGCAAGGCCGCCGCCGGCGGACAAGAGTGAGTCTCCCTCGCCCCCTGTACCAACCATCCAAACTAACCCCCACCCAGATGCTTCACCAAGTACTGCCCTGAGGTCACATTCCCCTACTTGTCCGAATTCCAGAGCGAGTGCGGCAGTAGTGGTAGCGGAAGCGGCAGCGGAAGTGGCAGCGGAAGTGGCAGCGGAAGTGGCAGTGGAAGTGGCAGCGGAAGTAGCTCCAGCGACACCACCAGCGGAAGTGGCAGCGGCAGCGCCAGCGAAACCGGCTCCGGTAGCTCGACCGACGCTCCCACGAACGGAGGCTCCAACTCGAACGGTAACGGTAACTCCAACACGAACACCGCTCCCAAGTCCGGCGGTGGTGATCCCGGTGCCGGTGCCTCCATCTTCGCCCCCGCTGGCAGCCTCCTCGCTGCCATTGTCGCTGTTGCCGCTATGTTGTAAGCGATGCGTTTTAAAAGATTGTGAGTGACAGGGCAAGTGGGCTGCGCGTGTTGTTTTGGCGTCTGCGTCTGCTGCGGTTTTTTTTGAGACCCGTTTGCTGTACTGTACTTAAGTTAGATTTTGGAGGAACCAGGGTTATATTGCCCTGAAAATTTGTATTTCCGGATGATGGGGAGCTGGAATATATTAAGAATAACAATTAAACCTCATCTTGGAGAGTTTGGTCAGTGTGAATGGGGATATTGTGAGGATGTGGGGAGAGTAAGTTCACGTTGGCTCTGAACGGCTTCATGGGCGATGCTCGTAAAAGTGTTGTAAGAACCCACGAAGGTCAATCCATTCCATTCCATTTTAAAGTCCATCCATGCATAATTCCAGTAACACCCATCAACCTGCTCCTCATCACTCATACACACTGAGTCCCATATCCTCAGTCTCAGAACAACCCATCCTCAAAATCCACAACCTTGACCTGCTTCACCAGCGGCCCAACACTCTTCACAAACGCAAGATGCACCGGGTCCTTCTCGAGATAATACTTCCGATCCGCCTCCGACACAAAATGCGAGATAAACGCATGCGTCAACCCTCCCTATCCAGTATTAGCCTTCCTTATCCCCCCTCCATCCCCCTCTCCCGGGCAAGAAGAGAGCAAGAGTAACTCACATCATGGCCCTCAGGGCTATTATTCTTCCCTCCAATCCCATTAAACACGTACTGCTGCCCATTCTCAGGATGGCGGCATGTATTCGACAGGTTCAGCATACGCTTGCAGATCTAGATGCTCGTCAGTCAGTCTGCGTCCTGGGAGGAGGTTGCTGCACGTGCTTATCGATAAGGCACCTGGGAGGATGGGGAAATGGTGTGGACATACGTCATTGACAGCCTCTGGGTCGGCGTCGGCAGCGAACTCGAAGAGGACGATGTGGATGATGGTCATGGCTACTTATTCACTTGTTCTTGATCTAAGAGGTGCGGTAGTAGTTGTAAGAGTATGTATGTATGCGGATGAGAAAGTGTTGTTGAGAAAGAAAGATGGGCGAGCCCGAGATGGTGGTCTAAGACCGGGTTCTAGTAGCTCGGCTGCCGGGTGCTTGCTGCCAACTTTCTAAGCGGGAGGGGGGGCAGGAACGAACGGATAACAACATTCTTCTTATCAGGGAAGGGACGTTGGATTTAGGTTTGCTGTGACGTCTGTGGATGGAAGGGGCGATCGGATTGGGTTGGGTCGTGCTTGCTTGATGAGCAGGGGAGGGCGGGTCTGGATGGGGAGGTTAATGGGGGACGCGCGTCGGTGGGAGGAAGGTGCAGGGGGGAGGGAGGCACGGGAGGAAGGCACGACTGGGCGTGACGGGGCTGTGAGAGATGGAGGGTTATACAGTGAGTCAGTTGTTTTGTTTGAATGGGGAACCTTTCGCGTGGTTGTGTAATTGTGTAATGCTGTGTTCAGTGTATATAGTCTGACTATCCAACAAACGCTTTCAAACGCTTCCGCGGATAATCCATTGCAGCCTTCCACACAGCCCGAATGCGGGGGCTGTGTGATGCTCTCAATACGGTGCTCCCATGTGAGTTTATCCATAAGTATTCGTTTCTGCTTCAGTCTCCCCCTCTTGCCTCTGAGCTTGCATCGCTGCACTTGCCTGGCCATGTATACGATCTTGCCCCCCCCCAACCGGCAAGTACGCCCCATCTATGCCACCTATAAAGCATCTCGCCATCGCTCCTCCCAAAGTAACCTTCTAGGTATAAGATCAAAGCAGCCACCCCAACCGTTAGTAGGCCCAACCCTTTAAGCATCATAAATAACAGTCGTTCCATCCTGCGCAGGGTCCAACAGCTTCCATGCGCATGTAATGCCCTCCTTCTTAAACTCCGAAATCAAATGATTGGCGATATTCTCGAAATTATCAGTTGCTAGCGTCATGATGGTTGGTCCAGCACCGCTCAGGCAGGTACCCAAGAGCCCTGGGTGCGACTTGGGCGATATGCTCTGTAGGATCTCCGTCAAGCCCGGGATCAGAGTCTTGCGGTATGGCTGGTGGATCT
Organism: Pseudogymnoascus sp. 05NY08; assembly: GCA_001662605.1. NCBI lineage: Eukaryota > Fungi > Ascomycota > Leotiomycetes > Thelebolales > Thelebolaceae > Pseudogymnoascus > Pseudogymnoascus sp. 05NY08. The sequence goes on from KV458820.1 coordinate 40,345, forward strand.
TGTCCTGCATCGAAAGGTAGATGAACTCTGGGTCTGGCGGCGACTCTCCCAGAGCCGTAGGCAGGAGCGCTACGCGCTGCAGGTTAAACACGATATCCGGTCTAGTATAGCTTGTCGGCAGCACCTCTCTCGCCTTCGCCGTCGCGACCTCAAAATCAGGGATCACGACAATACACCTAATCTCCGGCGCCCACTTGAACTTATGGAAGTGACCGATATTGAACGGTGGCTCCGGAGGGTTCAGGCCCGTATCCACGCCGCCAGTGTTGGAGAGGACCTCGGAGACCGGGATCTCGAGGCGCGCGACATCGGCGGGCTTGAGCTCATTGAGGTAGGTGCCGACGAAGCCACCGTAGAGGGTCGCGGCGATGTTATCGGGGTGGCGCTCGACCATCAAGCAGTAATCAAGGATGCGAGCCTTTGAGAGGCCGAGCTTGCCTGCCTCATTGGCGAGGACGACGCCGGAGACGACGGCGGAACCAGAGGAGCCGAGACCGCGGCCCAGGGGAATGGGGTTGATGACGTGGACGTGGGTGTTCTTGGGGAAGACGCGCTGGCCGTGGCAGCGGAGGACGTAGAGGGCGACTTTCGTGATGAGGTTGACCTCTGGGTCGAGGGGGACGTCAGGCGCGCCCTGACCCTCGTAGGTTATACGGCAGTTGAGAGGGAGGGAGGTGGTTTCGGAAGGGTCGACGGTGACTTTCAGCTCGAGGTACATTGAGAGGGCGAGGCCGATGACATCGAAGCCAGGGCCAATGTTGGCCGAGGAGCAAGGAGCTCGGACTGTGAATTTAGAGGCGGCCATGGTTTCCAGGTAGAGGGCTTGTTCGGTGCTGCGAGTTGAAGCAATTGGGAGTCAATCAAAGGGTGCCCTCGGTAGATAATATAATAAAAATGGTGTATATTGCTTTTCCGTCACCTTACCATGCTCGGTGGAGTTCGCGGGAGGTTGATATCCACTATCTCGGTCACTTGAGGTCTGTGACTCGACTGTGAGGCTAAGAATTTATTTTGGCGGGGGAGAAGTTGGCGGTTTACCCCGCCAAGCGCCGATAACCCCCACGGCGTCCGCCATCGGAGAATTGCTCACGTGCGCGCATACATATTCTAGAACGCGATTCCCCAGAAAGAACAAAATAATATTACTTTATCAATTGCTTAAGATGCATGGTTCAAGGTACAGCTAGTGTTATGCAGAACTACATGACATAAACGGCATGTGCTCTTGTGCTCCCAGGCTCTTGTGCGTCTTAATGACGAGAATATTATTCCAAAACCCATAAGTTGTGCCAGCAACCATTTCAAAAGCCCCCCAGACCGGAACCCCAATCCCAGCGCTTTTCCATTGATCGTTACGCGTCATCATTCAACTTTTCCAACCAGTCCTCAAATATCCTTGCCGCATCTTCAAACTGCAGATCATTCATTAAGTGATGACCGCTTCCCTCCACAGAAGCAAACTCCACCTCCCCCTTTTTAATATCATACCCATCCTTCCCAATCTGCCTCAGCCCACCAGAATACTCCGCCGTCGTCTTCTCCATTAACTCCATCTTCATTAACTGATCCAGCTCCGCTGCCAACACAAACAGCCTCATACCACACCCCAACAGCACCCTCCTCGGATCCACATACCCGCGCCACATCGTACTAATAGGCCACCTCAGACTCTCATACTCCGGCATAAGCTTCTCAAACGGCTTCACCCAATCAATCGGGAACGATGGACAAAAGAACGCCGCCTTAACCAGCTCGCTCGACGAAAGCGGCGATCGTGGATGCAGCCAGTCCCGCAGGAACATCCGCGGCAGGAACAGCGGATCTAGCGTCCACCACGCGCGGTACACATGATCACTACACCAGTCCATTAGCACAACTTCCAACAATCGAGAGAACAGAAACTCACGCTCCAAAACTGGGCGTCCCAGCCAGCAACGCCAGGGCCTGCACCCTCGCCAGCTCCCGATCGCACACGATCTGTACGAGCCCTCCGCCTGCACTATGACCTGCTAACACGACCTCGCCGCGCGCCCCGAACAGCGTCTCGAGATGCGCGATTCCAGCGCGAATGTCTGTAGCTAGGGCGTACGCCGTAGTCAGGAGAGCCATGCGGAGGAATCCTGGGGTCCACGAATGGCCATGTCCGCGGATGCTGAGGGCGTGGACGTTATACCCATGGTTGCCAAGGATAGTGAGCCAGGGGATGAACATGGCTGCGCTTCCGAAGCCGCCATGGACGAGGAGGATGGGCGATTCGAGGATAGGGGATTGCACGATGCGGGGCCGTGTGGGGTCTGGGGTTGCGCTGAGGAGCTCGAGGGGGCCGGAGGGGGTGGTGATGAAGGAGCGCGTGATGCCGGTGGGGAGGGGCTTGGGGGGTGGGGAGGAGGAAGTCCAGGAGAGGGTCCACCGGTGGTTTAAGGAGGGGGTTGATGGGGCGGGCATGGCGCATTAGGGTTTTGATAGATAGAGAATGAAGAAGGGGATTTCTAAGACAGGAACAGGGACGCCGTCGTAGTACAGAAACGTGAGAAGTGAGGGCAGTGCTGCTGGTGATACGTATGTACCGCTGCGCCGCAACTGGCAGGCGGGGTACAAGGACACGCGCGCGACGTAGAATAAAAAAGTGAGAAAGGTGAGTCTTGGAGAAGGCGCGTCGTGAGAGTGTGCTTGCTTGCTTGCATGCGAAAAGCCCAATTCCGACGATGCCGGCTGGGCGCGCGGGAGAGAGTGAACAATTATGAGGAGAGGAAATGCGACCTACGAAGTACGTGGTTGGGACATCACGAAACTGGGGGACAAATGTGTATGGTGACAGGTGGTTGGAGCTGACAGGCGACAGCTCGTTTGCTTATTCGCAGTGATACAAATGAAAGATGGCTGGCTTGGCTCCTTCGGGACATGTGCCGACAAGGATGGTGATCCTGGGAGTTGGGTTGGCACGTGATATTAGGAAGGCTTGGTGGAAATTGAGGAAAGTTGTAATATTTTCGTACATTAATTCCTAGCTAGTACAATTCTGACTTTCTAGCTGGCTCTGGATTCTGTGTCATCTTCAAATGATCAAGGCCCCATGACCAGGGTTGAAAAGGGCGTAAGTCTTCGCCAGGTATCTAACCAGGAGATTTCGTGAAAGTGGTGATATGCATAATTACAGTCTATAGTCTCCAAAACTGTCTGTCTGTCTTTCTGTCTGTGCAAATGTGAATTATGGAGCCAATCGCTGCTGCCCGGTTCCTGCATAACGCCGCCCAATGCCGATGCGCCCTCTGTATGAACAGAAAATAAATGGTATATCAAAGTAATCGTTGCGCTCAACGTGATGCTCTGGTCTAAACCATGAACGACTCGCCGCAACCGCATTCATCCTCTGGTATATTGTTAGTATTGATTCTATGGTATCTCCGCGGAGCCACTTACTTATATTGGGGTTCTTGAAAACGAATCTTTCACTGAGCTTGTCCTCCACATAGTCCATCTCGCTCCCAATGATGCTGAACAAGGCCTTGCTATCGATCAGGACCTTCACACCATCCTGCTCGACCGTCTCGTCGAATGCTCCCGCCTTGTCGACGTACTCCAGGTTGTATGAGAGGCCACTGCAGCCACGGTTCTTGACGCCGACCTTGATGAGCTTCGGTTCAGGCTGGCTGAGCAGGTTGCGTATTTGCTGGATAGCTGGTGGAGTGAGGGTGATTGCCGCCTTGCGAGCGGCTCGTAGCCTTGAGCGAGGCTTTGGCTTCTCTTGTGTCGCCGGTGCAGCGCCTGCGGCTGCGGAGGCGTTTGCTTGGACAGGCTTCGTCTTCTGCGCCTCCTTTTCGGTGATAGCTACTTCTGGTTGTGTTGCTGCTACTTGTTGCCCAGGTATCGGCGGTGGCATCGTGTTGTGAAGTTGCGGGATCCCTCTCCCGATGGATGTTTCTGGGGTGCCGCTGCTCCGCGGGGGTGGCGGCGCTTGGGGTTCGAGAGAGTATGGCTGGTATGTGCTGGTTTGCATCTTGCGCTTCGTCGACATTCGTGCGGACTGTGCTTCGGACACTCGTCTCATTGCGTGGCGGCATGGTCGGAGTACTGGTGTTGCTGACGAGGCAAAAGCGCACTGGAACAGCCTCGAGGTTGAGGAAGCCAGCGGCGTCGCAAATCTGGGAGTTGCCATCCTGTGCGATTGACAGGTGCTCGGTCGGATGGGGTATTCGTATAGAAGATGGAGATAGTATTGATATTTGGACGAAAAGGCTCTGTCTACTTCATGCCAAATTGAGGTATTAGTCACCAGTTGGGTTTGAAGGTTGCTGGAGAGTTAAAGTACTGAACGATGATGCTGCTCGGCTCTCTGTTCATGGACTTCCACGGGTAGCCGTGACCAATCAGTACAGCGGGTTTGTCATCCCGTCTACCCTGTAAACCCAGTCAATAAGTGGCGGGGCCATAAAGTACGAGGGCGATTGATTAGAAACACTAAAATCTAGTGAAAGTCATAACAACGGCCTCTTAAGAGCATGAGTTTGGACTGTGGGCAATTGCACGGATAGTTAGTGCAATTATAATGACTTTTAGAGTAAACTTTAATGCACTACCAACAATGACGTCTAGGAAAAGACCCCTCCCGTGCCTCCGCGTACTTAAATGTTCCTCAGCCTCGTCTCCCAGGCTGTCCGTCTTCCTGATTTTGCCCCGACCGCCGACGGCCGGATTGCGCTAAGACCAAATGCAGGTCAAGGCTGAAGCACCCTGGGCCTTTGTGGCTGGTGGTGGTGGCAGTGGGAACATACGCATACGTGTTGATGGAGATATAATTTTACCAGACATCGACAATAGAAATCTGCTCCTTTTCCACTCGGTTCTTGCTCTCCCATTGCGTGTCCAACTAGCGCCGAGCTCCTGGTTACATACAATTGGCATGAGTTATGGAGCCGTCGCCCCTCACCCAGCAGAGCAGACCTGAGGTGTTTCAACAAAAGATCGTCGAGCTATACGACGGACTCTTCAAGGTAACATTCCATGCCGGCTTACGCACTGCCTACGCCAATGATAGTGTATTAACTCTCCATTACAGGATGATGAAGGCGGCGACAAATCTGAGGGATTTTGGACGGAGTTCTTCCTCCTCAAACCGGACCTTGCGACGCTGAGGCGCATACTGGGTGGATTAAGCCCCTCGGACCTGCTCAACCTTCAAGTTAGTCGCTAGCAAGTCATGGTTATGCCCTGGGCTTACATACGATAGAACCAAACACGAACCTTATTCCCTCGAGCAATAAAATGCATCAAAGCCGGAAGTGCTCCGGCAGATACTCATGCTCTCGATGTAAGACCAATGCCCCGCTCCAACAAGGCTACGGCTAACAGTTGCAGACCCTTACAGTACTTTTGGCTTCAGTCTTGTCGAAGAAATATAACAACCCGAGTTCGGACATTATAAATGTGCTTGCGGGCCTGGACCAGGTAGACTCAGTCTTTACTGAGTTCGTTGCGGTCCTAGATAATACGATTCGGACAGGGCGCTCTTGTATGCACTCCTTTTATACTCTCCCTGCACTAGCAGCACTGACATCTTGCCAGTGGATATACGGCAAAAGGCCATCGAAGTAACATTATCCCTGACATCCGGCGCATATCAAACGAGCCTTCTCTCGTATTTCACACATAGGGATTTATTCCCGTCACTGATGAAGGTATGGATTGGCCGCGCGTCTCCCTCGTTCAATAAACTAATTTGTCCAGTTTATACAAGACACTGATTCTACAACCCGAACTTTTGAACCATTTACCCTCCTCGGCTTATTAGCGAATTACAATAAGTTTGAATTCCAAAATCCATACAGGTTACGGCTTGAGGATTTCGTGAACGAGGCCGCAATACAAAAGATTATCACATCTACTGGCGCCACATGCTCACGGTTACGGACAAAATATGTAGCCGTTCAGAATGATCTCCCAGAAGGGTGGTCACTCGCATCGGCTTTTGGTATGCTCGGTCTCGGCGGCTTAATCGGTGCGAAGCCAGCAGCTCCAGTGATCGACCCAGAAGTCGCCAAGAAGATGTTCGCGGAACTGTCAGTCCCCCCCACGAGAATCCATGATATCCACTAACTCCATCACAGCCCCGGCGCCGAAGCAGCCGTCCTCCTCGCCACCTACGACTTCGTCCACGCCAACAAGCTCTTCTGCTTCAACCTCGTGACCCTCGAGCTCGAGAACAAGCAATCCGAACCCCCCATAGCAAGCTTCATATCCCTAACCTCCTACCTCCTCGAGCACGCCTACATATCCACCCGCACCTCCCTCTACGCGCGCCTCAACCTCCTCACCATCCGCCTCCTCGTCGAAGACCCAAGCCTGTGCAAACGCATCTGCAGTCCTGAAAGCAAAACGCCTATCCGTCTCTGTCGCCAGCGTTCTCCTTACCTCCCTCTCATACGGGGTGACCGCGTACTCGCTACCGCACTCCTAGACGCTATGATCGATGGAATCAACCATAACCTCCGACGCCGCCTCGACGTCGATCTCTATGCCCTCTTCCTTGATATCTTGCAGCGCCTAATTGCGCATCTGGCGCGCACACGCACTCGCCTGCCTTATCACTGGTCTGAGCTCTTCCGCTCCCTGTTGACGCTCATTCGCTTCATGGCTACGTATGCCGCGGACTTAGCGGGGTTGTCAGGCATTGACGCGCTGCAGGACGCGCTGGTTAACCTGATTGCCCTGGCGCTTTCGGCGGGTGAAGCATTCCTGCCTACGCCAGCGGCGTATGATGATCTCTTCTACAAGCTCGTCGAGACAGGAGACGTGCTCGTCAAATTCAGCGAAGCCTACGGGCTAGCGAAACGCCCCGGCTGTTCGATCGGCACATTAGTGAGCGTGAGCGCGCATTATAAGGAGCTATTGAAAGATGGGGTTCGTGGGAGCGGGGTTCGGAATCTGACGAGTGCGCAGGTAGCGCAGGTGATTAAGCAGGGGTATGAGACGTTGAGTATTCAGACGAGGGAGGGGCTGGATGGGTGGGAGAAGTATAGGGAGGCGGATGAGAGGGTGTTTTTGAAGAAGGTTGCTAGGGCGGCGGTGGCGGATGCGAAGATGTTGGTTGATGCGCCGTGAGAAGGGGAGGGGATGGATAGACAGATGGCTGTGCTTTTGTGTATAAAAGGCGTTTGAATGGGTCGGGATGGGAAGCATGGGTCACGAGTTTTATACCAAAAACTGAATCTGAAACTGAATATGAACAGAGAGAGACTCTGGAGAGGTCTACATACCCTGTGTGCCCGATGCGGAACTGACAGTGTCATCTCATGAGTTTTCATCTTAAGTCTCACTCACCGTTCTCTTCAGCACGATATCAATGCCGCCAGCAGACAGACATTCAGCCGCATAAACTCCCTCATCTCCAAAAATAGAACCATCCCCATCAAACCTCCAGTAACCGCGCACTCTTATCGCAGCTCCAATCCAACGGATAACGATAAGCGCCGTCAGCAACCGCCAACCAATCGCTCCCCTCTTGGCGGGAACCCTGAAACGGCACGGCGCGAAGAGTAGACGCCGCGTTGGCAGTGGTTTAGTTGGTGGTTGGCGGTCGCTGTTGCGTTGGCCTGCACAGCCTCGGTGGGGTTATGGGTTTATGGGGAAGTTGGGGAGTTGGAGGAGTCGTGGGTGTTGGTTGGGAGTTGTTCATATTGTTCGTACGGTATAGTATGGGTACGTCATTTCAAGGGTATGCGGGCCGACGATTGGGTCGCAAGCGCTGTCAGGTTCCAGGGACAGGGACGGAGTGGAAACAAACAGGAACGGAGAGAGCACCACCACCACAACGCAAGAATGCTGTGGCGACGGCGTGGCTTCTACATTCCAGCTTTGACTCTGGGGAATGTGGGCACAGCCACTAGATCGCCTTTGTGGCAGCTGTCATTTGATCCAGTGATCGTGATGATACTATTGCCTGGGTGAAAGGCGGGGAGAGTGCGGCCTTGATGGCCACTCGCTCGTCACCCTCTTGGGGGACGGCGTCGTCATCTTGGTCGTATAGGTAGGTTTGCTTATTCCAGTTTTTTCTTGCTATTGTTCGTTGTCCTCGTGCCTGCGGAGTTGAGGAAGGGAGAAGAGTGAAGAACCCATGGCTTGGTTGCGCCAGAGGTGTTGCCCTTTGAGAGGGAGGCGATCACTATTGAACAACTCGATCGCCACTCTGGTATCCCTGGAAGGCGATCGAGTAGGTATATGATCAACTGTGAATCCTTTGAATCATCCCGTATGAAGTGGATTCAGGTGAACGCGTATAGATTCTCGAGTATATATCGCAGGTCAGACGGAGCAACCCTTTGATGGATATTATACACGCCAATATCGCCGCCTATAAGCTTATTAACATAACACAAACCCCTTATTCTGTTTGAGCTTAGCTTGAGCCTCGATCCACTGTCATCTTGCGTCGTCGCGCTTGGTGAATCAGTTGCGACCTGCCTCGACGAAACGACTGGCCAGGAGCGCCCAGCGCCTATATTTATCCCAGCGGCTCGACGACTCGACAACTCACAAAGACGAGACGTTGGAGATTCGCCCTGGTGACCTAGTAAGGGCTTGAAACACGAAACATCTAACAAAAGAAATCGCTTTGTCGAGTAACTGGTGTCGAGTCCCTGTCGCGTTTATTGGGGTACGCACGTGGTGGTGCGTGGGTGACTGTGAGTTGCAATAAAGAGGTGAGTGACTGCACTTCGCCTGCGGTTTCTCAGTTACTCACCACGCATGCAGGCCATTCGATTGTTTTTTCTTTCTCATTGTTATTGTCCGTTGTCATTGTCATTTTTCTTTACAATACAAATCACGGCCATTCAGATTTCCTATTGACTCACCATCATGCACGATTAATACCTTTTCAACTACAATAATTATTTTCGTGCTTCTCATATACTCAAGATCCGGAATCACAACACACAACCACTCACGCATTTGTTGCTACTGATAAAATCTTCATTTTCATTCTGTACAAAAACACACTTCATATACTAAAGATGTCTACCTTGGCTGGTCTCAGGAACATCATGGCACACGTACACATGCCTCCCTCGAAAGCAGACTCCTTCCCCCCGCTCCCGGGGAACCTCGACGCCCGCCATCACGATTTACAAGGCGAATATGCCCGCGACAGCAACGGCAATATCGCACCCGACGCACAATACACTCCATACCTCGGGCTGAGAGCACGGTTATCACAGGTGTGGATCAACAAATGGACGATCCTGCTGCTGCTCGTCCTGGCAAGAGTCCTCTTGGCCATCCAGGGCCTTGATAACAACATCGCATCCGCCAAAGCCAAAGCTCTCTCGGCATGTACGAGCGTGGAAAACGTGGGCAGCGCCATGGCTTCGATGCCTCACTACATGTCAGGGGGCGTGAACGCTATGGCTGCCAGCGGCGTAACGAAAGCCGTGAATGGCCTCATGTCCATGTTGATGCTTGCGGTTACCGGGGTTGAAGAGATCGTTCTATTCATCATTAACATGATGACCTCGACTTATATTTGCTTGATCACACTGGTTGTTGGAGGAGCACTGCAGGCCGCCTTGGAAGTCATCGATAAGGCAGGCCAGTTTCTCAACAAGACCTTGGCTACTGTTACGGGCGAGATCACGGACGGCATTAATGGTTTCCAGAGCAATATGAACACCTTCCTCAAGGACATCGCTGGAGTCACCGGACTTTTCGGCGGCAAATCAAGCCCGCCAACCATCGACCTCACGTCAGAGATGAACAAGCTGAAGAGCATCAACTTCAATGCCGCCAACCTCGACACCAACATCAAGGCACTCGATACCAAGATCCCAGACTTCAGCGAGGTCCACAACTTCACCAACAACCTGATCCGCACGCCCTTCGAGGAGATAAAGAAGCTGATCAACGCATCGACAATCGGGTACACGTTCGACAAGTCCGTCTTCCCCGTCGCCCAGAAGGAGGCTCTGACCTTCTGCTCCAACAACAACGGCATCAATGATTTCTTCAACGGCCTGTCCACAACTGCCCATGTGGCGCGCAAGGCTTTCATCGGTATCGTCGTCGCCCTGGCGATCATCGCCTGCGTGCCCATGGCATACCGCGAGATCCGGAGATGGCGTATCACCAAGCAGCGCGCCCTTCTCATCCAGAAGCAGGCATTCGACCCAATGGACGTGATGTATCTCGCCGCGCGCCCCTACACCTCAACCGCCGGCATCAAAGTCGCCTCCAAAATGAAGACCACCAAGAAGCAGGTCCTCATGCGCTGGTTCGTAGCGTACATCACCACCATCCCCGCCCTCTTCGTCCTCCTCCTTGCCTTCGCGGGTTTCTTCTCCTGCCTCTGCCAATACATCCTCGTACGCACGATCGAGAAGGAAGTCCCCGCCCTAACCAACCAAGTCGGCGATTTCAGCCAAAACGTCGTCCTCGCCCTCAACAATGCCTCCGAGCAATGGTCCATCGGAGCAAACGGCGTCATCACCTCCACAAACACAAAGATCAACGCCGAAGTCTTCGGCTGGGTGACCACCTCCACCACGGCTGTCAACCACACCCTCAACGTCTTCGTCGACATGGTCGACACCCTCCTCAACGACACCTTCGGCGGCACAATCCTCTACACCCCCATCCAAGAGACCCTCAACTGTCTCCTCCTCCTCAAAATCCAAGGCATCGAAAAAGGCCTAACCTGGGTCCACGATAACGCCCACGTCGCCTTCCCGCCTTTCGACAAGGACGTCTTCTCCCTCGGCGCCGCGGCTTCGTTGTCAGGTGAACCGGGTTCACAGTCCTTCCTCGCATCCCCTGGATCGAGCGCCTCGGATGATATCTCAGGGGCTGTGCAGCACGTAGTGGATTTCATGTACAAAACCATCCGCGAAGAAGCCCTCATCGCCACCGTCCTCTTCTCCGTCTACCTCCTCATCGTGCTCATCGGCGCGTCGCGCCTCATCGCCGGACTCATGACGCGCGACAAGACGCGCGCAGAAGGCGGGGGTGTGCCTGCGTTCTCCCCGCCGTATGAGGAGCGTGAGATGAGGCCGGGAGCGGCGGAGTTTGGGGCGTTTGGAGGGGAGGTGGAGACGCCGTTCCCGAGGGATGGGGAGGGGAGCGATGGGTCGTGGATGGCGGGTGCGGTGGGGGGAGGGGGGATGGAGAAGGTTGGGCATGTTGTGGGACATGGGGCGCAGAGGAGTGTGGGGGAGGCGAGTGTGGGGGGGCATGGGAGGGCGAGTAGTTATGGGTTTGTGGGGGAGAAGGGGGGGTGAGTGAGGGGTGATTTGGGGTTTTGTGTGGAGGGGTTGGCGTTTTGGAGGGGGTAATTTTTGGGAGGCAAGCGGTGTGGAGTTTGGGGGTGTATATGTTATGTAGAATTCGGTGCTTATAATTTTTTGCACCTTGTGGTATAGAAAGATGTGTCTTGTGCTTGAGGCCCCGCGAGGGGTGCAGAGGGGAGAAGAGTTTAGGAATAGGAATGAGACGCAAATAACAAGAATCGAGATGAACTCATGAAGATGGTGACTGTGATGGTGCGGTGGTATCAGTTACACATTTCAACTATGGAAGAGGCCATGTCGTAAAATGTAGCTCTTCTTATGCCTCCAGGACATACAGCACAACCGATTCGAGCACCGCTAAACCCGAAGCTGCAATTGTATTATCTCATACCCCCACATATGTGTATCCCTCCCTCACGCCTCAACCTTCTTCGTAAACGTCACCTTCTCCACCGCCACGCTCTCCGCCCCCTTCTCATCCGTCTTAAGCTGATACACGTACAGCGTGAGCGAAATTCCTTGTACCTATATCACAGTCAGTCTTAGTCCCCCCTCACCCCTATTTCCTCCTCTGCCCCCCTCCCCTCCCTCCCCACTTCCCACCCCCCTCAACGAAGCGCAACCACAAGCACCAAAGAAGGAAGACATCAGACGGCAAAGAAGAAAAGAGCAACTCACATCCATCAAACAAAAACTCGCCTCCCCCCCCCCAACCCCGGTCCCACTCCCCGGATTCACAAAAAACCTCTCCCCATACTCATACGCATCGAACCTCCCCGTCCCCCCCCAACAAAGCACATCAACATCCAACCTCCTCGCCTCCGCCAGCAACGCATCCGCCTCCCCCGGCACCACCACCGAAAACCCCTCCAGAAACCCAATCCGTAGACTCCCGTGGGTGACGACGCCTGAGAGAGGGAGAGAGGGAGCGTCGGCGTCGAAACGTCCGCGCACGAGCTTGAGGTCGGGGGAGATGGAGCGGAGGTAGGTGTAGGTTGCGCTGTCGGTTAGGTTGCCGAGACAGAGGGTTTGCCCGATTTTGCCGGGGGTGAGGAGTTTTTTGAACTGTCTGGGGGGTTAGCGGGGGTGTGGATTGGGGGGGAAGGGGAGGGGAGGGAGGGGGGGGGGGAGGGGAGGAGGTGCCTTTGCGGGAATGTCGATTGCGCGGTCGGGGATGTGGAGGTCGCCGATTACGAGGACGAGGCGGGATGTCATTGTGGGTGTGGGCGGCGCGGTGGCCGGTTGGTGGTGGGTGGTGAGGTGTTTGTGGGATAGTTGTAGAGAAAGATTGGTATGTGAGGTGTAGTGGAAGGCGTGGAGGGGAGTTGGAGGTTTGGTGGTGATGGTGGAGGGGGAGCTTGGTGAGATGGATGCGAGGCTGCTACATACAACCCGGCTCGCTTGCGTTGGGGTGACGAGGCTGCGTGCGCCACAGGACAGATACAGGGACGGGCGGGGCTTACGTAGCTCTCTCTATGTGTGGCTGGTTTATCAAACCAAGTTTTCTATCATTATCACAACCAACACTACCAAATTTATTTACTTTACTTTAGAATCATCATTGACTATTCTAGACTACCTAACGAGCACAATCTTCAGAAAAATTGTCGCAGCGCCGATCGAGCGCCCGACCGACCCATCGATAACATGTCCATGGGATCCATCCGACAACAGTACCACAAATTCCGTAAAATCAACCCCGCTTACATCCCATAACAACCGTTAAAAACATCCCATCATTTCGGCTGTATCCCCATTTTGCAGCGGGTGGTTCCCCTTGCAGTAAGATCGTAGTTACTTTCGCGCGGGCCGACTATGCATCAACAGTTGTGTGCGTATCGCAAATTTTATATGCCCGGCGTCTCCGTCACATATTCACAGGCGGGAACAAATCACTTCTGGGCGCGGCCGCTCTTGACGGTCTGGATGATCTGGTCGACGACGCTGGGGTCGGAGAGCTATTTTATGTCAGCTTTTGGTCACGTACAAAGAATGGGATTAGCAACTTACAGTAGTGATATCTCCCAACGAGTCCTCCTCGCCCGCCAAAATCTTCCTCAAGATCCTACGCATGATCTTTCCACTACGGGTCTTGGGCAGGTCGGTGACGATGATGATGGTCTTTGGTGCCGCGAAGGGGCCAATGCTCTTGCGCACCTGGAGGATGAGGTCCTTCTTCAGCTGGTCGTTGATCTCGTTTCCGTCCTTGATGGAGACGAAAGCGTTGACGGCCTGGCCGGTGAGGTCGTCAGCAACGCCGACAACGGCGGCTTCGGCGACGGCGGCGTGCTCGATGAGCGCGGCTTCGATCTCGGCGGTGGAGAGACGGTGGCCGGAGACGTTGACGACATCGTCGACACGTCCGCGGATCCAGTAGTAGCCGTCGTGGTCACGTCCGGCTCCGTCGCCGGTGAACTAGATGAGGGTTAGTTTTAGGTTTAGTTATGGAATGGGAGAATCAAACGTACGTAGTATCCTGGGTACACGGTCAGGTAGGTCTCCATGTAGCGCTTGTGCGCGCCCCAGACAGTGCGGGCCATGCTGGGCCAGGCGTGCTTGAAGGCGAGAACACCCTCAACATCGTTGCCAGCGACCTCCTTGCCAGAGACAGGGTCAATGATGGCAGGCTCGATGCCGAAGAATGGAAGGGAGGCACTTCCAGGCTTGGTGGGGGTAACGCCAGCAAGCGGGGTGACGACGTGGGAGCCGGTCTCGGTTTGCCAGTAGGTGTCGATAACCTGGCACTCCTTCTTTCCGACGGTGTCGTGGTACCACTTCCACACATCAGGTGCGATTGGCTCACCGACCGTACCGAGAACACGGAGGGTCTTCATCTGAGCGGTGATGTGCTGGTCACCGGCACGCTTGAGCAGTCTCAGGGCAGTGGGTGCAACGTAGAATTGAGTGATGCCGTGCTTCTCAATGGTATCCCAGTATCTGGAGAAGTTGGGGTACGCGGGGGTTCCCTCAAAGACGACCGTGGCAATACCAAGGAGCAGTGGTGCGTAGACAACGTAGGTGTGGCCAGTAACCCATCCGACATCACCAGCGCAGAAGAACTTGTCGGTGTCATGGATATCGAAGACGTACTTTCCGGTCATAGCGGCACCGAGAAGGTAGCCACCGGTGCTGTGCATGAGACCCTTTGGCTTACCAGTGGAGCCCGAGGTGTAGAGGAGGAACAGAGGATCCTCCGAGTTCATTGGCTCTGGGGCAATGTAGGCGGGCCACTTCTCGACCTCCTCGTGCCACCACCAATCTCTACCGGTGGTCCATGGGACGTCGGCTCCGGTGCGCTGGTAGACCAGGCAGCCGGTGACATTTGGGCACTGCTTGAGTGCGTCGTCCACAATCTTCTTGGTGGCAATAACCTTTCCTCCACGCTTGCCCTCGTCGCTGGTGATGACAACCTTGGACTTGGCGTCGTTGACACGGTCACGGAGAGAATCGGACGAGAAACCAGCGAAAACGACCGAGTGCACGGCACCGATACGCGCGCAGGCAAGGAATGCGATAACTGCCTCCGGAATCATGGGAAGGTAGATGGCAACAGTGTCGCCCTTCTGGACGCCCATCTGCTTGAGGACGTGCGCGGTCTTGCAGACCTCGCGAAGAAGCTCGCCATAGGTCAGGGTACGGCCCTCGTTTGGCTCGTCAGCCTCGTAGATGATGGCTGCCTTGTCTGGGTTCTTGAACGCATGGCGATCGACGCAGTTGTATGAGGCGTTGAGCTCGCCCTCCAGGAACCACGCGTTGTCGCCGTTGTTCAGGTTGCCGCTGTGGACAGTCTGGAAGTCTTTCGACCAGGTCAAGTGCTCGCGAGCGTGCTTGCCCCAAAACTTCTCTGGCTCCGTAATGGACTCTTTGTACATGGACTCGTATTGCGACATGCCTAACGCGTAATTAGTATTGGCGCATACAGCTGGGGACACACAAGACGCGCTTACCATCGATATGGGGCTTGCTGGGGTGCTCTATTTTGAAAGTTAGCTGTGCTACATTCTATAGCTTGTACTACAGGTGTCATTGTGTTCCTTACTCTCAAACAACTTCGTGGGTGGTGCTGCGAACGAGGTTAGCCACAGTAGTTCTGGGAAGCTGCATCTACCCCTCCAGGGTACTTACGGTATGTTACAACCTGGTGCGCCTCGACGACCACGGGGCCTGCGGTAGGGACAACACCGCCTTCAGACATGGTGAAGGTGAGATCGAAGGGTATAGGTTTAAGTGTTCACCGAAGTGAGAAGATCAAAGGTTGAAGAGTTGAGCAGCTTGCCTGTGGAGGAAAGTAGCCGTTAGTGAACAGTTGACCGAAAATGCGGGGTTACTTTTAACGTTGCGTGCTTCCGTCCGCCGGTCTGGGCACCGATAAGGGTCCGATCGGGGCTTGGGGCTTGGGGGCGGGCGTCGGTCGTGCGGGTGATAAATGCAAAACAAAGCTGAAGGGTCTTACGGAAATTGTTTCTGTGTTCCCAGATCAGATCTGATGTGATATGATCGGGTGAATTCAGAAATGGCGCCTGCGTACGCGTAGTGGTTGTGGAATGTGGTGTTTTGTTATTGTTTGTTTTTCGTGGATCTGCGACAAGGTGAGCTCTGGGTTCGCCCGTTTGTCCGGAAAAAGATGCGAGGAACAGCGAGAGCTCAAGGTAAACAGAGACAGGATGCCAATGATATAGCAGAGAGCTGCTGAGGTCTATATCGCAGAGCTCAGATAGTATAAGTAGAAAGGTATGCTTACGAGGAGGTAGAAGTTGGGAGATGTGAGGTTTGGTGAGAGTGAAGTGAGGTTGTAAGAAAGAAAGGTGGAGGGCGGGGGAAGGAAATGGAGGGGGAGGGGGAGGGGCGGGCAATATGTAGTCTCAAGGTTGCAGAGGGAGAGGAACCTCAAGGTAACTTGAGCAAGTGGACAAGGTGGACAAGGTACATACTCCACACATAATGTATAGAGTAAGTACATTACAGCTAGAGTAACTTTGGAAGGGGATGTGAGACCTTGTTGCCTGTCTCTTCTCCCTCACCCCTCATGCACCAACATACATACCCAGTGGTTGTATGTATTTCCAATATATTCCAATACATAAAAAGTTACTCGATCCATTCATATTCATACGGTGGATACCTCATGTCCGTAACTGCAGCTGCAGTGTGCAGGAAGGTACAGAGATTATAGGAAGCACATCCATCCAGTCAGTCCATTCCTTTGCATACATAACAATCCAGCTCACAGCTCTCTTCCAGTTCAGTATACTACTCCCTCCAACATGAACGAGTACCTCAAGCTACGCCAAGCAACCTGGAGAAGCCTCAAGGATATATACCCATTCGGGCAGGAAGAATGGGGGGAATAGTACTCGAATCACCCCCAAATGACGCTCAAATACCCTCAAATGGCCCAGCGGGTAAGGTTACGAAAGTACCTTTGCTCAACCAGATGCGCCATCACCATCGCATCTCAGAGTGTCTGGTTCTCTACTAGTGCTTCCCGGTCCTTTCCCCATACGGCCTGGCCCATCCGCAGGGCCACCGGGAAAATGGAAGCTGTCGGAAATGGCACTAGACATCTTACAATACACTAGAAGACCGACCTTACCTTACAGCCCCTAGGACGCTGCAGTAGTGGTTGGTTGTATCGTGGTGTATGTATGGTAGGGTACCAGAAGACGTCCTCGGGATTGATCGATGGGCGAATTATGTGCGGCGCCGAGCTTCTTACCATACCTCACCATCACACCCACTCCGATATTGCGCCTACAGTTCTATACGGAGCAAATACAAACCTCGAGGGGAGTGTGGTTGTCAAGGGCTGTCAAGGGCTGTCGCATGAGCACACAGCACCGCGTACCTCGTTTCATCAGGATCACACACCCACCCTTCCAACCCTTCCAGCCTCTTCTCGCCCATCCCACACATACACACACACAGCCGCCTTCTCTAATTCCCACGGCTCACCCGCCGCTTCCCAAACAAACTCTACCGAACCACGATCCCCAAACAAATCCTCCGTTCTGCGGTAGAACGGTAGAACGGTAGAACGGAAGAACAAGCAACACTCTGCGCGCACCATTGCCGAACAAGCTCCACCCCGCCGCTCCCTCCTCTCCCCCCCACCCCACACCCCACCAACCGAGTCACGGCATACCGTGTAATTCTTCCCGTCGTGCGAGTGAAAAAGGCCCTGGGATCACCGGAGAAAACACCTCTGTTACGTCGGCTATGCTACTCCTAGCGCTTGGCAAACCTCGGAGCTACCTCACGCCTGACCTGCATGAAATTGTTGTTGGTGGTTGTCTTGCCCTGCACGTCGTTGGGGTAGGGTAGGGTTGGGGTCCAGAAATGGTGGTAGAAGTGTTCACTGCGCGCCTACTTGCCCCTGGATGAAGGTATCCGTTAAGCCAAGCTGCATACTGCTTTACCCGTAGATGATACTCTGCGCGGGGAGGCTGAGGAGGGGGGAAACAAGCATGGATGCTGCTGCTGATGCAGTGCGCGCGCGCAATTACCTCCCGTGCGACGCCGTCTCCCCAACGTCAAACCCGTATCTTCTTCGTCGACATTCCGATCCAACAGCCTTCGTTCGTTTCGTCGCTCTGTGCGCTCGTTGCGCTGCCCTCCACCTCGCACCGATCTCACCGAAACTGTGGCACAGGAGAATGACTGCTTGCGGAACGCGAATGTCGTGTTTAGCGGGGGGTGGGGTAACGGTACGCAAATTGAAATGCCCAGTCAGCGGTGCTGACAACCCCAACACCATCGCCGAAATGTTGGCTTGGCGGGGTGTATCAGCCTGTTCTGTTTTGTGTGTGCGCGTTTCAAAACGACACGACCGTGTAAGTATGCGCTCGCCAACGACCGTGGTGTAAATGTAAATGAATATTATACCGATTCGCTAAACTTCCAACACGCTCACACGGGGGATCTTTATAACCTTTTATTACGAAGAGCCAATATCTCCGTGCAGGCGCCGCACGCACGTTACATACAGGGAATCTAACACCTTCAACAAACCCTCTCCACAATAATCCCATGCCCTTCCAGAATCGGTGTGGGAGAGAGTGTAACACGACGCAGACCCACTGCTAACAACCACACGTTGCAATTCAGAATCAAGCTCTGGTAGCTTCACACCTTACATCCCCATCACCTCCCCTTGCCTCCTGGTGCCCTCAGCCAGCTACCACCACCTCCAACCCTCTCGAAATCAAATTCCAAATCCCCCACCCCCCCCCGGTTGTACGCACCAACGACCCCGATCCCGATGTCGCCGCACCAGCGCGCACTGACACTGCTGATGCCCATTTGATAAACCGCAGCTGAGACTGTCGCACGGGGAGTTGGGTGCATGAACTAACTGTTGGACAGCAGGTGGTTCGTTCGGCACCTAGGGTTCCTGCAGCTGTCGCGGCCTCGGGGGGGCCGAGTATGCGATCGTCCGCTTGGGTCTGGGTAGTGGCGGCCTGTGATCGATCATGCATCCTTGTTGTGTGAGGCGTTGGAATTGAGGTTATTGAATTCGCATCTCATCTCATCTCATCTCATCTCCATCCCCCCAAGTCCCCATTCCCATTCCCATCACATCCCCCAACCCAGCTCCAGCTCCAACTCTAACCCCCAACCCCACTCCCCTCCCCATACCCCTGCCTCCTCCTATCCCTAACCTCCTTCTCCTCCACCTCGGGGCTGGTCTCATAACTCGAATGCCGCTGCCCTTGTTTCTCTCCAGCTTTGGCACCTCCTCCACCACCAATTCCGCCACTACCACCACCATAACTCTCACCATTATCATCTACACTGCCCCTCCTGGGACTGGTAGAGGTAGTGGTATGACTACTCCCCACCGTCGTCCCTCCGAACCCATGCTCGCTGATCGCCTCCCCATACCGGGTATTTTCAGCTTTGTGAGCGGCAAGCTCGCGAGCGCGCTTTTGTGCGGCGGTGAGGGCGGGGCCGCGGGGGGGGATGGTGTCTGGGTGTGTTAGCTTGGGTGTTGGGTGTTAAAGTTAGGGGTGGGGGAGGTGTTGGGAGACATTGGGGAAGGGGAAAGGGGAAGGGTAATGGGGGGGAGTGAAAGCGTACCGCCGAAATTAGGTTTCTGCTCGATGTTGGGGGAGGTGAAGATGGTTGCTTCTTCGTACCTGAGCGGCTGTTAGAGGGGGTGTTAAATATGGAGAGGAGAGGGGTGGGGATTGAGGTTGGGGTTGACGTGCTGGTTCATGGATTCGCCGCCGGGGGAGGTGTCCATTAGTTTGGTGTTTGTTGGTTGGGACATTTTTGCAGCTTTATGGGATTATAGAGGGGGTTTGGGATGGCTAATTGTAGGATATAGATACTGTGAAATAGAAGGTTTGGATGCTGTAGATTGATATTTGGTCTTATCATTTTTTGGTTGTAAGTGACGTAGGCTATACGTCTTGATATGTGGGAGCGAATCAACGAGCTTGACTCCTATACTCCCCACGAGGACTTCATAACAGCACCTTCAAACAGCTTCGGATATTATAATACCTCTGATCCAAACTACCACCTCCATCAATCACCTCACTCTCACATCAAAACAACTCAAATCACATGATCATATCACGTGACACATACTTCGTCGCTTCAACTTGAAACAACCACCACCACCCCCCTTCCCCTCCTCCTCCCCCAACAAAAGAAAAAAGCCACCAAATCAAATTTAGAACACCGAAAATAAAACTAGTTCCTTTTTCTTTTTCTTTCATCTACATACCCCTCTAACCCTTCCATCCCTAAACCCGTTTCATTATGTCTGCTCCCTTCTCGCGTCGATTCGTTCATTCCCTTTACCTTGCCGCCTGGCACCGCGTTTCAAACCTCTAGCTCTGTCTGCAGGGGTCAGGTCGCCCTAACAAGGTGGCCGCCCTGACAAGGGGGTCAACCTGACAAGGGGGTCGTCTGGCGTCAAGCATTCCGCGGCAAAATGATTCGTTCACAACACCCCGTTCGCAATAACCGAGCATAGCAAAGTATATAGCGTGTCGTTATAACCGCTGCGGCCACTGGTCGTTCCTGCGTGAGCGAGATCTGCGGAGTAAACTATCGCTAGGCCTTTGGATGGGCGGTGATGGGGCGTGCATAGGTGGGTTTGGGGAGGGAGGGTTGGTGGGATATGGGTTTGTGGCGGTGGTCGCGTTGGGGCGGTGGAGGTAGGTGATGCGTGGTGCTTCGGGGTGGTTCTTTCATTGGGTGTTTCTGGGTCATCAACGCGGTCGTGGCAGCGGCCGAGTGGCCAGTCGTTCGGTCGTCTGGACGCGTTTTCGAGGTGCTTGGCGCTGAAACATTGATGGACAAAGCAGGACCATCGGATGACTCGTCGGGTCTGTCCAACGAGGGAGCCTCGTTCATCCCACGAGGAATCGAAGCGTCGAGATGGGCTTTGTCGGTGAGCGGCCCGGGGTTATAAAGGCGCTTGGGATTCCCATTATGAGTGAGTCTTTGTTATTACTACCTCTTCTTCATCCTCGACAAACAGGCATTGTAGACGATTCTTTGAATAGGCTGGCACTTTTCACGAATCCTACTCGAGCTTTCTGCGATATCATATTCTTTCTCTGTACAATACAAGCAACGTACTTGCTTGTTCCATTCACTTCCTGTTCGATTCTTTGCTTTATATTTTTGGGACGGCCACTTTCCATATATCCCCTCCTTTCGCCCCCAACTCAAATACAATACAGCCTGCTCTGGAAGCACGCTCTTCACGATATTTACATATCATTCCAAACTCGATATCTCGCAAACAAAAACTTTCAACATGAAGTCCTTCTTCACCACCTTCTTCCTGGCCACTATGACTACCACAACCTTCGCCCACATGGAGATGTCGGACCCGCCGCCTCTCCGTAGCAAGTTCAACAAACTCGCCACCAACATCGACTACAGCATGACCTCCCCCCTCGACGCCTCCGGCGCCGACTTCGCCTGCAAAGGCTTCCTCTCTGACATCGGCACCGCCGCCGGCGGTTCCGTGGCCACCTGGGCCGCGGGCTCCGAGCAACAATTCACCATCGTCGGCGGCGCTCCCCACAGCGGCGGATCCTGCCAAGCCAGTCTCTCCTACGACAGCGGCAAGACCTTCAAAGCAATTCACTCCTACATCGGCAACTGCCCGCTCGTCCCGAACTACAAGTTCACCGTCCCCGCCGACGCAAAGGCCGGCCCAGCCGTCTTCGCTTGGACTTGGTTCAATAAGGTCGGAAATCGCGAGATGTACATGAACTGCGCCAGCGTCACCATCACAGCCGGCTCGGGCTCCGCAGCTGTTGCCTTTTCGGCGCGTCCGAATATGTTCGTCGCTAATACCGGCACCGGTTGCACAACCGTCGAGTCATCGGATCTTCTATTCCCCAACCCAGGACCAGACGTCACCAACGACAGCACCGGCACAGCCGCCCCAGTCGGATCCTGCGCCAGCGGCTCCGGCAGCGGTTCTGGCTCCGGCAGCGGAAGCGGAAGCAGCAACACCGTCGCCTCCGCCCCCGTCGTGGCCTCGCAGGCCGCAACAGGCCTCTCAACCTCCATCATCCCCTCCACAACCAACACCGCCCAATCCGGCTCCACCGCCCCCAAAACCCCCACCACCCCCCTCACACCCTCCACGAACGGCGAGTGCGGCGGTCCCCAAACCTGCGCCGGCTCCGCCTTCGGCCAATGCTGCTCTAAATACGGGTACTGCGGCGTAACAGCCGCTCACTGCGGAGAGGGCTGCGATCCCACCCTCGGCACGTGCGGAGCCTCCGGGTCAGCGGCAGTGGCTGGTACAGCGCCCGTGGCTACTTCTGGGGCTGCGAAGGCGACGTCGAAGACTTTTTTAGCTGCTTCAAACGCTGTTGTTGGTGTTAAGTCGTCTGGTGGCGCGCTCACAGTCTCTGCGGACGGCGTGTGCGGGGGGTCGGTAACGTGTGCTGGCTCGGCGTTTGGGCAGTGCTGCTCTCAGTATGGGTACTGTGGTGTGGCGTCCGCTTACTGCGGACAGGGCTGTAATCCTGCTTTTGGCATTTGTGGGAAGACAACGTCTGTGGGGACGAAGAGTCTTGTGGCTGTTGCGAATGCGGCTGCTGCTGCTGGGACGAAGCAGGAGGGGGGGATGGTGACGAAGACGGAGGTGGAGGTTGTGTATAGCACGGTTTATGTGAATGAGGTGGGGGGGAGGTCGACGTTTCAGACTGTTACGAGGGGTATGTAGGCGTCGATTCGGGGGAGGGGTCGACTTGGACTAACTGGTGGTAGCGGAGACGGGGCCGAGGAGTGGGATTACGGTTATCCCTGTGCTGCCGAGGTGAGGTCGGCGTCTTACTGCATTCCTGGATACGCGGGAAGGGGTTGGGGGAGTTAAATATAGGGCGACATAGGCGTAGAGGGGGTTGGTATTTTTATTCTTACAGTATCTATTTTTTGGTGGGAAGGAGGGGGGAGGGTTTTGTTTGATAACTTCTTTTTTTGGTTGGAGTCTTTTTTGTAGATTTTTGGGGCAGTCATTGCCGGGTTGGACATACAGATTGTACTGTAAATGAGCATGAATATATTTTGTCCTGAATTTCTCGATTCTCAAATTGCTTTGATTGTGATGTGTAAGTTGCTGTACGTACATTTCGAGGAAGTGTGAAAGTGAGAATCAAGGCACGGACCACCTGCAGCTGGCCGATGTTGCGTGCAGGAGGACTCGGCGATCCCAAGATCGTGGGTCAAGTCGATCGGGGTGCACATTTCATCTTGCCTCAATTAGGCCATATAAATGTTCAGGCAGTATTATGCGCCATATATTAACTATAAAAACCATAAAATAAGTATCGCAGTCTTGCGCACCGCCCGACGGCGCGCATTCTATCCGCTCGGGGTGTTGCTATAACAACCCTGCTTATCTATTCTCCGTCACTCATTTCACATCTCCAACCACTCTCCAACTTTACCAAAGTATTCTTACTGCATAGCGCAACACGATATTCCGTCGCTATTCCGATATCTCGTACTCATCGCGCACCTAAGACCTGAAAAGACTCGAAGTACCATACGATCGCGCCCAAACACACTGTGATATACGAAGGACCCTGACCCTCCCAAAGGCTGTGCCTCAGCCTCGGCACCCTGCACTTCAACTGCAGCTACCTACTCTACAACCACAACCCAGACCATAACTCCGATGCACCTCTCCAACTTCCTCCTCGCTCTCCCTCCCTCCCTTCTCCTCCTCCCATCCTACGCCACCTCCGCACACGCACACAACAATGGCGCCGCCCTACCGCCCCCGGCGCATCTGCCGGAACCAGAGGTCATACAAAGACGGCAGGAGATAGCAGCGCGGATAGGGGCGGGGACGAAGCCGGTTAGGGTTAGGAAGATGAGCGAGGATGAGGGGGAGATGTTTTTTAATGAGTATTGGGGGTTTGAGGCGCGGGAAGAAGGGGAGGGGGGACAACATGGAGGGGATGTTTTACGGCGGGAGTACGAATCTGAAGAGGACGTCTCGCAAAGGAATGCATCAGCAGCCTTCTCGTTCCGGCCTGCATTCGCTATACACGAGGCTGAGTCCTCCACGCCCAGAGGTCTATCCGAAGCGCAAGCCCTCCACCACCGCTCCTCCCGCGCCCTCGCCGCCCTCCTCAAGCGCGCCTTCCAATGCCCCACCGGCACCACCGCCTGCACCTCAATCTCACAACCCAACTACTGCTGCGCCAGCACCGAATCCTGCATCACCATAACCGACACCGGCCTCGGCCCCGTCGGCTGCTGTCCCTCGGGCCAATCCTGCGCGGGGGACATAACGCACTGTGCGGCGGGGCAGACGGCGTGTCCCCAGAGTTTGGGGGGGGCGTGCTGTGTAGCGGGCTTTGTGTGCTTTGATGTTGGGTGTGTGAGTAGTGTGGTTGTGACGTCGATTACGACTGTGACGCAGATCCCGACGAAGCCGAGTACGACGTCCACGCCTGTTACGACGACGACGCCGTCGAGTACGCAGGCTGTGACGACGACGGAGGGTCCTGCGCCGCCGGTGAGGGGGACGGGTGAGAGCTCCACCGTCGCGCCGCCGACGACTTCTCTTACGTCTGATGCGGAGGCGTGTCCAACGGGTTTCTACGCTTGCTCGGCGTACTTCCCAGGCGCGGGATGCTGTCGGGTCGGCCGCGATTGTGCGCAGACTTTTTGTCCTACCACGGGCTCAGTGACGGTTATTAGTGGGGGGGTTACGGTGGCGGTGCCGGAGGGGACGGCGGCGACGACTGCGACGGGGGCGGGGAGGTGTGCGAGTGGGTGGACGGGGTGTGGGGGAGGGGGGTGTTGTCCGGGGGGGTGGGAGTGTGGGGTTAGTTGTGTGAGTGTTTGGGGGGGGGCGACGAGTGTGGTGGCTAAGGGGGCGGAGAATGGGGGGGGGAGGGGGGGGAGTGTAGGGGGGTGGGGGCTGGTGGTTGCGGTTTTGGGGGTGCTGGTTGGGTGAGCTTGGATTGAGGTGGGAGTGGGTTGAGGGAGGGCTGGAGCGGCGTCTCTGGATCTTGGGGGATGTTGGGTATTAGAGGATAATGATTCATGAAATAATTATTGCATTGGGTGGAAGTGGTTGTTATCGTCGAGGCTTGGAGGATATGAGAGTTGGTCTGAGGCGGCTTAAGCGGAAGCAACTAGTGCGGTACGGCACAACTCCTGTCCTGATATATGTACCTATAGTGAGCAATACTTCCAATTATAATGATACGACCTAGCAGCTATCATTTAGACATTTTTTTTCCATTAATAGGCACATGCTTTCTTGGGTGATATTCGATGGAAACTTGGGTCGGCGAGGGCTTAAAACCGCCTCGGCCCCAGCCGGCGTTAACCAAGACCGGAAAAACGTTTCGCCATTGATGACGGAACTTTTGCTGGGAGCTTTCCCGGAATTCAAGAATTGTAGAACCTCCGACAACACACGATTACAGTCCACCAGCGACATAATACACCTCCCTACGAGCACCTGTGCATGGCTCTCTCGCCATAGAAAGCACACTGCGAAATCCGCACATCCGC
Organism: Pseudogymnoascus sp. 05NY08; assembly: GCA_001662605.1. Taxonomy (NCBI): domain Eukaryota; kingdom Fungi; phylum Ascomycota; class Leotiomycetes; order Thelebolales; family Thelebolaceae; genus Pseudogymnoascus; species Pseudogymnoascus sp. 05NY08. The sequence continues at coordinate 65,637 of KV458820.1, forward strand.
CAGCCCACACCTCTTCATGAGCTTCGCGAGCACCACCTAAGCTTTCAACCACACTCCGCGAAATACCCATCGACGAACCCGGCCAACCCGAGGTCAACTCACCACAACCCTCCCAATGGCATCCGTCATATCCACCATCCGCGGCCTCACCAGCGCCTCCTCCCACGCGCACACAGCACCCCTCCGCACCTTCTTCTCGGCCGAACCCCTCGGTCTCCGAACCGCCGGCCGCCGCCCAATAAGCACATTCTACTTCTCCGCCAACAGCGGCGCGCGCACCGCTCTCCGCCCCACGAACCCTACTTCAAAACTCCGTTTCCAGCCTCTTCGCTCTCGATTCTTCCACTCCTCGCGCCCACGCCGCAGTGGTGGCGCTGCTGAAGCCGATGCTGCGAATGCTGCGAAGGAGGCAACGAAGGCGCCGCTCACGTTGGGGCAGCGCATGAAGAAGCTGTCTCGCGAGTATGGGTGGTCTGCGCTGGGCGTGTATCTCGCGCTCACGGCGCTGGATTTCCCGTTATGCTATCTTCTCGTGCAGTGGCTGGGCACAGACCGCGTGGGGCGCTGGGAGCACGCTGTGGTGTCAAGAGTGGCGCCGCTGATACCGGTGATTGTGAAGGAGAAGTGGTATGCGTTTAAGGCATGGATGCACAGTGCTGAGGAGACGATCACGGGGAAGGATGATGTGAGTGATGTTGTTGATATGGCTGGGTGGGGCGTGGAGGAGGCGCAGAGGGAGAATAAGAAGGAGGCTAGTCTTGGGACGCAGTTGGCGCTCGCGTATGCGATTCATAAGAGTTTTATCTTTTTGAGGGTCCCGGCTACGGTGGCGTTGACGCCGAAGGTGGTTAAGGTGTTGAGGGGGTGGGGGTGGAATATTGGGAAGCGGTCGACGAAGGCGGAGAAGGCGGCGAGGAAGGCGACGAAGGAGGCGAAGGCGGTGAAGGATGTGAAGGTCGTGAAGGATACGAAGGTGGTGAAGGAGTAGAGGGGTGGAGGTGTATGTTATGATTATTAGGCGCTTGATGGGATCTTTAGATGGGAGGAGGGGGGTTGCATAGACTTGATGAGTGTACGATATGTAGTTGTAAGTACTGTATCCGTATTGGACCTGGAAAATGAAACTCTCAACAGCCGCCGCAGAAACCATGAACATTCCTCAGACCAAGCCACGCTTATTGATGCCCTTCCACTTTTAACAAAGGTGTATCAGCCATTCCTTTCCTTTTCACAAGTTTTCATTTTGCCACCCTAATTTTACGCATGGAAGTCCTTGCCCAGCTCCCAAAAAAAAGGGGTCATGCCGGCTGGGAATTTCGCCTCCATATACAAGGAGGCTACAATCCACCCCTCGCACCTTCCCTCAGTCCATCAATAATCCAACCTCAAGATCGCTCCTTCCTCCTCCATATCCCCTACCCATCGCACCTTCCCTCAGTCCATCTACAATCCAACCTCAAAATCGCTCCTTCCTCACCACCCCAACTCTCCCACCCATCGCACCTTCCTCATCTCCAGACACTAACAATCCGATCCATCTCCCCTGCATAAAACCCCCATCAAAGCCACAATGCCCTCCTCACATCCATCCACACAAGTCTCACACCCGCGACCGCACTCACACATACCCGCACCAACATTCTCAAATCCCACACCGCACAAACATCCATCACACAACCCCAATCACCCAACATGGCTCCTCTCCTCAACCCCCCAGTCGCCCAACTCAGACGCCTCATCGAACTCCTCAACCCCCGCCGCCTCTTTCCCCCCCAACCCATCCGACGCCGCCACTTCAAGTACGTCTTCGCTGTCTTCGCTGTCGTCGCCATCGTGCTCTTGATGAAGATCACTTCTTTCCTTATCACCGCTCATTTCTACTGCGCTGAGGGTTGATGTGCTGGAATACAGCGACAAGGGTTACGGATTTTGATGTCCTGGGTATCAACGAGGGGGGGGGGGTGGGGGGAAGGGATATCCCGATGCATTGTGAGGCCGGGGTGGCGGAATGTAGGAAGATCGTAGACGGTGTGTGTGTTTCCCGTTCATGTCCCCAGGTCGATGGGGTTGGTGAGCAGAACACCGCTCCACCTACCGAAGAGCTCTCCGGGACGCCAACGGTAGATAAAGCCAGCGCATGGTGGTGGAGCGCGCAAAGAGCTCAAGATAGCGGCGCTGCGTGTACCGGGTCTGCATGTCCTCCCAAAGACGACGACAGCAAATCAGTAAGCTCCCCCCCCGTTCGCACCACTCCCAAGCTAACCCACTCCCTCCAGGCCGTCAAAAGACAGTTCATAGGCTCCAAATTCCCAGTAGGCTGGATGGCCGGCCAGCACGGCCTCTCATCCACACCTCCCCCACCCGCCTCGACGACGACGTCGATGAAGCCGCAGATCAACGCGACGCTGACGAATGGGACACATGTTAATGGGACGCCGACGGGGGAGATTCCGCTGGTTACTAATGTTGGGGAGAGTGGTGGGGAGGCGAGGGGGGTGGGGGCGTGGAATTCGTGTGCGGCTTCGGCGGTGTTGTTGGGGTTGGTGGCGGTTGGGGTTGTGGTTTTGTTGTAGGGGGTGGGGTGGTTGGTTGTTTGATAAGGGGTGGGCGGGGTTGTTTTGAAGGAAGTGGTTTTTTGTTTTGGAGGGAGTGAGGTCTTGCTCCTAAAGCGTTGCGATTTTGTCTGGTGAGGTTGGATGGGTTGGATATCCGGCTGACAGCAGTGTTGAAAAGCGCTTCGAGTTGATCAATGCAATTCCTTTTTTTGAAAGGCGTCTTTGAAATACCTTCTTTCGAATCGGGCTCTTCGAATCGCTTCCTGTGCGCCTTTTGAAACCTCCTATAGCAAATATCCTCGTGATTATCCTCTCCGCCCCCGACTCTTTCACATCAAAGCATACAAACCCAGAGTAATTAGCATCATATTGAATAGTATACATCTCGTTAGACTTCATACAAGGTATCCATATCCCACCCCTTCCTATCCCCCACAACCCCCTACCTCACCCCCGCCCCCACCCCCGGAAAACTCCTCGCCGTCAACAACACCCCCTTCACCGCCCTAATCTCCCTCTTCACCCTCCCAATCTCATCATCCTCATCCCTCTTCGCGCCAAACGCCGACCCGGCCCCATACGAGAACGTCGGCGGGCTATACATCAACGAATCCAGATACTTCTTCAGATCCTCAATCCCATCCTGCAAGTTCCCCGCCTCCCGCAGCTCAGACGCAATCGTTAAATCGACTTCTGATAATATGACACCGATATTCGAGGCTTTCTTCGCTTGCGCCTCTGCTACTGACACCTTCTCCTCCTGAGAGGGGGAGGAGGGCCGAGAGGGGGGGGGGGATGTCTGAACCCCGATGTCCCGGTGGAACATCTCCGTCGGATCACCCCCATCTGAGTCCTCCTCATCTCTATCCCCATATCTCTCCCCCTGCGCCAGCACCGGCTGCGGCGGCAGCTCAGAGACGAGCGGCTTCAGCTTGCCAACCAGGGTATCGAGATGTGCTTGTGCGGCTGCGGCGAGCTCGTGGCGCGAGTCGGAGAGCGCGGCGGACATGGGGGCGACGAGGTGGGTGGAGGTGCCGTAGAGGATGGCGGAGAGGCCGCTGAAGAGGTAGAGGGTTTTGAGGAGGCGGGAGGCGGTGATCAAAGGTGGGGGGGAGGGGGGGGTGGTCAGGAATTCGGGGTAGGTTATTATGGGGGGGGTGTCGCGGTAGGGTTGGGCGGGGGACTGGGGCTGGGGTGGTGATTGAGGTTGTGGAGGTGGTGGTGTGGTGGCTGTGATGGGTTGGGGGGGTGGTGCTTGGGTTTTGGGTGAGGCCTGTGTTGAGTCAGTTTGTGGTCTCTGGCTTAGGAGGTTTGGAGGTCTTACTTGGGATTCTAGGCTTGTAGCCTCCAGGTTGCGTGTGATGCCCAGCAGCTGATGTATTTCCTCGCTGGTCAATCCCTTGCCTTCCAAAAAGGCAACCTTCTTATCTGTACTCGCATCCTTAACCTCATCTTCCTCAAGGAACTTCCGCGCATCCTCCAAGACGGACGACCTAGGCTTTACCTCAGGCGACGACGGCTCCGAGGCTGGCTTCTCTTCAGTTGCGGGTTTAGGATCTGAAGCTTCCGGCTTCATCTGCCATGAAGGCACGCCTCCTTTGGGTTTTGACTCGCTATCACTCATTGTGCTGTTGGCATTGATCGTTGCAAGATCGCAAAAGTTGACAATGTGGTGCTGGGAACCGGCGGTACCCAAAAGCTCATGTGCCTCGGTTGATGATCGCTCCAGGTACTTTAGTCGCTGATGTAATCCGGGGGATATGAGAGTGGAAGATAAGTTGAACCCTTAAAATTTAGGCTTCAATTTAATGTTTTAAAATGTGTCCCTATAATTAAGGCAGGAACTATCTCTAAATATGTCCCCTATAATTAAGGCATCGAACTATCTCTAAACTTGTCCCCTATAATTAAGGCAGCGAACTCTAAACATGTCCCCTATAATTAAGGCATAAACTACCTACGTCTAAAATATGTTTCCCTGAAAATTAAGGTTAGCATAGGCTACAACGGGGCATTAGCCATAATTTCCTTGGTGGTTACGGTGGTTAAAGGCATAATTTGCATGTGATTGAGGGCAGTTTCTAGTTTACGCGCTAGACCCTGAAATAGTCTAGTCCCGCGTATGGAAGAACCGCACCTTGGGCAAAGCTTACCGTTCATCACCGTCCGAATCGACTTTGCCGGGGTTCTCCCTCCGATCTCCTCCTACTCCACCTCCATCCACCTCCTCGTCGTCCTCCTCCTTCGTCTCATCCTCTACCGGTACCATACTCTATCCCCACACTCCACTATTCTAACCCTCCCTTCCCTTCCCTCCGCTCTTCTCCGCCTCCTTTCCCAAAACAACCCCTCCCGATTGATCCCACAAGTTCAGGTTCATTATCTTAGTGTAATACCTGCAACTGTGAACTATACCTACTTCACATCCATACAACAAATACCCCCGGCATCGCATCGCACACTTCAACAACAAACAAGGACATATATACCCTCGCTCATTTTGTCCTCTCTTCATCAATTTATCCTCCTTCATCCCTACAAAACAAACATCTCGACTCTCTCGATCCCGACCTTACCCGCCTCATATTGCCCGAAACAGAGAACAGAGAGCATTGTCCTCTGTGCCAACTCGATTCGCTCTTGCTTCTACTTCTACTTCGGGTTTCTGACCTCGAGGGTCGTGCCTTGGCGACTGTAACGACGGCCACCATACATCTCCTCCGCCGCTTTGCGTCTTCTCACGACGACCGCAACCTGTGTCTTTGGCACCCACCCCTCCAGGATTGTGAAGGTTGGCGCCCATGCTCGCCGTCCAACGCCCCATGTCGAAGCTGCCGCACCACATGCTATTTGGCTGTATGTTTCTTCCCCCATTCCTGAGACTGCTGTTGTGTTGTGTAGGAAGAACCGTTGCAAGGGCTTTACTGACACGTTTGCGCAGACTCCGTCGATTCCTCAAACTCCTTATACCGCTTACCCTCACCCCCGCCTCTTGCGCCGGGTCCGTCGTTACTCGATGACACCGACACGCGCTTTCTCGACAGCTTCTTCGACGGAGTGAGCTCAGACCAGTACCTCGTCAACGACCCGAACGATGCGTGGAACTATGACTGGCAAGACCTCCCCCCCGACTTCCTCGGGACGACCTCCTCATTCGGCCCACAAATCGAACCCGTCACGAACGACGTCCAGCACCTCACCTTCCCGGAATTCCGAAACAGTCTCGGATTCCTGCCAGAACAATTAAGTCCATCAGAAGATATGATGTCCGCAGCCTCTGCCCTACGAAACGGCAACAATAATAATAACAACCACCACCAAAACCACAACCCCCAAACCCCCCACCAAAACACCCACCTAAACGGCCACCACAGCAACGCCTTCATGGCCCCCGCCTCGCGCACCCAACACATGAGCCCGCCCTTCACCACCCACAGCAACGGCATGCTAAAACCCGAACCCACCCCCGCCCCACGCAAAATGTCCAACCGCCCCGAAGACTACATCCGCCACGCCTCCATGAGCGAAGCCATGTACGCCCCCCCCCCCACCATCTACGCGCCCCACGCCTCCCACAAGAAGAAAGTCGAGATCAAATGGGGATCCGACTCCGGCTTCAACACCGGTCGCCGCTTCGTCGCGCCGCCGAATACGATAACACTCGACGAGATCGATGAGAGCATTATTAGTCAACTAGAGTGCCTGCAACCGGGCAGCAATGTCAGTACCCGCGCCTCCAGCCCGGCGGGCGCGAAGATCCCGCTGGCGGGGGAGAGGAGGTTGGAGATGATTTCTGAGGCGGCGCGTGATGATGATGAGGAGAGGCCGAAGAAGAGGAAGAAGAATAAAGGCAAAGAAGGCGTTTATGAGTCTGACTCCCTTGAGCAATCGCAAAGCACACCCAATACCAAACTCCCGCGCAAACGCCGCCCGAAATCCTTCGGTACCCCCACCGGCAGCGATACACCTAACCGCGCGTCCCCCCCCCTGCACAAGCGGCTCAAACCTACGACTGGCGGGGCGTCCCTATCGACGCCGAAGATGGCGCGGGAAAACCTGACGGAGGATCAGAAGAGGGAGAATCATATTAAGAGCGAGCAGAAGCGGCGGACGCTTATTAAGGAGGGGTTTGAGGATTTGAATGAGTTGGTGCCGGAACTGAGGGGGGGTGGGTTTAGTAAGAGTGCTGTGTTGATTATGGCTGCGGATTGGTTGGAGGAGTTGGTGAGGAGGAATGAGGGGTTGAGGGGGATGGTTGCGGAGTTGGAGGGGAGGGGGGGGATGTGAGGAATGGATGGGGAATGGGGTGTGATGAAAGACAGGGCGTGAGCCTTGTTTTTGGGAGGATTGGATGGGGGGGTTTTCGGGATTGGCGTTTGGGAAGGGGGGAATATCCGGGGGCAGGAAGGGAGGGAAATAAGTCCAGGCTTTTTGAGAAGTGTAATTAGTACGAAAGTGAATAATGAGGAGGTCTGGGGGGGGGTGTTGGAGCGGTTTATGTACTCTGTACTCTGTTCCCTTCAAAAAAACAAACATCATGAATTCTTGCTACGAGCACAGCTTTCTTCTATTTTACCCCCCGTGTCAACAGACTCCCCTAAGACCACCCACGACTCCCTCCCAAACCCCTCAAAAATTCCAACGACCTTGCACCCCTTCACTGCACCTCCTCAACCACCCTCCCCCCCCCGCCACCGCCGCCAAACAACCTCCCCACCGGCCCCTCAACCATCTCCCTAGGCACCCCAATCCGATTCCCCTCTTTACTACTGATCCACCTTACATACGCCGAATTAGGCTTCCCGGGCTCGCCATCGGGACCGATTTCGCCCGTGAGACCGTTCAGGTCGCGGCGGCGGGCGTTGGTTTTGGGGGCTTGTTTTTTGAGGAGTTTGTTGATTGTTTCCATCTTGGGGGGGCGTTAGTAAGTGGGGAGAGAGAGAGGTGAGAGTGTGGAATGAGGAGGGGGAAGGGAAGGGAGGGGAGGGGGGAGGGAGAGGGGAGGGAAAGGGAAAGGGGAGGGGGGAGGGAAGAAATACCTTTTCTTCCTCGTTGCGCTTCTCGCTGAGGTTTTTGCGGCGACGGGCCATTTCGGCGCGGCGCATGGCGTGTTCTTCTGCTGTGAGGTGTTTTTTGACTTGTACCTCTGTGATGGGTTAGTACGTTACATTACGTAGCACAGGAGCAGGAATGGACAAGATAAGACGAACCATCGGGTAGAGCCATGAGGTGTCCACTCCCGCTCTCATCGAGCCTCGCTCGTTGTCTCTTCGTCAACTTGCTCAAGTCGGGCGTTGAACCTCTGCTCCCGCCACCGGCCTCCTCGTCGCTATCGAGCTCATCTTCTTCCTCTTCCTCTTCTTCTTCTTCCACCTCGATCTCCTCATCTTCCACCTCAGCGTCCTCATCATTGCCAACCTGCATCGTCTCCTCATCCTCCTCAACCTCGCTCTCCAGCTCACTCAATTCCTCATCATCGCTCGGCTCCGCCGTAGCCACGACCCTAACATCCTTCTTCCCCGCCGTCTTAACAGTAATCGAAGGTTTCTCCTTCATCGGCTTCGAGATCTTGAGCGTAGGAGGCGGCAACCCCGCCATCTCCGTATCATCATCCCCATCCGCATCCTCTTCCCCCTCAGCATCCTCATCAAGATCCATATCATCCTCCTCCTCCCCCTCCGCATCCTCCTCCTCCTCCTCCTCATCCCCCAAATCCTCCATCTCCTCATCCTCCTCCTCCTCACTCTCACTCTCAACAACATAACTCTTCTTCACCCCCCTCGCCCTAGTACTCTCCCTCGTCTCCCCCGCAAATCCTCTCCCACTACCTGAACTCGACCTCCCACCACCACCACTAGCCCTCGACGACGACGCACCACCCGTCGCGGCGCGCAGCTTGCTGACCGGCATCTTGACGGTGAGCCGGAGGGAGGGGTTGGAGGGCGATGAGGGCGGGTCGTTGCGGGATAGCGTGGCGCGCGGATGGGAATGCGAACTGGAATTGGTGTCTGGATCGCGGCGCGCGCGAGACATAATATCTGAGGTGCTGTCAGCGGCGATTGCTTCGCGGGCTTTGAGGGCTGCGGAGCGGCGGCTTCGGCCGGTCATTGTGGGTGGGAATGAGTGGAGTGGAGTAGTGTAAGTGTAGGGTGAATGAAATGTGTAGAGAGGTAGGTTGAAATGAAGTTGTGTGCAGAATATGGGTTTAGTAGGTGGGTAGGAATTGGAGGGTTTGTGATGAATTCACCCGCTTCGGCTTGCGATCTTGTGAAGCATGTGAAGCTTTTGTATAGTCGCAGAACCCATGTTCATGTTCGTGTGTGGTCTCGCACACGAGAGGTCGTCAAAGAGACGCGGACTACCTTGCAAACGGCTTACTTCCAAGTTGCATGCAAGGCCACACACACACAACAGGCTGTGGTCGCACTTGGTCCCGGCCCCAAACATATTTGGCGCACCACAACCAAAACAAGATGCAGGAATCGGGGATTGATTGATTGTTGGATATATCCTTGCCTTGACAAGAGACAGCGAATGGAATGCGCGGACTCACGTGTTGGTGTTTCAATACGATGTTCCTTCCCCCTGTCCCCTTATGTATTTCGGGCAGGTTTATTTTTGTTTGTTTATTTGATCCGGTGCGATGAGGGGTTTGTTTTCTGGGCGGGTGATGGATGGATGGGCGTTCTGATACGTTCTTTTTGGGCGAGAGACTCGGTTTGGCCTCAGAACGGTTACTTGCAGGCGGATGATATGCGCGAGTATGTCGGCGGCAGCCCGTGAGGTATGATATATCGTACAGGGAAACTTCAATCTTCCAAAGCCAAAGGATAATATATAATATCAACCCCAAATCTAACCGGTCGAGTTGCGAATTGAGATGCTGGTGATGTCAAAAACGTGAACTCCCAGGCATTTCCCGTGACCTCCCTTCCCAAAGCCCCAGATGTTCCAGACGACCGACGCTCCACAGCACGTGACATAATTAGAATGTTGAATTATAGCCTTATTTCTCAGGAACAAATTTAACAGTAAAGTAAATTGTAGCCCTATATTTCAGGTATCTATAATCTGTGATTCCCACCTCGGTAACTACCTGTACTAGACTGTACTGGACTCAATTATACCACACAGAGCTGTCACTTGTATAATTCAGTACAGCACCATTTTTTGATAAGTACTATACTATACATATTTCTCCACACTTACAATCACCGTAGCTAACCCATAGCTAGGTCTGGCTAGGTCTGTCTACTTCTACTAGGGGAAACAATCTGATGCGCAAAAACATCCTATACAAACACGCAACCAGCTCCTCTCCTACCCAGCTCCTACTTCCCCCCTACGATCTGCGACAATACATCCCATAAAGGCGCCAATGTCACTATATTCACAATAATCCCCAATATTCACAATACGTGCACTGCAGATGCCCATAGGGAATTTGGAATAGCGCGGCATCTCATACGGGAAGGGCAAGCCACTCACTTCACTACCCCGCCACCGCGCACGGCGAAGCTCCAACCCCTCACATCATGGGGCAACAACCAAGGAAATCCAGCCAGTCCGGTGACCACCGCCCCATCGACGACGCAGCAGCCGCCACAGCTACCACGGCGCAGCGCGATGATCTCAATAGTCTCCGCGGGGATGAGATCAATCCCTCACAACCATCGAATTCCGAGCTCGTCGCTCAACCAGCCGATGAGTTAAGCGCTGCGCAACAGGAAATACTACCTGTCACTGCCACTAGTGTCACCGAGAGCATCGACGTCGTCGATGCTCCCAATGTTGTGGCGTCGCCGACGACAGAGTCCAGACCTCTAGAGAGCCACGAGACCTTCCTGCAAGGGGCCGATCTAACAGACCGTGAGTCGTCCCAAACCCCCTTCCTTCCCTCCTCCCCACAAACGCGGTGAAAGCAAACAAAACCGCATATACGGCACCGAGCATATATAAGTACAACCAGCTAACCCACTCTCCCCCATCCAGTCGCCAACCCCGCATTAATCATTCGAACCTCCGCACCCCCCCCCTTCTCCACACCCTTCGGCGACGCCAATGCTCCCCCGCAGCCACTCGACCCATCCAGTCCCTCCAACCTCGCCTTCCCAACGCGCAGCAACACCGAGTTCATCGCCTCTTTCTCCCAGACTGGAACCACCACCAACACGGGCACCACAAACAGCAGCATGCTCTTCACGCCCACCAGCGCCGGCGCCGCGCACCGCCGCCGCTCCATGGCCACCACCCCGGCCCTGACGGAGTACGAAGCAGACCTAACCAGCAAAGACCGACTCAAGCAAAAAGAAGCCGTGCGCGCCATCCTCGCCTCCAAAATCAGGAACGACTGGTCCTTCCCCGACACCATCTCCTCCACCGCTCTCGAGCCCTCAGACGCCCTCCCCGAAGGCGACCCGGCAGATCCAACGACCTGGACCGAGCGCGCGGACTGGCTGAGCGAGTTGTCTGATAGCTCTGATGGCGACGCCGGGTTGGCGCAGACGAGTACGAATTCCACGAGTGGATCGACGAAGACTCCGAAAACGAAGAAGAAGAAGATAAACCCCTTCCGCTTCGATTCCCCAGATGGCGTGGGCGAGGCGCTCCGCCGGTCTGCAGACCGCAGGAAACTCCGTCGCCAGCGGAAGTTACAGGAGGAATTAGCATACAACGAGGGCCTACGCTGTTTCACCGCCCGCCGAAACGCCTGGACAAACGCCCGAATCGTGCGCCGTCCCCGCTGCCCCCCCACCTCCCCCAGCGACCAACCCCCCGCCACCACCTCAGAAGAAGACGACGAGCCAATCCTCGACACGCTCATCCCCATCGGCCCCCCCCTCCTCCCGCCCTCCACGCCGATGCGTCGCAACATCACGAGCCGCGCACACAGCACCATCTACGATAAAGTGGTCATGCAGAGCCAAACACCTATGTGTCCGATTAATCTACAGACTGTGGTGAGTAGCTGCGTGGATGGGTGGAAGAGGGATGGTGAGTGGCCCCCTAGAGGGACGGAGCCGGAAGCGAGTGTGGCGAGGAGGAGGGGGGAGGCGGCGCAGGCGCAGAAGGGGGTGTGGAGGAGGAGTTTGCAGAAGGTTTTTGGGAGGGGGGGGACGGAGATTGTGTAAGATGTTGGGGGGGTGAATGGCGTTTTGGGGGGGGGAGCTGGGATGTTTTGAGGATGGGGCATGATGCGCGATGTATGCGTTGCACGATTTTATGGGATTTGGGTTTTTGGGAAGGAGAGGGCGGGTGGGGGGATTTGCATGTCATATAGTGGGTGATATCGTATTGTCTAATAACTTGTGCTTGCCCAAAAATCGGGAGGCGGACTGCTTGTGGCTGAGGAGTGGTGAGGGTAATTTAAACTGATAGGATTGTCTCTCTAGCTCTATTCCTGGGTAAACTGACTTATTCGTTGTAGCCCAAGGTGATTTGACGGCTTAACTCGAACTATAGTTTACTGTGGAATACTCGTATTATACAGTACAGTCTCCATTCACACTTTTCGACAGCGCGAGGAGTAAGTACTCATACCTGATATCGTATTCTCCGACTCCACCTCTACCACTAAATGTCCTATAAAAAATTCTACAATCTCAAAAACTCCCAATAAATGCCTCCCTCTACCCATCTTATACAATATCCACACCCCTGATATAATACACATATAATACATCCCTCCCCCCCAATCCCCCATCAACCCCCCTCACTCAAATCCCCACCCCCCTCCCAACCTCCCTCTGCCTAACCCTCGCCCCCTCCTCATCCACCCCCTCCCTCTCCCTCCCAAACCCCATCGCCGTCTTCTTCTTCCGTCCCTTGCGATCCCCATACCTCTCATCAAACTTGCGTATCGCAGCCAGCGTCGCCATATCCTCACTAACACTCGCTGAAATCTCCTGGATCGCGATATCGAAATGTCTTTTCCCAATCGTCCGTTTCGCTGGATACGACAGGTTCTTTGAGAGAGCGGAGACGTCGGAGCCGGTTGCAGAGGAGGCGGCGGCCGCGGCTGTCGCGGTGGTGGTTTCCTCGCGCACGCACGCCAATGCCGCCGCGACGCTGAGGTTCTTGAGGTCTGAACCGGAGTAGAAGGGCGTGTTGGCCGCTAGGGCCGCGAGGTCAACCTCTGCCTCCAGATCCTCGCCCTGGAGATGAATCTTCAATATCGCCTCCCTATCCGCCTCAACCGGTAGATCAATCAATAGGCGTCTCGGCAGCCGTCTCAGTATCGCTTCATCGAGATCAAACGGGCGGTTGGTGGCGACCATGATGAAAGCAGAGAGATCGTTCATCCCATCCCACTCGCGGAGGAATTCATTGATAATCTCCCTATGACTCGTGCGCTGGCTTCCCGCGCCGCGGTCCCCGAAAATGGCGTCTGCTTCGTCGATGAAGACGATGCAGGGGGCGAGTTTTTTGGCGAGCGAGAACACGGCTTTGACGTTCTTCTCGCCCTCGCCGACGTACTTGTCGTAGATCTCCGAGCCGCTGACTTCGAGGACCGTGGTGTCGCTTTCTTTGGCGAGGGCTTTGGCGAGCATCGTTTTGCCCGTGCCTGGGGGGCCGTACAGGAGGACCCCGGGGATTTTGTCTTTGGCGAGGACACCGTAGGAGAATGCCTCGGGACGGACGAGGGAGAGGGACGTGAGGGTCTTGAGGGCGTCGATGGTGTCTGCCGGGGCTCGCACGTCGGAAAATGTGACTTTGATGTTCTCGGGGTGCACGACTCCGCCGAGGAGTTTCTTCTCGCGCAGCGTGGCGTTTACCTTGATCTGCTTGCGTTTCTGGTCGGCGAGGAAGTCTTTGGATGATGATGTGGTGGTAGAGGACGATTTTTTCCGATCGTCTTTCTTCATCCACAGGGCTTTTTCTTCGTCGCTGGCGCCGATGATGTCGTAGGCGGCGAGGAGGGAGGAGTTGCCTGCGTGCGTGAGGTCGATGGATGAGGAGCCGATCATGACGGTTGCGAGGCGGTGGACGCGGGGGTAGGGCCAGATTGATTCTTCGAGGTCTTCTACCATTTTGGTGTGGAGGTCGCTCCATACTTGGGGTTCTGCGGGAGGTGCAACATTGCGTGTTGAGAGGAAGTTTTCGACGATGTTGTCTATCAATGATGCAGCTTCACCATTGGATAACTTGGAAACCATGTCCTTCAGGTGACGGATATTGACACGGCGATTACGGTGCTTTTCGTCGATTTTTAGGGCTTCCATGTCCTGGGTCTTGGCTGGGGTTACCATGATAGTCCGTTGGTCGCCGAAAACAACGTCGGATTGGAGTTGGACTATTGAGTCGAGCGTGGTCGCGGGGACTGGGTCTCCTGCTGTCGTGGTCCCGATGATGGCAATATGCCTTCCTTCCAGCCACCTCTTCTTGACAATGTCGCGCAGCATCTTGAGGATGTTAATGCCGGCATCGATTTTGCCCATCTCCTTGTACTGGTTGATTTGGATGATAGTAGGTTTTGGTGAAGGGGTCTCTGCGGTGCTAGGGTCCACTGAAGGCGTCGCGCTTGTCGACTTGGCCGCATTGTTGTATGAGGCGTCAACGAGCGCTTCCAGAGCAGCAGTGAGCTTAAAATTAGACCAACTCTCCGAAGATGAAGTAGACCGGGTTGGGCTCTGATTAGGTCCTTGGCCGAAGAGATCGTCGAATGACATCGGCTTCGACAACGACCTTTGGGCACCAGCACCGGGTATGATAGTGAGACCGCGAAGTTTCGAGCTGCCAGCTTTCAAGGCTGAAGTCAATGCCGAAAGGTTAGACAAGTCTGGTTTTTGGGGATCCTCCCCCTCGTCCATTTCCAAATCATCTTCTTCTTCTGCCCTATTCATCTCCTCCTCATATCGACCGACTTTGTCTAGCTCATATCCAAGTAGAGAAGTTGTGCATGGTGTCCACGCCAGGTTCTCTCCCATGTATTCTCCGACAATTTGTGCAATATCATCCGGGTCCAGCCTCACCACGTCGGCATTCAACTTGAACGCAACTGTATCGACAACCTCGTTCATAAACCCGCCTGCGTCACGCTGCGGGCACTGAAGAAGAATATCCGGCCTAAGTATCTCCTTGGGGTCGACTCCTTTGGGCGGCCGTATCGATAATATAGCTTCGATGTTTGACTGTAGCTCCTGGAAGACAATGTTCTTCATGCTATAACGAACCTTTTGGTCCGGGCTCAAAGCAGAGTCCGCGACAGGTTCCTCTGGTGTGGGAGCAGGCTCATCGCCAGTCTTTATAGTTGCCGCTTCGACAGGCTCCTGCACTTTTTCAGGAGCGGTTCTGTCCTCCAACAATAATATCCGTTCCACGTTGTCGTTCGCCCCACTGGGTCGTACGTTGTGTTCCAAAAACCAATCCGGCAGCACCATAGGAGGAACCTCCTTTACTCGTACATTCCTGTTCGCTCGTCGCGCTGCAGATCCATAATCGCCTCGTTTCGTCCTTTGTCCGCTCGTCGCCGTATCCGTTTTCGCCACAGGCTCACTGGGCGCGGGTTCTTCAGGCGCAGCATTCGACTCCTCCTCCGCTGTATTCTTGGGGCTTCCATTTTCCGCGCCCGTCTTCGGATTCGCAGGGTCGTCAGGTATCCGGTAGGCAATGGCCGATCTGTGGAAATTTCTCGACGGCAGAGGTCGACGAACGCCAGCTATGACGCGGCAGGTGCGCCATAATTGGGGTCTTCGAGTCGTTCGAAGGGCTCCCCATGCGGCTGCATGCATTCGATAAGATGAACGCCGGGTAAGCGCCGGTTTCGTGCAATTGGGTTGTGGCGACGAATTCGATGGTCGGTGGAATATTTGGGATGGAAAGGGTTGCGGCTCTGCGGAAAGGCCCCACTAGCGGCATTAGTGGATCTTTCAGATCGCCAGGCTACTGGTACGTGTGCTTTTGTATCAAATACGGTAGAGCGGCGACAATTGATAAAGATGGTCGTGAATATTTGGAAATTCATACAATTTTGAGATATATCTCTTAATATGATGTTCTATTTATAATAATCAACCTATCTCTTGTGGGAAGTTGACATAATAATGTGTCTGGAAATAATTTTGATTATGATTAATCTAACTGATAATTAAAATCCATGGCGATTAAATAAATCAAGGATATGGTACTATTGGCACAAAAACGACATCTACAATACTAAACTGTCTAAACTAACCGCCCCTCTCGTGCTATTACGAGTGACTATAGTCCATCATTTCACTGAGTTGCTTCACATCCAATATAATTCATCCTCTATCCCCACCTGGCATTTCTCGAATAAGCCTCCTTTTTGGATATTTCCTGGTTCACCAGACCCAACATCATATTGATTTTATGCTGCACCTCCGGCGGAGCTGCCCAGTATAAGGTCGACAAGAGATCACGATGGTTCCGAAGCGAAGTAGTGTTCGTAGCTTTAGAAGGTCCCTCTTGATACTGGAGGTCATGGTTTGGAAGAAGGCGTGTGACAAGATTCCGTATCTCTCTTGCCTCGCCGGCCTCACGTAACTGCTTAATAGCCGAGTGAACAATTTTCAGGAATATGTGGAAGCATTGATCTTCCGAATCAATGGCCGAGGAGAGTGCGCCATCCAGGTCATTGATAAATTCTGGCGACGTGCCTATCATTTCGCTCCCTATATGAGAGAATCCGTGAGAGGCGAAAAAGTCGAAAAATGTTCCCACAATGGAACCATAGCGACGCCAGCCCCATACCTGAATCAAGTGATGGCATCGGCTAAAGGTTGCTCGACAGTACTTGTTGAAGTTCGGGGGTTGTTCCGTATCGGATGCATATAGCTCAAACAACCTCTTCGCTATCTTTTGAGGCAATACCCAGTTTTCTGCCGTTGCGCGATACCGCGAGCGTGTGATGAGGACCCCAAGCTCATTAAATTCCATGAGTGGAAGCAATGTAAATGCCGAGTACCATGTCTTCTCAAGCACTCGGGCATCACCTTCTATGCTTATATTTTCTAGCAACTGCAAGTTGACGGCATCCCAAAAGGTAACACGTGGGATTCGAGCCGCATGCATAATATGCATCAGTATTACCCAAGCCTGAGTAGGATTTTCGGAGCTTTTGATACCTGCTTCGCGCGATGCAAGATACTGGAGGTCGTCATATAGGCTTTGCACCGACGATAAGCCGACAATGAAGAGCAATTTCACTGAAGTCGTAGCTGTTCTTTGCAGCAAAGCTTCCAATTGGCCAGTGGTACGTTGACTTACATTGCCACCATGTGTTGCCGACATTCGAAGCGTCTGGAATATAAGAACAACCTCAAAAACAGACAAATCCATGATTCGACGATTATTGAAATCATCTCGGAAATCTAGGGTGCTGACGAGTACCTCGAGGCATTGCGTGAGTCGTTCCATGACCTCGGTCATCCTTTGTAGACACAGGTCCTGCTCTTCGCGACTTTCAAAAGCCAGGGTGTTTTGGAAATAGTCTATCATGAATAGCATGCACCGGACTGTATCTTCTTCGACGTCGGTCTTCACTCCGTTCAGAGAGGCCGTACCGAACGAGTTCAGTCGACTAACAATCCAGTCGAAGTATATACCGATTTCCGACGACACATTGGCATCCCACACGTCCCACTTCACGTGTTGCGTGCCAAACTGAGCTGAAGCATAGCCTCTGGGATGGCCATAATACCTAGAAGATTCGGTCCCAATGGCCTTGGCAAGTTTTCTTTGTCCGATGAATGTAGATTCGTGAAAATATACCCCTGATCGTAGAGGGAAGATATCGAAATCAATAGGATAGTCGGTATCAGCGCCACCAAGTTCGTATAGCTTGCCACCATAATCATGTACGGCCTTTGACGGGGTCGGTATTTCGATTGGAGCAATAAGCATAGGCTTATCTGGTTGCCGAAACCTCGCTGCAGTGGCATCGAGTTGTTTAGGAGTGCGTTTCCTCTGGCGGGGAGCTTGCGGAATACCTTTGTCGACAATATTTACTATTCTCTCCTCGTCCTGACTTCTAGTTTCTGGCTCCGATATGCCATTCCTGTTGCCAACAAAGCCTTCGTTGGCCAGAAACCTCGCGAGAGGGATGTGGTTTTCAGTAGCGGAGCCATTCTGATACCTTTCGTACGACTTGTCTAAATTTCGTTTCGTAGATCCAAAAGCTGACCGGCGATCACGATTACTATAATCAGCTTCGGATATTTCAAGCTGCGCAGATCTTGGCTGCGGCGCTGAACGCGGGGCACGGTTGGAAGTAGGCCTTGTGGAATATTGTTTTCTGCGTTTGTTATGCCCCAACTGCACACGCGACCCTACCTGTGGGTTTGTAGACGCCCAAGATATCTTCGTTTGGTGATTTGTGACGCGAACCTTTGGGTAATTGCCAGGGCGTCTTGTTGTGTGGCTCACCACTGGTACCTTGGGGTTATTCAACGAGAGGCTCCTTTGATTTCTGGATTCCTCAGATATAACACGCAGGGGTGACCTGGAGGTATATGACGGTGTTCGGTATTTCGCAGGTCTCCCTCTCCATTCCTGCAGGACAGTCTGTGCATCGATAGTATCTTCGCGATTATCGAGCCGTACAAACTTTCTGACTGGGCCCCGTCTTCCAAGAGCATGCCTGGATCCGGCACTTCGAGCAGCAATCCGAATGAACCTTGGTTGATGCGTAACAGGTTCACTAAAATTAGGCATGACCTCCTGGATCTTGCGCGGCGAAGGTCTTGATCGGGAAGTAATCTTTGCCAAAACTTCTTGTGCCAATGATGGCCCATTAGCCCTGCTAACTGAGCTCCGCTGTGTGGAAACAGGTGAGCGAGATGGATCTGGAAGCAATTCCGAGATTCTGGGTTGGTAGGAGGGTGTACCATGCGTCGGCTTAAATAGAGATGTGACAACCCTTCTTTTCTTTCGATTTCCAACGTCAGAAAAAAGGGTTCGTTGGCGCTTCTTTGGTACAATCATCGGGTCGATTGCATTGTCCTCAGTCGCAAATCCAAAGTCCGACTGAGTAAAAACCGACTGGGAATCTTGACCCGACTCTTTGACAATCCCATGGCTTCCAAAGTCTTCCTCATCGGACTCGTCGGAGAGGAAGCCCAACCCCGTTCTTGGATTAGCAGGAGCTGAAGCCGTCATTTCATCAGCCACCCTCGGCAGGGCTATTCCTCGCCGGATTTCAGACAGGAGTGGAGAGTGATTGAAGCTGTCCCTGGTTGCTGTTCTAGGTGCATTTTGTTGAACCCCCCGAGTTTGTGGATTAACACGAATATGCGATGCAGGAAGTACTCCCCTAAGCAGCTTACGCACCTTAGTGGGCTCTTTTGGCGGAGACGATTGAGGTGCCTCTCCTTCACTGCTTGATATAAAGGGGTCGTCTTCGATTACACAAATTTCGTCAGAGTGATCATTTGCACGCCTGACAGAGCTCGTTGCTGGTGTCGGGAGATCAGTAACCCCTAGGCCACGTTGCACATTGCCACGGTTTGTTGCAGATTCCACAGTAATATCGGATCTACGCCTAGAGGCCGCTTCTTCTGTGGTGCCAGCCCGGGCCGTGAGTGATGGGACAGCTGGGCTCGTCATGGGTGGCGACTGAGGCACATCAAAAACGTCGATTATTGTTGGTAAGCGGTTTTTGGATGCGTTAGACGTCAGTTGGGAACCGGTTGGCCGCAAATGGGCAGCACCATGAGTTCGTTTGCGACTACTATTGCCAATCTTTTTTGTGCCAACAACGCCTCTGCGCGCTTGATCTATAAGAGTGCTGATGTCGGGGAGTTCGACGTCGTCTGAATCTAATCCATCCGACCTGAAGCTTGACGGAAGTGACTGTAGCCCATCATCAACTTCCACAGCAGATCTATGAGGACGTGCAGGCGATGACATCAAATTTTGGCTTGAGCCAAAAACGTCAAAGCTTTCTTCGACTCCGGTTTTCTGACTGTCTTCCTCTACTTCGAACTCCGTATCCTGAGAATCCTCATTCTGAATTGCGCCTTGGGTCAGCTGTTGGGCCGGTGTGAACCGCATGGGTCGTAGTCCTCGCGCCATAAAGTCTCTACGATGACGCTCGCTGTCTAAAAGGTAAGGATGCAATTGTATCTCCGTTCGTGGTCGAAAGGAGCGTCGATAAGCCGACTCAAAATTATTGGCATCGTCGATGATCGACGCCCTTTGGTGAGTGATCTCCTCAAAGGACAGGGTCGGCACTGCATGGGAGGCCTCGGTTTGCTCTTCGTTGCCTGTCGGCAAGATGCTAGCTCTGTAAGGGCTTTGCGATGGCGTTGAACCTAGCGAAGAGAGGCTTGAAGTGGGCGATGACAGCAGGCCAACATAGCTTCGAGATACCTCTTCTTGGGTTGCGTCTTCCGCTGGGCCAGGGGTGTTTTGCCTCACCGCTGCCAGTACCGGGCTAGACTGCGGATGAGGGTCCTGCCTGGGACCCGAGTCGGCCAACAGGTTTGGAGAATTGCCATTTTGCGGTTGTGTTCCAGGCCGTACTTCCAGTGGTAGTTCCCCAGGTACGAGCTCTTGGCAGATCACATTCGTCTGGGAACAATCAGGCTGCCCGCCTAATATGTCTTCTACAGAAGTAGCTTCCGTATCCGACTCAACAGGAAGTAGGGTCAGATGCACGTCTGGTATTGCATCTATATCGTCATGTTGCTCGGGATTCAACGTGGTTTGCGAGTCCAGAGAGTCGTCCTCTTCATCCGAGTCGGGCACAACCCCTATTTCCTTCCAAGTAGTCGTCATTTCCGGGCTTCATCGTGGCCCTATTTGAGTACATGTGCCAGACATATTCATGGGGCAACGTTTAATTTTGGGAACCTTTAGATACTGGAGGACGCGTTGAGGTTCGGTTGACGCGACTAAAGTATATGCCGCTTTATGCCCCCGTTAGCTTCACCCCCACAAATATAAAAGCGGCAATGTCCGGAAAAGCTAAAATACTACGGATAAATTTGCCGCCGGTGTCACGTGAATTGTTTTCATTGAAATCGTTCAACGTCGAGGATCGTCAAATCACGACCAATATCGCTGAAATATATGTACGATGTCTAAAGGTCGCGCGTTCATTCCGGTCGTCTTTGCGGTCGGTTTTGGAGTTGCCAACGGTATGTTTGCACAATTACGTGATTTGTCACATGTGCTAAAAGATATAAGCTCTCTGGGCTTTCGGTCCAGCATTCGAGGAGCAAGCTCAAGAGCGGGCGGAGAAGGCTAGGTTTGTTGCTTTACATATGATGTGATATTGATCAATGCTGATATATTTTTAGGAGGCTAGAGGAAGGTGATAAACCGCTGGGCGAGGAGGTTACCGCATCGATAAAAGCGGCATCTGATGCTAGCCGCTCAGAGGCAACTGCTGAAGCTCTGCAAAGCAAATCAAACGTTTGGCAGACAGCAGCAAAGTTCAGGGATAAACCTTCAAATGTTTCATCACCCACCAGTGAAATATCCCAGACAATTACGAAGGGCCAAAAGCCTGATGAGTCGTCCAAATAGTAGCTGAGCTGGGCTTAGAATGGGAGTCTAGAAGTGTCACATTGGACACAGCGTTGTATTATGTTAAACTGAGTGATTTAGCGATGGGAGGTTATATGTACGAGTAGATCCTGGTGCTTGACTGGGGGGAGTTCTAAGGATATAACTGTATAATAGATGTATGTTCAATGACTCGATATTTTCGCCAATAGTCGGAAAATTGGACTAGGAAATAAAAATCACTGGTTGGTTAAAGACAACTAGCAGACACTGCCGCTGCTTTGAGTGTTTATAGTAACTGCGAATACAGTAAAGAATTTTAGATACTCAAAGTTATGAGTAAATTATAGATCCTGTCGCAACCTAAAGAGTTTACAATAACCGTAATAAAATACGGGATCTTCACAACTGAAAGCAACAATTAATATATTGGTATATTTCGATAGGCTGGTTACTTAGGAGTCAAGCTAAAGTAAAAATTATATCAATTTTAATCGCAAGGATCAATTATCACCTGGACAAGGTCCCTTGGACCCTTGGACGGCGAGTATGTGTCAGCCTCGTCATTGTTTACAGCGCAATCGCGGGGAAACGCAGCCTTGCGTTGCAACCTTCCAATCAAGTCCTGTGCATCACACTTTCAACCCAACCAGGATTTGAACGAACTGTAAGGTGACGTCGATGATGTTGGTTTGCTAGAGAACACACTGAACAACAGCATCAAGCTATTTCATCTTCGCATTCGCATTTCAAGGCCACCCTGTGGCACGCTGGGCATGTAATAGAGCTCTGTTCTGTACTATAACGTAGCGTTGATAAGAGCATCAACATGTCTGCAAGAGCGGGAAACGGGAAGAAGGATGGCGATAATGACCAGGGGAATGACCTCAAAACTCTCTTATCGGGGGAGCAGCGAGAGGGGTTTACCCTTCTCGTGGCAGATATTATGGAGCTCATGAAAAAGAGGACCTTGGATACATTTGATGCATCTTTCACGTCCGAGAAGCCTCAGGACCAAAACCTTGAAGGCCAGAATCCGAATGTGGATCAGAATCAAGTCTCGGACGAAGAGCAGGAGAAAGCTCAAGCCTTACGGGAGAAGCGAGAGAAAGAGATATCGGGACCAAAGATGCAAGAGTTGAAGAAATTAGCATTGCAACACTTTCAAAAATGGGAGATGTCTGTACTGGGAAGAGTTGGGGATGTCCTCAATACCTCAGAGGCCACGGATAGCAAGCGCGAAGATGCAAAGAATTTCGTACCTGCAGCTTCAGGCCCTGCGGCGAGACCAGAATACAAAGTTGTTGGGATGTCTGATATATTCAAAAAATCAAAAGACAACGTCAATACCGAAGAACCTGACGAAGAAGAAGACAATGACAGGGCCGATGCTGCTCTTATTCACCTTTATCCACCAGTATCAACTACATTGCTGTCACTGACGAAGAAGACGCGGGTTCTCATATTGAATTCAACCCTTTTGCTGCTGCTATCACTGGAACATTATGAAGCTCATTCCCGAATTCTACTCCTCTACATGGCTTCATCGCTCCACCTGCCGCTCGAGACCCTCACTGAAGACGAGGTCAAAATTGCCAAAACACTCCTCGAGGCGGCAAAGCACATGTCGGCCGAAGAGGAAGCTAAAAAACGAGGCGAAGAGAACCAAACAGCACGAAGATGGAAGGTGGGGCTTGCTGGAATTGCAGGAGCTGCTTTAATAGGAATTACGGGTGGCCTTGCTGCCCCCCTGGTAGCAGCCGGACTGGGTACAATAATGGGAGGCCTCGGCCTCGGCGCAACAGCTGCAGCAGGCCTCCTCGGCGCGCTGGCCCAGAGTGGAGTTATAGTCGGAGCGTTATTCGGAGCCTATGGTGGGAGGATGACGGGACAGATGATGGACATGTACGCCAAAGAGGTTGAGGACTTTGCGTTTCTTCCGCTGCGAGGCTCAACTAGAAAAGCGAAGAAAACTGCAGAAATACCTGCCGAAGATAGACGACTACGTGTGACGATCGGGATTAGTGGGTGGCTTACCCAGAGAGAGGATATCATCAGCCCATGGAGAGCACTTGGTCATCAGAGCGAGATATTCGCCCTGCGATGGGAACTGAAAGCGCTGATGAGCCTTGGTACATCTATGGAGTCTGTCCTCAAGTCTGCAGCGTGGACAGTGGCAAAGAAAGAGATAATTGCGCGGACAATTTTTGGAAGCTTAATGTTCGCTCTCTGGCCTCTAAGCTTTTTGAAAGCTAGCAAGGTTTTGGACAACCCATTCAGCGTTGCGAAGAACCGAGCAGATAAGGCGGGTTTGGTGCTTGCGGATGCAATAATCAACAAAGCACAGGGAGAGCGGCCGGTAACTTTGATCGGCTACAGCTTAGGCGCCAGAGTAATATACTCATGCCTGATGTCCTTGGCAGAAAGAAAGGCATTCGGTCTTGTCGAATCAGCAGTACTGATAGGCGCACCCTGCCCTTCAGATGGTCCTTTCTGGCGCGCTATGAAAAGTGTTGTCAGTGGAAGACTTGTGAATGTCTACTCTGAGAATGACTATATTCTGGGATTCCTATACCGCACCAGTAGCATTCAACTTGGTGTTGCTGGCCTACAACAGATTGGAGATGTCAGCGGGATTGAGAATGTGAACGTTAGCGGTATAGTTTCTGGTCATCTGAGATATCAATATCTTGTCGGCGTTATCCTTCAGAAGATTGGCTGGGAAGACATTGACCGCGGGGAAGTGGCAAGGGAAGCAGAAACGATTGCCTTGCTTGATAGAGAGGACGAGGAGAAGCTACGAGAAATAACAGATCCTGATGAGGATCTTATTGATTTCGGCGAAGACAAGCCAGTTGCTGAGACGAAGACTGAGAAGGAGAAGGATGACTCTGAGCAGGATAAAGCTTCGATCAACACAGACAAAGACGTCAAGCCGGTCTCCAAGACGGACGAGAAGAGCAAGAATGAAAACCTAGAGCAGGATAAATCGCATGCCAACATAGACGATGTGCCAGAGAAATCACAACCCTGGGGAAACGCGTTCAGCAGGCCTGAGCGAACAGGAGCTGAAGAGGACGACGACAAGCTGCACGAGCCAATTGAGCAGATGCACTTCTGAGGTTGTTTATTTATGTTTTTGGGATTTTAGTACATGAGAGTTTAGCTAGGATACCAATGAATTTATGTCTCCTTTTGCTTGTGGTGTTACAATTAGTCCTTCTTATTCTTAACAACGAAGTATTCCCCAGCCGTTCTGTTAGCTGTGGAGAGCGGTTTCCAGTGGCGATCCATCGCTTCGGGTTCGCCCTCTAATTCACTTAGACCCTCGATCTCCTTATAATTTATCTCTTTGGGTTCGCTTTCTCTTCTCCTTGGCCTCTTCATCTTCCCTTTGAACTCTTCCTGTGCCAATGCATCCTCGAGCGTTTCCAGCCCAATGGTACGTTCTGCTATCGCCTCCTTAGTCTCTTCGCGGATAGCCTGGAGCGGCTCTACACCCGTAGTATCAACCTTTTGTATCTCCCTGACAAAGTGAAGTTGTGATTCTAGCATTGCGATCATGCTTTCTTCTTCAGCAGCATCTTTTGGTTGTGGTAATGCGGATAATCGGAGGAGGTGGGAGAGCTGCGCGGGTGTGGTTGAGGGCGTGGCAGTCGCATCTGAGGCTGATGGAAGGAGAGATTTAACAGACCAGCTGGGTTTCGAGAGGAATTCCGCCGTGTCTGCTTCGGTTTCTAGTACTCGTTTGGCGGAGTATGTCCTCGTCAAGGGTGTTCTAGTTTTTGATGCCGATACTGCGAAGCGCAGACTCGCCCGGGAGCGAAGGCATACTGCCCCTGGCATCATATACAATATATATGACAGCTATAATAATATTAGCCACGCATTTGAAATTGGGATATGTCTATTCGTACCTTTAGATGCTGGTCATGGCACCTTGATGGGATTCTGATGCGAAAATGACGCTAAGGCGGGAAGTATCCATGCCACCGCGTCAGAGCCAAGCTTGGCTTGGTGCGACATATGAACAACCACCCCTCCTTTTGATACACTAAAGTTCAACAACACAGAGCACAAATAAATAATCATACATTTAAGGATTATCACATCCTCAAAGTAAAATGGCACAAGATCCACGTGCCCTTCTACAGAAGGTATGCTTTATCCTTTGAGTCCTATATATCCCGCAGCGCTACAACAAGAAGCTCAGACTGACACCGACTCCAGGCGGACAAGGCAGCATCGGGGGCTGGCGGAGGCTTCAGTCTTTTCGGCGGAAGGGGAGAAAAATGGGAAAATGCAGCAGATCTTTACACACAAGCGGCCAACGCATTTCGCATGCAGAAGATGAGTACGTCGCATACGAACACCTAGACATAACCACGACCCCGCTAACCCCACGCCATAGCTAAGGAAGCTGGCCAAGCGTTCGAGAGCGCGGCCTCTATCCAGTTGTCGAAGCTTTCCGAGCCGGATGATGCTGCGAACACATATGTCGAGGCGTTCAAGGTATACCGCAAGTCGGATCCGCTGGATGCGGCGAGGTGCTTGGATATCGCGATCAACCACTACACAGGAAAGGGCAACTTCCGCCGGGCAGCGACACATAAGCAAAATCTCGCGGAGCTCTATGAGCAGGAAATAGGCGACCAGAAGAAGGCGATCGAGAGCTACGAGATGGCAGCAAGCTGGTTTGAGAGCGATAACGCTGAGGCGTACGTAACGACCCAGACTATCCCGGTAACAGATCTTCGCTAACATGTGCATGTTCAGATTAGCAAATAAGCTGTACCTCAAGGTTGGAGAACTAGCTGCCCTCGATGGCGACTACTACAAGGCGGTCGAGCATTTCGAGAAGGTGGCCACGTCCGCCGTAAGCAACAATCTCATGAAGTGGTCTGTAAAGGACTACTTCTTGAAGGCAGGTCTCTGCCTGTTGGCCATTGGCGATATGGTCGCTGTCAACCGCGCCTTCGAGAAGTACCGGACTATGGATTCTACGTTTGGGAGCACCAAGGAGCACCAGCTATTGGTGGACCTCGCCGAGGCAGTTGATGCAGGAGACCAGGTGGCGTTTGGAGATAAGCTGTTCCAGTACGATCAGATGAGCAAGTTGGATAACTGGAAGACGGCGATTCTGTTGAAGATTAAGAATGCAATCGAGGAGAAGGAAGAGGACTTCTCATAGAGAGATAGGGGTCGTAACGACGTGGGTAGATACGGCGTTGGTTTAATTATTTGTTGGGTTGGTTATTTGGAGCAAACAGAACAATCAACGAGGTTACCGTGGTACACTTTGTTTTAATGAAGGAGTAGGCTTATTATTTAAACTAACTCGCAGTCATTCTTCCTGTTATGCCTTTGTCATGAAGGCAGCAATATCCCAAGTGATACCTCCAACCCACCCCTAATAACGCCAAACAATGCTAAGCCGAGAAGCTGAAAATCTACCAACGGATATTACAGCCAAACTCAGGCACCTCCCTTCTTCGCAAAGCGACCCAGTGCAGGTCCCAGCTCCTGCTCCGCCTCCTTGATCTTCTTTTCGCTCTGGCTATTCCTCAGCTCCATAATCTTGAGCTTCTTCTCATCAATAATGTTCCTGCCACCCTTCTTCCTGAGGTACTTCCTTAGACTGCTATTCTTGCCCCTTCCTCTATTCTTGACATCAGCCAAAAGCTCTGCCGGTGCCTTATCCAGATCCTTCTCAGCCTTGCGCTGCTCGTCAGTCTGGAGGTTGAGGTTTCCGATAAACTCTGGGTTGAGCGAGATCATCTCTGGCTGCAGCTTGTTGAGCAGCGTCCTGACCTCAGTCTCCTGTCTCTGCTTGGTGTTCTCGTATGGGTTGATTTCTAGAGCATCGTAGTTGGCCTCTCCGGCTCCTGGTACGATGATCGAAGAGAATCCAGCGTCGTGAGATACACCGAGGACATCTTCAAATGGACACCAGCGCACTCGCTCAATGTTCTTACCTTCGCCACCCCAAGCCATATATGGGCTTTGAATCTTTTCTTGATCCAGAGCGTGCTTGGTGAATAGGCCGCGCCAAATCGAGGTCTGCGTTCCCCAGCCGACTGCCGTGAGGCCAGTATCTGAGATAGCTACGGAAGAAGCGGGTCGACGGGTAAAGTAGCTGTTAACCTCCTTGAACATGCGGATATCCCACACGGACATCTTCATATCCTGGCCAGTGGAGACCATGTAACGGCCCTCGCGATCGATATCTATCGAGCGGACGGGTCCGCGATGAGCAAGAAGTTTAACAAGAGGCGTGGTAGAATTGGGCGACCAGAGTGTGACGGTTCCGTTTTGGTGACCCATGTGGAGGATTGCGTTGTGAGGGTTTTGTTTGAGCGAGGTGGGGGATCCAAGGCGAGTTGGGATTTCGATAACAACCTGTCCAGTTGATACGTCTTGGTATTTGAGATACCCAGCATTACCCTGAGATGTATTAGCAAATTGACTGTAAATATTGACCGTTTCAACTTACCACCGTAGCTAATAGATAGTGGTATGGGAGGAACTCCATGTTGGTGACCTCGATATGCTTCTTTAAGCAATGAATCTCAACTCCGTGGCTGTCGTATATGTAGACATACTTCTTCTGCGCAACCGCAAACATCTGGTTATTGTGCAGCCACTTTGCATCTCGAACTGTCTCTCCGAGTTGCAGCTCGCATCCGAGCTTCCCATCGCGCCAGTCCATTGTTGCGACATGACCTTTCCTTCCGGCAAGCAGCAAGTCCTTTCCGGTCCTCGTGTAGTCAAACACATATGGTCCCAGGCTATCCAACTTCAATTCGAACCCCTTCTTTGCTGTTTCGAGCGCTACGCTGCCCTTAATGTCGTCCTGCTTGACTTTGTACGTCCTTTCGAGGTCATTTTCTGGTTCGAGGAACCCGCCCTCGTTCTCGAGCAGGATCTCGGCATCCTTTGCTTTCAATGTCGCATTTTTGTATTTGCTCTCAAGAAGCTTGAGGTTTCCTCGTAATTTCTTGTCTTTAATTCCTTTCACGGGTATTCTGCGACCGCGGCCATAGTCTCGTTGCGCCTCTTGCCGCCTGCGCAGCTGAGACACTTGATCTTTTCCGAAAGCCGGAGTGCGTTGCGTCCTTATCGGGCCAGCATTATTCGAGCTGACCTCCGTGACCGTATTGTCAATTGTATCTACAGCGTCCGACATAGCGGAATCTTTATCGGCGTGGTTTTGAGAAATGTTCGTGGCTCCCGTCGCAAGAAGAGGCTGGATTGTGAACTTTTTTGGTTGCCAAGATTTCGGGGATCTAATCGCTCTTATCGGGCAGCGACTCGCGCACAGATAATAATTTTTTGGACAGAGACTGGACTTCCCCACGTTGACGCCCCTCCAAAATCTGTAGCAGTACACGATTTTCTGCACGTCAAGGTGGCCTCATTAAATTTACCGTACAGATTCAAAGCCGGAGGCAGCGGCAAGATGCCTGCAACTGTTGGTCACTCCCATAGGAGCACCACTAAGGTGGCGCACAAGTCTTTCAAGGCGCGCAAATCCACCAAAGGTGCCTTGAAGGAGATTATGAAGGGTAAGATTTTCGGTAAAGCATTCAATAATAAATTCTGATATTTTATAGGCAAGGTCCAAGATGGATCCTCAGCTCGGAAAACTCCTCACCAGCAACTTATGTCGAAACTGGACCGAAGAAACCAGGCTCGCCAGAAGCAACTCACCAAGCACAAGGAACACCTGAGAGACAGCAGCGTATTCAATGGCCGCGAGGGCGCACCAAGAATAATTGCGGTTGTACCGCTCTGCGAAGATGCAGATGCCGCCAAAGCTGTGGAGAAGCTGAACGGAAGCCTGGATGTCGAAGCTGAGGTTCCAGAGGAGGGCATTTGTCGCACCAACATCGATCGGTTCAAGCAGAAGATCCAATATATTGTTCTTAAGAGGGACTTGGCGGCTTGCATGGACGCCTGCAGAATCGCTGATTTTGTTATGGTTATCTTGTCGCCGGAGCAAGAGGTGGATGATCTAGGAGAGCTTATCCTACGAAGTATCGAGAGCCAGGGACTCTCAACACTGTTCTCTGTTGTGCAAAACCTGGACACAATCGAGCCACCAAAGCGCCGCGGCCAGGTCCAAGGATCCCTGAAATCATACATCACACATTTCCACCCCGAGCAAGAGAAGGTTCACAGCTTAGACTCAAGGCAAGAGTGCGCCAACTTGATGCGATCGCTATGCACCACATCACCAAAGGGCGTCAGGTGGCGCGAGGACAGGAGTTGGATGTTAATTGAGGACACGCAATGGCCGGAAATCGATGGCGAGAATGTCGTACTCACCGGTATTGTCCGTGGCAAGGGACTCAAGGCCGACAGGCTTGTTCAGGTTGGCGACTGGGGCTCTTTCCAGATAGACAAGATTGTCGCAGCCCCTCTTGCAACGAAGAAAAGCCATAATAAGACTGAAGATATGGCTGTGGACACAGACGTAACAGGGGCGGAGAACGTTTTGGATACACCAACAGAAGAGCAGGACGACCTTAACGAACTAGCCCCCGAGGAAGTTATGATGGACGACATTGACATTGATACCGGAGTATCTGTCGCCGGAACTGAAAAGCGAGGTGTGCTACTTGATGATCACCACTATTTCTCAGATGATGAGACACATTTGCCTGCTGCTCCAAAGCGCCTTCCAAAGGGTACATCCAATTACCAAGCTGCTTGGTACTTGGGCTATGATGGATCTGAGGACTCTGACTTCGAGGACGTTGAGGAAGAGGATACGTCTATGGAGACACAGGCTTTGCCACAAGATGGTGTTGAGGGGATGGCTCCACGTGAGCCGACAGAATACGCCGCGTCAGAATACCCCCAGTCGGAGCTGTTCTTGGACAGGTCAGCAGAGCAAGAAGCGGAGCAAATCGCTGCCTTCAGAAAGAGCAAGGTCAACGAAGCAGACGAGGACGCTGAATTCCCAGATGAGATCGAGCTCCAACCGCAAGTTCTAGCTCGTGAGCGTTTGGCCAGATATCGTGGTCTCAAGAGCTTACGGACAAGTCACTGGGAGGAAGATGAAGATAGGGTCCACGAGCCAGAGGACTGGAGAAGGCTCTTACAAATTCAAGACTACAACTCATCGAAGGCTCGTGTTACTCGCGAGGGTCTTGTTGGTGGTGTCCCGGCTGGTACACGCGTCCAGGTGTACCTGCGCAACGTCCCTCTGAGCCTCCGCGAGTCGTTCAAGGCCTCTAAGCCAGCGACGATGTTCTCCTTACTACGCCACGAGCATAAGCGAGCAGTGTTGAACTTCAAGATCACGCTCAGCTCAGACTACCCAGAGCCCATCCGCTCAAAGCAAGAGATGATCATGCAAGTGGGCCCAAGGAGATTCGTTATCAACCCCGTCTTCTCCCAAGCTGGCAACCCCCAGAACAACGTCCACAAGTTCGACCGCTTCCTGCACCCAGGTCGCTCAGCTGTGGCATCCTTCATTGGACCACTCACTTGGGGCTCCGTTCCTGCATTATTCTTTACTCGCCCGTCGGCGGAGGCTTTGGCTTCGGATCCCAAGGCAGCAGAGATGCCGCTCATTCTCATCGGCACGGGCACATCTCTTCCTCCATCCTCCTCCCGCGTCGTCGCCAAGCGCATCATCCTTACTGGCCATCCCTTCAAGATCCACAAGAAGCTCGTTACTATCCGTTACATGTTCTTCAACCGCGAAGATGTGGAGTGGTTCAAGGCCCTGCAATTATGGACCAGGCGTGGCCGCAGTGGATATATCAAGGAGGCGCTTGGTACGCACGGATACTTCAAAGCTACATTCGATGGCAAGATCAACCCCCAGGATTCCGTGGGAGTCAGTCTGTACAAGCGAGTCTGGCCGAGGAACGCGAGGGTGTGGAAGGGAGTTGGTGAGGAGGTGCCTAGCCTGGTGGAGGATTTGGAGGGCATGGAATTGCAGGATGCGGATATGGATGGTGGCGTTGCGATCTAGAGATAAACGGCATTCGGAATGCTCATGCTTTTATGAGGCGTCTTAGGGAGAAAAGAATATGATCTAACCTGTTACAATGATACAACGCTCAAACCTTCTTTAATGCGAACTGTGCTGAAATAGTGAAAAAGAGTCTCTTGACTTCTAAGCAAACTTGAAGTTAACTTGTTGCTCGTGCGGTGCGGGGATTGGGGTGAGCATTATCCGATAAGATTAGATCTTGCGATCCAGGAACAAGGAACGGGAAACCACGTTGTGGCTATAATTTTGGTCACCACAGATGAAATAAGTTTCCCAGAGCACATCAATCCATGTTTCTTCACCTATAAACTAAGAAACCAATGCTCTGCCTCATCTAGATATTAATCCTTATATTTTTTATATTATTCAATATACTACAATATTATCAAGCCCTTTAAAATATATTTATTATCACGTGTCGAGTGTGGGAGAATTGATTCGCGTGGGTCGTTTCGTATCAACCCTGCAGGGTCTGGGATATCCTTCTCTGCCCACCCCCCTCTCTTCTGCAACCGCAGCATCTCGACACTGAACCAACTCAGGGTCGATTTACACAGGCATCATCATGCCTCATTCTACTGCGACAACCGTGCAATCGAAGTCGAAAGCCAACGGCAATGCTACTGTCAACGTGAAGGCTGCTAAGGGGAACGGGGAGGCGAAGGCCGCGTCAACACCTAAAGATGACGAGAATTATGAGCATTTCTTCTGGACCTACACCGAAGAACCTCACCGAACGCGGAGAATGGCTATTATCAAAGCCCACCCAGAGGTACGTTCACTCAATTGCCCCCTCCCTCTCCTCCAGCAACTAACAGAAACCCCCAGGTCACCAAACTCTGCGGTCCAGAGCCCCTAACCAAATACATCGTCTTCTGCGTCGTCGCTCTCCAAATCACCTGCGCCTACCTCCTCCGCAACACCCCCTTCTTCTCCTGGAAGTTCTTCCTAACAGCCTACATCATCGGCGCGACAGCAAACCAGAACTGCTTCCTCGCCATCCACGAAATAAGCCACAACCTCGCCTTCCGCTCCCCGCTCGCCAACCGCCTCTTCGCCATCTTCGCAAACATCCCCATCGGCATTCCCTACTCCGCCTCCTTCCGCCCATACCATCTCACGCACCACAAGTCGCTAGGAGTCGATGGGCTGGATACAGATATGCCCACCGCATTCGAAGCCGTGTTCCTCGATTCCATCCTGGGAAAGGCGTTCTTCTGCACCTTCCAGATCCTCTTCTACGCGCTGCGCCCAATGATGATCTACCAGATCCCCCTAACGAACATCCACTTCCTCAACATCGCCGTCCAAGTCGCCTTCGACATCGGGCTCGTCAAATACGCTAGTGGCAACGCCCTCCTCTACTTCATCCTCTCCAGTTTCCTCGCCGGAAGCCTACACCCCCTCGCCGGCCACTTCATCGCCGAGCACTACGTCTTCGCGCACCTATCACGCGAAGCTCGCGACCCGCGCACTAAGCTCGACACCCCGGTGCCAGAAACGTACTCGTACTACGGCCCGCTGAACTTCTTCACCTGGAACGTGGGGCTGCATAATGAGCACCATGATTTCCCTGCTGTGCCGTGGAGTCGGCTGCCGGCTGTTTATGAGATTGCTAAGGAGTTTTATGAGGATCTGCCAAGGCATGAGAGTTGGGTGTATGTTATTTGGCAGTTTATTTGGGATAAGGAGGTGGGGATGAGTTGTAGGGTTAAGAGGAAGGAGGGGGGACGGAAGGTTGGGGCTGGGGCGGCGGCGGCGTGGACGGAGCAGGAGATTCAGGCTTGATGAGATATGATATACGAAGTTGTATATGCCCGTGGCTATTTAGGGGGTTGGGTGTACTTGTACGATCATTTTCACTGTAGAACTAGAGATTAGTTGCATATGCCCGTACGTTAATTCACAATAATAAAAGTTCCAAGTTTATATCAGGATCAATGACTCGTATTCGAATTATAGAACCATGATCATGAAACCCCCCACCTCCTCGTAAAGAACCTAATAAAAAAAGATGCTGTGGTGGTTGGCGAAAGAACTATAAAAAGGAATTTGGTTGGAGCCGGTATGTAAGAAACCACGAAGCTCACGCAGGGCCATTCAATGTACTGTGGACGCATTACCAGTACCCTAGCCACCGCGCTCGCTCGCCATCTTGTACGTAGGGGCCTTAAAAGTACATAATAGGAAAAATAAGAGAGACCGATCTTGTGTTCTCGTCCCCGCGGTGGTGATTTTGCCAAAAGCACGCCCTGTGGGTGTAATGGACAATGACATGACGTCCCTCTGAGCAGTCTCAGCTTTCATATCCCAAGGTCGTTAAGCCGAAAAGCACGTAGCGGTCTGTCTCTGCGCGCGTATAGGTTGGAAAATGCTACAATCCCTTCCCTCTCCATCGTCACATCGCCCCGGAACTCCTCGATACATGGTCTGAATCGCCAGGTACGCGCTGCGGGTATATTCAGTCTAGAAGAAGAAGTAGGCGATGAGGAAAGTGAGGAGGCATAGCGCGGCGGTGATGTGAACGGGGACTCCCTCCTGCGATGTAGTTCTGATGGCCGCCTGTGCTGCTGGGACGACCTCGTCGGCGCCTAGGGCGTTGCCGGCCTTGCGTAATCTCAAGCCGCCCTCTTGGCCGTATGAGGCGATTGTGGCTTGTGCCTGCGACAGCTGAGCCTTGAGCTCTTCGACTGAGTTGGGGAGAGCGGAGGAGACGGCAGCTGGGATCGCCTTGATGTTCTCCTTGGCATTGGCCTTTGACACAGCGGGCTCGGCGGGTTGCGGAGAGCTCTCGGCCCTCAGTTGTGATTTGGAGTCAGAGACCGATCTGTTGCTGGTGGCTTCGGAGAGGGGTGCCGATCGTTGAGGCGTGGATTCTTCTTGGTATGGGGAGTGGTAGAGCGGAGCAGGATTGGGGGTGGTATCGTTCTGGAAGGCCATCAGTTA
The DNA here is from genome assembly GCA_001662605.1 of Pseudogymnoascus sp. 05NY08. NCBI lineage: Eukaryota > Fungi > Ascomycota > Leotiomycetes > Thelebolales > Thelebolaceae > Pseudogymnoascus > Pseudogymnoascus sp. 05NY08. The sequence goes on from KV458820.1 coordinate 99,618, forward strand.
GAATTGTAGATTCGGTAGAAGGGGCTAGGAAAGGGGACTCACAAGGCCGCTGGTGTTCACACCGTTTCTAAGAGGCGTAGAAACAGCAGGTAGGGTCTGGCCGGCGCTCTCTTCCGCAAGGAAGACGACTCTGATCTTCTTCTCCTGGATCGAGGACTTCTCGGTTTGGTCGATGTGTTGCCACTGTGACGGGGTTAGGGGGGTTGCTTCTCCGACATGGTGGGACAAGACTGTCTTACGATCTGGGAAATATTGGTGAACTCCTTATCAGCGGTGACAGCCACAGATTGCACAAGGAACTTGTCGCGGCATCTCGTATCTGCCGGTGGCTCGACTTTCATGGCCTGTAGGAGGACTTTGTACGACGGTTAGTGGACAGCGCATTTTCGGGTGCGCGGAGCAGCTGAACAAACCTGAAACCTCGACTTCCTTTCCCGGCTCTATCCTGCCAGAGTTTGGTCTGACGCAGTACCTGTAGATGTTTGTTAGCATGGCATGGCCGAAGTTGCGCGCTGGGGGGTGGTCGCATGGCGGATCGCATACTGTTTTGGTGCCGTAGTCTTGACCTGCAGATTAAATGGATCAGTAATATACCTTGAACCTCCTGGAAGGAGATAATACCTTGAATGCAATGGGAGTAAGGTTCGGGTTCCTGATCTTGAGGACTTGCGACACCTCTCTTGTGAAGGGGCCTAGAACTATCCTTCAGTTATCCGTCCAAAACGGTTGGGGGATCGAGCCACGTACGGTGGAAGCCGAGCTCTTGCGGATCGATTTCGACGGACATATTTGCGAGTTTCGTAGAAGTTGTAAGGTCTAGGCTGCGTTGAATAGTACGGCGAGTAGAGGTTGAAGCTCCAAACTTTGGCCGGATACCGTGGAGGTTGATTGATGTTTGGGAGGAGGTAGCTGAGGCGAGAAGTGGATCGGGGTGGACGGGACGAGGCTAACAAGGGCAAGGCAAGATACAAGCGGGGGAGGGAGAGTTTTTGTTGCTGAAGAAGCTGACTATATAGTATTGTAGGTGACGGTAATCAATAAAATGTACGAGGAGGAGGAAAGTTAGAGAAGAAAAGGTGAAGAAGAATTGATCGTGGGAGCGCAGGCAGGTGTGTCTGATTCTACGAGAGTCGCATCCATGTCATTCTACTACGACGGTAGACGGTAGACGGGTAGTGCACCGTTCACGGTTATCTCCTAACACACGTACTAACACACCTTCCCTCGCATTTCTAAGCGAAACATATGACGTTCCCGCAGCCGAAAATCGTGTTTGCTCTGTATGCACATTTCCACCTTGGTGGGTTGGAACTTGTGTGGGATGGGAAACCACATCGTTCGTCCACCATATAACCACCAACGAAACAGGGACTGCGACAACGCCACCTCTCTGCATCTTCCCAAACTTCACCAGTCTAATAGATAAATATATCTAGTTGACTTCAGGCTACAATATACAACTTCGATATTTTATTTCTTGATCCTTCTCTTATCTTCCTCCACAACACTGCTCAACGACGCTACCCCGCCAACAACCCGCAACCATGGCATCGTCTGACCTCGATGTCCTCGTGGACATGGGTTTCGATAAGGAGAGGGCCGACATGGCAGTCAAGAAGACCGGTGGCCGTAAGTTTGTTTATATACATACCTTACCCTTGTCATTTAAAAAAACGCCATTCACTAACTTCCAACCAATAGTCCAAGGTGCACTCCAGTGGCTAGAAGACAACCAGGACAAGTCGCTAGAGGAGATCAAGGCCGCAGCTGCACCAAAGAAGGTCGACGCCGCCATCGAAGATGCGAACGAAGAACCACCCGCACTGCAGGAGGGCGAGGTAGCGCGATCACTCATATGCAATGAATGTGGAAAGCGCTTCCGCAGCACAGCACAAGCCGAGTTCCATGCCTCGAAAACGTACGTGGACTTCCTTAACCATCCGATACCTCATTACAACTTCACCCCATTCCAACTTTACTTCATTTTACTTTACTTTAATCATAACTAACATCCCCACCCAGCGAACACCAAGACTTCGCCGAATCAACCGAAGAAATCAAACCCCTCACCGAAGAAGAGAAGAAGCAGCGCCTCGACGAGCTCCGCTCCGCCCTCGCCACAAAACGCGCCAAGCAATCCGTAATCGACAAAGAAGAAGCCAAGCGCAACGAGAAGATCCGCATGAAGTCCACCCGCGAAGTCCAAGACGCAAAGGAAGAACTCGCCAAGAAAGAGCAGATCAAAGAAGCCTCCGCAAAGCGCAAGGAGAAGCTCGATGACATCGCTGCTAAGAAGCGCATCCAGGAGAAGATTGCTGCGGATAAGGAGGAGCGGAGAATCAAGGCCGAGAAAGCCAAAGCGGAGAGAGAAGGAAGAGCGCCGCCGGTTGATCCTACGGTGACGGCAGCGCAGGCGGTGCCGGTGGTGAAGAAACCGACAGCGAACCATACGGAGGCGCGGTTGAGGTTGCAGACGGCGGAGGGGAATATACAGAAGACGTTTGCGGCTGAGACGACGCTGTTTGAGGTCGCGGAGGAGATCTTGAAGGAGAATGGGATGGAGGTGTCGAGCTTCACGCAGACTTTTCCGAAGAAGACGTATACGACTGAGGACTTTGGGATGACGCTGAAGGAGGTGGGTCAGGTGCCGAGTGGGGTCTTGATTGTGAAGTAAATTGGAACAAAATATGGTCTTTCAGAGGGCGGGATTTAGATACGGTGGGCTGGTAACCATGTCTTAGAGAACGACTTGGGATGCCTCATGAATCAAACGAGAAATAAAGAAAGTTAATTATAGACACCTTCGAAACTAGTTGTGGCTGGCAGTGGTCATAAAAATAACTTTTGCGTTGTCTAATAATTTGCAATATGAGAAACGCTAGCAAAACAGCAGCCGTGGTTGGGCACTTGGATATCTTTCCATTCTCTTCTCCACACAAAGGTCATTAGACATATCCGATTCCTTCCAAAAACGCCAGATTTGGCCCTCACAGCGTCATTCCGCTGACACCCCCCTAACCCCCGAAACTCCTAACAATACCAACAGGCCTTCACCCGCCCAGCTCAAGGCCCACTCATCCTCTGCCTCTTAACCTCATGCCCTCCTCCCCCTCCCACCCCACCATTCATCGGCACCTCCCCCAACGGCAACCTCTCCCCCGCCCCCCCATCCCCACCCGGCCTCTTCCCCACCATAGTAGGCGGTTTATAACTCCCCCTATTCCCCAGCGGACTCGGGCTCCCCGGCGCCCCAACCCTTCTCGTCGCATCAAGCTGCGGATTCACCACATTGATATTCCCCCTCACCGGCGCCACAGCCGCAGCCGCCGCCCCAGTTGGCGCTGCGGGTGCCTGTTTAAAATTCCTATTCACGGGAATCGTTTTCGTGTGGTCGATCCCGGGAGTCTTGCGGATGGAGGGGGACTCGGAGTGTGGGTTAAACACCGCGGTTTTCGAAAGGCCGTCCGGTGCTTGGCCGTCGGTGGCTAGGGCGGCTTTGGCGGAGAAGAATCCGATGGGCGGGTTGCCGTCGGGAGGGGGGTGGTAGGGTTGGTTTGTAGGATCGGCATCTGGGTTTGAGGGCCTGGTGAAACTGGGGGATGCTGAGCCGTTTGGTGGGGGAGGGGGGGTTCGTTGTCTGTTTGGTTGGTTGAGGACTCGTGGGACGGCGCCTTGGGGGATACCAGTTGGGTTTGCGGTTGGTGGTTGGGATATGCCGCGCCCGGCGCCGGAGCTGGACCTTGATAAGCCGCCATTTGGTGTTTGTGGCTGTGATGGGTGTTGTGGGCGTGGTTGTGGGGGGCGTGGTTGTGGGGGGCGTGCTCCGGGCATTTGAGCGTTGTTTTGAGGTTGTGGCCGGGATGGGGCTTGCATTTGCTGTGGCCGAGCTTGAGGTTGTCTGGCCTGATTCTGTACAGCTGCCGCTGGACCAGGTCCATTAGCTGGTCGGCCAGCATTGCTGTGACGAGCCGCTGCTGGAGGCACATCTGGGAGCGCTATCTCGTCCGGGTGGGAATCCGGATCATACGCCGAAGTAAAGTCAGTTTCGTCGAATGCCCCATCATCAAACTCGTCCTCAAAGGACCCCGATCCCACGCTTGGAATCGAATCCGGTTCCTGCTTTAAAACCGAAACATCAGGTGCTGGCTCTTCTTTCTTTGTAGCATAAGTCCCATGCCTATAAAGGTTGTCGACTTCCCATTTGGTCGGCGCTACTTTCACTTTGGTCACCTTGGCCAGGTACTCCTTATCGTAGATACAATTCCCCAGGACATTTCCAAAGTTCCTCAGCGCCCTTTTCATGGCATCAGTAGTGCCTTCCTTTTTCGCCTTCTCGAAAGCCGCGGCTTTGCCCTTGCAGTTCTCGATATGCCCGTAGCCGATGTCCTCGTGGAATGTCCCATCTCGCAAGCTGACTCGGACGATGACAGAAAGGCCCAGATTGACTTTGCCTGTAGTAGGGTTCTCGTCCACAAAATCCACCTGAAGTTCTTTGATCTGACTAGACCAGCCGTTGAAGCCAAAGACTTCGTTGGCAAGTTGAATGCATTTGTCTGCCGGGATATAGTGTAGTTTCTGGCCTCCTGGGCCGGATCTGGATGATATGTATTCTGGGCCTAATTGCTTCTGTAACCTGCTTTGGAGACTGGCGATCTCTTGGGCTGTGTATTCGGATATATGTGGTCTAACTTCTTCAAATGGATTGGCCGTATTACTCCCGCCATTGTGCTGGTCGCCTGGCCTGTGAGACATTAGGGTCAAGTTATACAAGATTCAGTTCGACAGTACTCACGCGGGCATAGCGACGACGGTAACTAGCAAGTGGAATATAGCAAATATATCGAGACCATTGATGTGAGATCGTCTGCGTCGTTCGTTATCTCCTAGCTCTGAAATGCTGACCTGTTGACGTTGGGGTTACAAGTCGCGTTACGATTCCCCGCTAGAACTCAAGGTAGACGCGAACCAAATGCGCGGTCAGGTGATCATATCTTGATAACCTCCAACCATGGATCCATGCACTTGACCTTTGGTGGAAAGTTCATTCTCAGATCACGATTCGACCTTATTCCTAATTAATCATGTCGAATCCGAACACACCCGCAGCCGCAGCCCCAAGAGGCGGGCTGTCGCTCTACGCAAACCTACTCGATCCCTCATCCTCATCCAACACAGCCGCCATCATATCCCGTGCGCCAGTCGCATTCAACACGGACAGCGGCGCCGCAGATGACGAAGCTTCAGCGAAGAAGCAACAGATCAATGCTGGTAGATATTGAACACCCCTCTAAGCAACCTAGCTTGTACACTTCAGAATTGCTCACGTCTGGTTGCTTTGCGAACGAATAGCCGCACTACGATTTCAGCCGACTAAGCGTCCCCAATTATCATCGCAAAAGGGAAAACCGAAACCTGGATTCCCAAGGCCCTCTGCACCTGTCGATCCGGATTCCACAAAGCAGTCTGCAGGCAGTACTGTCCCTCCGTCTAGACCACCAGCGAAGAGCACATTGGCCGACTGGGCTGTCGCGGGGGAAGACGACGATGTGAATGGCTTTTATGGCGGCGGGGAGAAGCGACAACGCGGGGGACGCAAACGCCGGAAGAAGAATCGTGAGGAATACGCTGTTGCGCAGGACTGGGATGATATATACGACCCATCACGGCCGAGCAGTTACGATGAATACAGGCACAGCGACGAGCAGATCCGGGAGGTGAGGGAGTGGAAGGATAGGCTTTATGCTCATCGGAAGAGTAGGAAGTACTCTAGTGATATTGAGAGTGATGAGGAGCCTGCACGCCCGAGTATGAGCAGTAAGTATTTCTCTATTCAGTCATGGATAGTTACTAATTGCATACAGATCAATTCGCCCCCCCTCCATCCTTTGCACCACCCCCATCATTCGCACCTCCATCAACCTACGCCCCTCCACCTCCACCACCAGATGACGCACGCGAGTCCGCTCCAGGAAGATCGTCACCCGCCTACTCCCCTCCTCCACCTCCTGAAACCCTCCCAGCAGGCGTCATCTCCCGCGCCCCAGTCCGCTACAACCTCCCCCCCGCCCCCTCCGAAATCCCCGCCTCAGAAGCCGAACTCGCCCTTGCCCTCAACGAAGGTGGCGACGAAGAGGAACCTTCTGGCGACCAGCCACGCTCGAGCCGCCCCGGCCAAGCGGGCTTCGCGCAAAGGTTAATGTCTAAGTACGGCTGGTCCAAGGGCAGTGGTCTTGGCGCCGATGAATCGGGGATCGTGAACGCGCTACACGTGCAAGTTCAGAAGCGGAAGAAGAAACCTGATTCTGAGGGCGGTGGGTTTGTGGATCCTCAAGCTATTGGGAAGATCGTAGGTGGGAAGCGTAACGCGGCTGCTGGGGATGAGGGAGGGAAGTTCGGCGCGATGTCCGAGGTGATAGTGTTAGAGGGGATGGTCGATGGTATGGATCTCGACTCCGAAGTTGAAGGGGCGGGTGATGGAGGGATCATGCAGGAGATTGGGGAGGAGTGTGGGGAGAAGTATGGGAATGTTGAGAGGGTGTTTATTCACCGCCGGGAGGGGGGAAGGGGGACTGTGTTTGTGAAGTTTACGAGCCAGTTGAGTGGGCTGAGGGCGGTGAATGCGTTGGAAGGGAGGATGTTTAACGGGAATACTATAAGTGCGAGATTTTACGACCCGGAGAAGTTTGAGGAGGGCATTTACGAATAGGTTCTTTCCATATTTAGTCTAAGTAGTGGGGTTTAGGCTGCTAAATCCAACAGCTTACTACGCTGCTCTATGTCACCCTAATACCGACTTCTAATACACCTGCCATGTCGATTCTAACCAAGTCTTTGGAGCTACCGCGCTTAGTGGATTCTCATGGGGAAATTCAAAGCTTCCGGATTGCCCTTACATAATGCATCTATCATGGCCGGAAGTATGGACCTCGAGTGGTCGTCACTTAGGAGACATTCATGGGCAGTACGGAGTAGGGTAGAGAAGTCATTCTCCCCAGAGAGTTATTTGCAATTACGTACTTATTATCCCCCTTTCGCTCTACAACTTCGTGGAGAGAAGCTATTTCTAACGAACATCGAGCTAATTATGACGACCACTTTCAAGGGCCGAAGAGATTGGCATCTTCTTAATACTGCACATATGCTCGTCTCGGCATGAATTTGGTTCTCCCGTCAATTTGCTCGGCGTCTTTCTACTGCAGGAAGATCTTCACGTTCAATCCCTGCCGTATAGAGATCCATCCTCTTGAGGATTCTGCTCTGTTTCAGATGTAGTTCCTCTAGAGCTATGGGCTTCTGTATAATGAAAATGCGGCACTCCTTCAACAACTTCAGCACCAACACCCCCTTCCACTACAGGAAGATTCCCAAGTTCAGTTCCTATTGAGTCCCGAGATCCATTCCCTTGAGTATTATGCTCTGTTCCAGACGCAGTTCTTCTAGAGCTCTCAGCCTCTATAGAATGAAAATTCAACACTCCTTTTAACAATTTCAGCCCTAACACCCCAATTCTTCACTATTTCAGGATTGTTCTCTACATACTCCTTGAGATAATCTTCCATAATCGCAAGTTCAGTACGCTTGTCATCATCCTGGAAGAGCTGAGAGATCGAATATACGAGAGTAGAAACCACCAAACTAGTGATATACGTGATGAAGACGTTTCGGCTGTCGTTTTGACCTGTATTCTGATCGAGGCTTCTGGTCCACCGGAACCCAAAATATATACCAAATCCAATCAGCAGGGAGCAAAGCGAGGTTGTGAGTAGCATTTGAGGAGCTGAAACTGTGATTACAGAAGATGCGCTTGGAGTGAAGCAGCTGTTGATGATGCTCCTTTTGAAATCCCTCCGATCCCTCTCAATTGGGTTGAAGTCGTCGGGATCGCTAGGTAGAAAGTCGAGACGTATTATCCCATCCGTATAATCCACAAACCGAGCCATTTGGTCGAGTACAATGTCAAAATAGGAATGGGGCGCCTCGGAGATAGGATCCCTCTGGTCATTGGGATGAGCCTCTTCCATTCTAACTAGGCGTGCTTCAAGTTGTACTTGGTGTACGGCGCGAGTTTGTTCACCAATCGAGGGTTGGGGATTCGAATTTATTTCTGAGTTTTTGGAGGATTTCACCCCAAGAAGGAACAAGCCTTGCGGTGTCCACATGGTTACCCCCACGGATCCAAAGCCTCACTTGTTCTGCTTGAAGTAACCGTCCCAACATGAGTTGTTGAGTAGTGGCATAGTAGACCGCCATGAGAGAAGACGTGAGGCTAAGCACAAAGGCTCCTCGAGCAACCCAATGCACCTGGCTCAAGTTTTCTAATGTTAATCCCGTTATGGCAATTTGGGCTACAATAGCTGCCTGATTGATGTTAGTGAAGTCCTACAAGATCAATGGGTAGACAAACAGCTACTGCAATCATGGTGCATTCATCAAGGATCGATTTTTTGAAAGCCGTCGCATCCTCTTCTTTGAGTTGGCCCAGAACCTAGGCTTCTATTCGCCATGTAGCGCGGTTTCCGAAGAGGAAAAGGGGTATGCTAGAAGGACCATATAATGTAAATAGATGGAAGGCTCGAAAAGATGCTTAAGAATCGATATTCTGTGTGCTGATCAAGCCGATATCACGTCCCCGCTCCCCAACCCCCTATCAACCTCCATCCACAGTCCACCCGCCCTGCACTACCGCCGAAGACAGGCTCTTAGGGGAATAGAAGTGGTTCTCAAATCAACCCAGCCAACCCAGCCAGAGCCACCAGAAGAGCCCCACGGCCCAAGCCCTGACATAGCGATGTTACAAGTGTCGAACCCAGTCCTCCGCATCCCCCGCCCTAGCGCAGATTTCGCTCCCACCACAGGCCACAGAGTAGACGAAAGAAGAGGAAGAAGATAACACCACGGTACACCTACCAATACCAAAAAATCAAAGGCGCAGTTCGCAAAGGAGGCTGCCGATGTAAAGGCGCAGCTTGAGAAGGAGGCTTCTGAAGCTAAGACGCAGTTTACAAAGGAGGCTGCCGATGCGAAGGCGCAGCTCAAGCAAGTAGAGGAGAGGCGTGTAGAACCGGGGGTGTTGATTGCAGACCTAGCAATTTAGGGGGATGGTGGCGGAGGCATGCCACCCCCCTCGACGATCTCGAGAGATAGATGATAATACAGCAAGAAACCCCAGCCAACAGCGAGATAACTCAGACGACAGCAAGACACCCAACGACAAGATAGCATATCGGTGACAAGAGCTCTCCAATAACAAGAACACCCCGCCAACAGCCCGCCGCCCCACGTAGCACCCCACCTCATCAACAGTAGCATACACGATATAAACACGCGCCTCGGGGAATCCAATACAGCAACAGCTCCTACGCCGAGTGCATCGTATGTGTTGTATCTTGGACGGCTCTTGGTGGCTCTAGATTAGGGGGGGGGGGGGGGGGGGGGGTATTTATATGAAAAGGGGGAAGGGGGTGGGTTGGTAAAGGGGGGGTGGATATGGGAGGTAGAGACGATGATGATGATGAGCTGGGTGTTAAACGTTATTTAGTAAAAGTATCACAGACACGTAACTTCAAAAGAAAATCATACACCTACTACAACGCACTCTTCGAAGTCCCAAAAAAAAACACACAGGAATTATTCATGCAATTCTCTCGACTACTCCTCCACCCCCTCCCCCCTTTTTCTCCCCTACACCCCCTGTTCTCCCTCAGCCCTACAGAGAACATCACAGCTCCTCCCCCCCCTCCCCCTCCTCCCCTCCTCCTCCCCTCCTCCTCATCCCCATCCCCATCCCTCACCCACCCAGTCCATCACACATCACACAACAAAAACGATGCAAAGAAAGAAGCCAAACCAAAGCACAATCATCCATCCATCCATCCATCCACCACCAAAGCGAAAGTCAAGTCAAGTCAAGTCAAGTCAAGTCAACTCAAGCAAGCACATAAAAAAACTGATAGACAGAACCTCCCCAGCAACGAGTCCTAAAAGACAAAAGAGCAAAGAGCAAAAAGGACAAAAGACTGGTAATTTCTCTCCCTCAAATCACGAGAGTGCAGAGACAAGATATCATCATCCCCCATCCGCCTCAACCCCACCACCGCACGCACAAAAACACGTCAATATAGAGGTTCCACAATGAAGAGGTCGTAACATATTATGTCTTTGTCTAGCTCGACTTGCACTACTAATCACAAAGTAAAAAAAACCCCCCACACACGACGACAAAACGCCCTCCTCTCCTCAGAACTCTCCTTAACTCATATCTTTCCCACTCTCTCCTCTCTCTCGCGAAAAAAAAACAACAACACTAGCTACATTTACAATGCGAGAAGACCACCAACAGCAGCCATACCGACAACGAAGACGGTCGAGACCTGGAGGCTACCAGCGGCATCCTTGGTGGTGCTGCTGCTTCCGGAACCGGAGGGGGTCTGGCCGCTGGTGGAACCAGTGGGCTTGTCCTGGACGTTGTTGCTCTGGGCCTGGCAGAAGACATCACCCTTGACGACCTGAGAGTTGTGGAGCTTGTTGAACTCGTTGCAGGAGAACTTGGCAGAGGTCTGGGCGTTGAACGTACCCTGGACATCGGCGAGAGCGGGGAAGGCAGCCCTGGGGGGGGGGAAATGTTAGCATTGTGTGTCATTTACGTTGTTAGGCATGCGGAAGGGACATACTTGGTGAAGTTTCCGGAGATGGAGATGGCACCGGCAGCGCTCTTGAGGGCCGGGAATCCGGTGATGTCCAGAAGCTTGCTGTTGTTGGCGATCAAGAGACCACCGCCGATGGTCTGGAGAAGGGGCATGGAGATGTTGGTCAACGAAGAGTCGGCAACGAAAGCAACGTCACCTCCGACCTTGGTCAAGTTGGGGGCGATAACCGAATCCATGTAGGATCCGTAGACACCGAAGGTGGAGTTGACGACCTTGAGGGAAGGAATGCTGAGGCTGGAAACGTTGCGGACGGTCATGTTGAAGGCCCAGATCAGGTTAGGGAAGGTGAGCTGCAAGTTGGGGCCGTTGTTGTTGATGATGAGCGCCTGGGAGATGTTGCCAACCTGGGTGTCGATCTTGCGGAGGTAGGCGTTGTTGGTGATCTCGAAGCTGTCGACGGTGGCAAGGTTGATACCATCGAGGCTGGTCAGGGCAGTATCAGTGATGAAGACGGACTTGGCCTTGGTGACACCAGTGGTGAAGGTGAGCGACTGGAGAGCATTGAGGGTCGTCCACGAGATGGCGCCGACCGAGGACAGCGATGGGAACTCGAGGGTGCCCATGGTGGTCAAGCTGGTGAACTTGATGGTTCCGCTGATGGAGCCGAGCGAGGTGGCGGAAAGGGCAGTCAGGTTGACAGCTTTGTCGGCAATCAAGTCACCGTTGAGCTGTTGGATGCCGTTGAGAGCAATGTTTCCGGATGGGACATCGGCGGAGATCACGATGTTACCGGTGAAGGTCGAGCAGCTGCCAAGGGCATCGGCATCGGACTGGCTGCTGATGGTCACCTTGGTCTGCTTGCAGACGTTTGAGGGAGCTGTAGAGAGGTTCAATCAGTAAATTGTTATTGACTGGTGACATAACCCTCAATTTGAAGATTCTGCCCCTTTCAGGAATTGTAGAGAAAACTCACCGGCAGAGACCATGCCGAGGACCGCGAGGGCCGGCACCAAGTAGTTGGCGAGCATTGTGAAGGAAGGATACTGAGGAAGTGTCAGTTGTGTGGTCAATTGATGTGTAAAATTGTGTTTTGCGGATGGTGACGGAAGTGTGATGGCGCGATCGACGGATTGAGTCGGAGGATGGCAGCGACGCGAGGTGATGTTGATGTCGATGATGGAAGGTGTTTGCGAGTTCGATCTGGATGCCTGGGGATAATACCTTTTGATGGAAAGTTGATTACTTTTGTCTAGATGCTAGACCGGGAAGTATATGGGCTGTGTGTGGTACAACAGCGAATAAAATAAACTCGGGATGGAGAAGGCGGATTGAAGAATTGAAGCTGTCGGAAGAAAGAGCTGAAGACGGGTATGTAATTAAACGAATGTCTTGTGAATGAGTCTCACAAATAAAAGAGGAAGTCGCAGGACGGACGAAGTCGCAGCGGATAGAATAGTTGGCTTGGAAGGAAGGAAGGAAGGAAGGAAGGAGAGAAGATGAAGGGGAGACAGAGACGGAGACGAGAAGGGGAGGAGTTTGGGACAGTGGAGACAGGGAGTAACAGTAGTAGCAGTAGTAACGAACTGGGAATGGGTGGGAGGGAAAGAGCGACGGAGCGATGAGGCGACGACGACGGGGCGGCCAAGCCAGACCAAGCCAGACCAAGACATAGCAAGACACCACAACAAGGTGGTTCAGGTACGAGGAAATTGGCTGCGGGAGTAGTGTGTAAGTCAGGTACCGATAGAGGTAGGATGAGGTACTAGTGGATGCTGAGAGCAGTATAGTGGAGGTGGGCAGTACCAAGTACCAGAGAGTCGCAATGGAGGTACTTGAAGCTACGAACGGGGAAAATCCTGTTGTGGGCGCGTCTCCAGTGGTGATTTCTCTGATTTATGGTGGTTTATGGTGATTTATACAGAAGATATTCACAGTGTTATACACAATCAGACACAATCAGACACAACACCATACAATGTAATCTGCCTTTTGTGCAGACAAAAAAGCTAACTCTCCAGAATCAACACCACTACCACCATCCTAAATAAAGGGAGCCAAGGGCAAGTACAAAGAGGGTTCAACACATCCCCATGCCCAGCAACCAACCTCCAAAAACCTGCTTTTAGCAACTTATCTCTCTACCAATCTCCAGCAGACATCTACCAATCTCTCTAGCAAGACAAACCTCTACTCCACCAATCTCTACCAATCTCCAGCCATCTCCAACTAACCAATTCTCTAGCACCCGCTCCGCTAGCACCTCGCCCATCCCGAGCACCCATCAGATCATCCCGAATTAGACTCGCCGAAAACAAACTCTCAAGAACTGGTTGTGCTGTGGTGTTGTGGTTGCTGTGCCTGGTTCCCGTTCCCCATACCAAAAATATCTGCAAATATCTCCATCCCCACCACCACACACCACCAGCACCCACAAATCACCAAAAAATCATGCAGCCACACAACAACCCACCCGTCCACTACTGCACCACCACCTCCACCACCTCCACCACCCAAACCATACCATGACCAGCTAGCTGTACTGTACCACCGCCCCATCACCTCGCACCACTACACGCAAAAACACACACCAAGAAACAAGCTTCCATCTCTCTCCTCCCCCTGCCGAGTATCGTTGGCCAGTCATGTGCTCGTACCTAACTACAAGCGACCTATACAGATAGTACAGAGGGTGTACATCCCCCCCCCCTTCTATACAGTAACTAACTGCATGCGCAAACCCGACTCGAGTACATCGAGGTACGGCGAAACAGGATGTGCGGTGTTATGAAACATGGCGGGGGGGGTTGATACACTGCTGCCAAATCAACGACAGCGTGCTGACTGAATGACAGTTACGTTGGCAGTGGAGGAGCCGGGAGGTTGACGGGATGTCATGTTTCTGTCAACACGGCATCAGCCATCTCTACTCCGTACACACGACTCGCTCGGACAGAAGAAGCTATGTCATCGCTACACTATCCCCACCACCGCCGCGGCGCCTGGTGAGACACGGAGCTGCTGGGCAGCGTTGACCATCGTATACGCCGTTCGTTTGTTTAGTGTATACATACATAAATAAACACGAACGCCCGCATCGCCTCTGATGTCACCTACGGACGCCACTGGGGTGTTGGTGCGTGCTGTTAAATACGATGGGGAGATACTAATTGTAGACGCAGACGCACGCATTGATTGTTCGATATTATCGAAAATGGCACTCTAATTTATGATTTCTTCTAATTTGCCGCGGCGGTCGGTGGGCGGCGTAGTGCAGGTAGGAGCGAATTTCGCCGGTGGGATGCAGGCCAGGCGCAGGCAGGGCATCTGGTGTACCAATTTACCCAAGATAGAAAACTACCCCGGGCAAAATCAATCTCCCATCTCCCATCCCGATCGCTCACCGCAATCACCACCTCATCATCGTCAAGTTACGATCTACCTCCCTACTCCAATCAATCTAATCCAAGCTATAGAGTCGTCCCTCAAACAAAACAAAAAAACCCCTCCTCAATACAGTAATCCCACCACCGCCGCCCGTTGATCAACAGCATCACCATCACTGCAGCGGTGGGCTAAGATTGCCAATCGCCTATCTTCATTCCTACTAGCTGTTTGTGGTGTAGCGCGGGGACGGATGTGCATCGTGAGATTTGGGGCGCGGGAGGGAGGGGGAGGTACTTAGGGGTACATGGGCTTCTACTTCCATTTCTACTTGCCGTGCATGGCGAAGGTAAACTAAACTACCTTGGTTGAAGGGGAGACAAGGGGGGGTAAGTGCCACTGCCAGGACTTCTAGCGATCTGTGAGTTTTTCTCTTTGCTGGTGGCGGTTGTGGTGATGCGGGATGTGTTCGGTGGAGATGGATTGGATGCTGTGTTGTTGTGGGTTCGACATAGATGGTGGATTGGACGGGACGGGATTGGATTGGATTGGAGTACGCCGGAATGGGTTAGATTACTGGATGATGCCGTAGTGTAACCTGAGCGAGCTCTTGGCTTCCGTCGAGGTGATGATGCATGCTATTTCAGCACGGGCGGGAATGGCGTTTATGTTTTATCCATACCGTGCGGGAGAAAGGGGAGCAGAACGGCGCACAGGCTGTTGGCTTGGGGGGGTCTACTTTTAGAAAAGCGGACCGATATTTGAGGTAAGGGTAAGGGGATTATGTGGTTATGCGTGAGAGGGTTTCTGGGTGTGGTGTTTATGAAGGTTTTTATGGTTTTAGGTAAGGAGAATTTAAGATCTCGAGTTCTTTTTTGTTTACTTCATATAATATACGTTGAGCACATTGGTGACTAGAGATACAGTTCCTCTACCCACCATATCCCATTCTGAGCCAAGTAAACCGCACACCCGAACTCCCTAAAACACGCATATATATATTTTTGGGGTTTAATATCTTTCGGGTATCGTATCAAAAACACACAATCGCCGCCAGTCAGCCACTTATTAGGCCATCATTCAAGCACAGCAGTATCGACATCCTCTACTCTCCACATATACCACATAAACACGCTCCTGGTAACAGCGTCAGTAAGTCCACCTCCATCTCTTTCTGTATAAAGTAAGTAAACGGTAAACGTACCTATAAGGCGCGAATTTCTCAGCCATCTCAAGCATATCCTTTTCAGACATGTATTTCCACTTCCCTCCCCCCTTAGCTTTGAGTTTCGAGATATCCCGGCCGGCGAGGGATGCCATGCCCCTCCTATTTCCCCCCGTTAGCAACCACTTCACCAACCCCCCCCCCCCCTTTTCCCTTCCCCTCTCCTGGCTCAAAAAAAAAAGAAGAAGAAGAGACAAGGCAAAACTCACTGAACCCCCAAATCCCCCGTCGAAAAAACATCCAACCTCTTCAACCCAAAACAAGCAAACATCTCCACCGACCACCGTCCCAGCCCGCGCACCGCAATCAACTTCTCAAAAACCTCCTCATACGCCCCCTCCACCAACATCTGCGCCGACAACTCCCCAGAGGCGAATTTCTCAGCAAGGCCTTGGATGTACTCCGCTTTGCGCTGCGAGAGGCCTGCTGTGCGGAGTGTTTCGAGGGGGGTGACGGAGACGGCTAGGGGGGTGGGGAAAATGTGCAATTCAACATCTTCCACCTCCGGATTGAAGAGTGCCACGAAGCGGGCTTTGATACTCTTTGCCGCGGCGCCGGAGACCTGGGTTTGTTAGCAACCTCAACTCACCTCGCCTCTACCAACCTCATCTAAAGTGAGGGGATAGAGGGGGATAGAAGGGGATAACGAACCTGCTGTCCAATAATCCCACTCGTCAGATTCACAAACGGATCAACCACGTCCGCCAACCCCTCCTTCGAAAAAACCTTACAATGATGTTTCTCAACCACAACCTTCAACTTCGGCTCAACCCTCACTAAATGCTCCAGCGCCTGCTGCAGAATATTCCCCGTCGTCAACCTCCCTCCCCCTGGCCCTAACCCCGCCCCCAGCCCCGCCCCTTCCCCAGGTCTACCACCAAACGCCTTAACAGGCGACGCATCAACCGTAGCCTTCTTAGCAAATAACCGCGATGTCAAGGGGGATATCACAGCTGCATTCGTCCCGAATGGGTCTGCGAGCCGGTCCAGCGCTGCGTGAGGGGGGTGCAGGGTTTCGAGCGGGCGCGAGGCGCCGGCTAGTTCGTTGATTCCTGCTGGAGTCGATGGGGGGTGGGGAGCTGACGTGGTGCGAGCGGTTTTGCGTTTTGGTGTTGAGGGGGGGGGAGGTAGGGCGGTGTCATTGTCGGCGTCGGTGGTGGTCGTGGTTGCGGATTTGCGCTTCCTCGAGTTCTTAGGCTGCGACACTACAGTCCTGACGGGGGCCGCGGGAGTCTCATTTTTAGGCACAAGATTGCTCGCTGCGCTCAGACGGCTGGATCGACGCGTTGCCATTGTGAGAAGTGAGGGGTGGGCGATGGCGATAAAGTGGACGCGGTGCATTACCTTGAGGATGAGGTGGGGAGATGGAGTTCACGTGATTGCGTGAGCGAGATGGACACGAAAGGGCGTGATTTCGGGTTGTGGTTGAAGAAAACGTGGGGGGGGGGTCGGAATGGAGAGTCCCTTGCTTTAGGAGGCAGGCGCGATGACGGGTTAGCAAGGATCACGGGTAGGTTTTCTTGTGTAATTCTGCAGCTGTTGTTGTTGAAGATTTGTTTTGTACAACGTTGAACGAATGGGTTTCCATATTACATACTTTCTTTATTATATATATTCGGTAGATTGTCCGTCCGGAAGCTCTTGAGGGAATCTCCCAGATGGCTTTATCATCCTCTCGCTTATGATCGATACGGACAACGATACGACACCACGATACGAAGTACTCCACAGAACAGCAACCTTAAGGTACGTACTTCTTCTGCAGCAGCTGCATCTCGAGGCCACCCTACAGAAACTACAGTAGCCTCGTCTCGAATTCATCAAATCGAGCGCTTGGCATCATTCCTTCAAGGGTGACAGCCTCGCCCAGCCCAGCACAGCACAGCACACAAGAAAGTTCGTCATCAATTCATTTCCCAATCCCCCAACGGTCGTTACTCCAATTTTATATCACACGTCTGCCCATCAGCGGCGTACCAAAAACCCCCCCATCGCAGCTATAAACCATAACCATAACCACCCACCCTCCCCTTGCATCAAAAGGACCCCTCGCTCTCGCTTCAGCCACGACACAACCCCCTTCCTTCGTTTCGCCGTGGGCGACCCGCTCCAACCAACCCAATGCTCCTCCCTAAAGACGGCGCGACGACGTGGAAGTCGGCGCGCTCCCGCTTCCCGCCCTCGCGCGCGGTGTGGGTGTTCGTTACGAGGACGAGGTTTCTGCTTGGAGTTGCGCTGTTTGGGGCTGTTCTTTTGACATGGAGGAGTATTCGAGCTTCGGCGGCGGATATGCAGAGGTAAGAAGTGATGGCGCGATTCTTAAATTACCTCCCCTTTTGATAGAAAAATTGGGCATTTGCTGATGATATGGGAGCAGGTTTTACTGCTGGGGACCGTCAAAGTCGCCCATGGAGATGTCGGCGAACGAGTACAGCGAGTGGACACGCAACCTCCAGACGCCGGTGCTTTTTAACCACCACGCCCCTATCACCGTCAACTCCTCCACCATCCAACGCATCGACATGAACACCTTCACCTCCACCCCCACCGCAGCCTCCAACAACGAGCGCGTCCTCCTCCTCACGCCCCTCCGCGACGCCTCCGCCTACCTCAGCAAATACTTCGACCTCGTCTCCCAACTCACCTACCCGCACCACCTCATCGACCTCGGCTTCCTCGTCGGCGACTCCACAGACGACACTCTCGCCGTTCTCGCCACAGAGCTCGAGCGCATCCAGAAGCGCCAGGATAGCGTGTCGTTTAACAGCGTGACGATCATCGAGAAGGACTTCGGCGCTGATGAGATAGTGGGCATGGAGGTCGCTGACAGACACGAGTTCAAGGCGCAGGCGCCGCGACGGAAGTCGATGGCGCGGGCGCGCAACTACCTGTTGTATGCGACGATGAAGCCGGAGCATTCGTGGGTGTACTGGCGGGATGCGGATATTGTGGAGAGCGCGCCGGAGATTTTGGAGGACCTGATTGCGCATGATAAGGATGTGATTGTGCCGAATATCTGGTTTCATCGGTATAAGAAGGTGGATGGGAAGATGGTGGATGTGGAGGGCAGGTTTGATTATAATTCGTGGGTTGAGACGGATAAGGGGAGGAAGCTGGCGGCGAAGTTGGCGAAGGATGATATTCTTGTGGAAGGTATGTTCGTGAAATGTCGTGTGTGGGATATGGGACTGATGCGGGATAGGTTACAAGGACCATTATGATACTGGTAGGCGGTATATGACGACAGAAGGCGACTATCGCGAAGACAAGGACGTCGAGTGGCAGCTCGATGGCATTGGAGGCGTCAATATTGTCGTCAAAGCCGATGTCCACAAGTCTGGTACGTCCCCTCCCCTCTTAGACCTGGCAAGAAGCACGCATATCCTAACTACCCCCCTAGGCATCAACTTCCCCTGCTACGCCTTCGAGAACCAAGCCGAGACAGAGGGCTTCGCAAAGATGGCCAAGCGCGCAAAATACGAAGTCGTCGGCCTCCCCAACTACGTCGTCTGGCACATCGACACGGACGAGAAGCCGCGCTAATACCTTTTTTATTCTTTTTCTTTTATTTTACTTTTAATCCGGGATGCGAGAATGATGGAGGGGGGGGGGGGGGGTTGTACAGAATAGGGGAAAAGACTGTTGGTATGCAGAATGAAGAATGATATTGATGGGCGGGTTGAGCGCACCTTTGACGCTCTGGCTCTGGCCTGGCTGGTCTTGTGGATTTTACTGGAAGTGGACAGGGGATGAATGTCTACCGTACCAGATGGGACTCGAGGGGAAGACGGGGAGACTCGAGTCGCCATTCCACTTGGCTGGCTTGTTTGTATAACAGTTTGACCGATGAGATGGGAGGGCCTCATTGATGGATGATGCGCGCTTTGAGGGTTATAGCGCCAGTCCTGTCTTCGTTCTCTCACTTTCTCCGGGATGCTTGGTCGGCAACGTGGTTGTTTGTCGACGTAGGGGAAATTACATAGCGTGTCCAGACTTGCTGGGTGGTTTTTTACTCGGCGCTCATTCTCTGTAGATATTTTTATTATGAGAATGCTGATGAAGAGAATGTGAGATAATTGGGAGGGTGATAATATTTGGAGCCTCATTTGTGATATTTGTAGATGATGTCGGTAATGTCTCCTTGGCGGTTAAGGCCAATGAGGTGGCGGGAATTCGTAAGCATTGTCTGTTAGTATGTAACAAAATTGTAATTATCTCCATTGAAGGCCAGCATCCTTATAGGGATTTTTTTGTAGGATAGGAACTGTTATGTTATAGGACGTGATCCCATATATCAATGCGTCATGTGAGGCGTCCAACACGTTAACAAACATGACGAACCAGTCACCCCCCCCACACCACTCCATCCATTCTGTAACGACATCGTTTGATTCATCTATATCCTCAACCCGATACAATACAACACTGACCTTCAGTAAGCCAGCCTCTCCCCATCCAAAACATCCGCTTCTATTCCTTTATACAACACCACATCCCTCACACATACTTAACGACGCTTCACAACCAGCGAATCCAAATCATCGCGCTCCTTCAGCTCGGCCTCGATCTCACGAATGATGGGCGAGAGGTATGGGGTATCCTATCATGTGTCAGTCTTCCGTCCTTATATTGGCGAGTTGGGGGGCGCAAGTACCTCCTCGGGGGGAGTCTGCTGCTCCTTCGGCAACAGCTGATGAGAGAGCGAGCACTGCGTGTGTATTAGTATATCCTACGTCGACTGTAGTGGAGTGTGGTGGGTGAGAAAGCGTACCTGGAAAGCGCGGCGGAGGCGGAAAACGCGGTCATAGGACTCCTTGGGCGGGAGGCGCTTGATGGCCTGGAGAACGACGTCGGATTCTTCGGGGATGAGGTCATCGGCTCTGTAACACACATTGTCAACTTCATGATCCATTTGATTGTCCTCCACGATATCCGCTGGGTTGGTGGGAGGGCAATTGGGACGGAGAGTCCTTACCTCAACCCGAGCTTTCTGTAGCCGGCGGCGTTGGCGTACCAGTTGGCGAAGGGGGTGAGGAAGCGCTGGAGGAAGGGGCGCTTGAGCACGTAGGGCGCGAGGGATGGTTGGGACATGATTGCAGCTGGCAGTTGTCGATGATTGTTCTTTCGCTGTGGGGGGGAGGATCTCGTCGTCAGTCTTCGTCGTCGTCGTGGATTGGCAATGGCACGGGCGAAAGAAAGCTTCCGGATGGATTTTGGGTCTAGGCTGGATAGGGGTAAGCGTGGGTTTTCTTTGGTGGTGGATGGGGGGGATTTGAGTGATGTACTACGGTAATACCACGGAGTCGAGAATTGGTGGGTGTGGCCAATCGGCGGCCGGTATTCGGCGATAATCGTTCTTATCCATGGCTGGGACCCCATTGTTTCTTACGAACAGCTCGTTCATCAGTATAACCAGGTACTTAACACCGTGCTTACACCGTACTAACACCCTACACTACAGCCACTACAGTAAAAAAGTCACTACCAAGACCAAGCGACGGAACCCGGAGACACAGCTTCACCGGAAACGACCATACAAAGCCCTTCTCACTCACCCCCCAACATTTTTGATATCGTCACCTATCAAATCCTACCAACCCGTCCAAGCAGAACAACCAAAAAAAAGGGGACCAACTCTCCCTCTCCGCATACCAGAACATAAACCAAATACCCAATCCACCTCCCCACGTCAATGGCCTGCGACAACCATTAATCTCAGTGTCACAGGCGTGCTGCGTGGGAGTCTTCCCCGCACACCGAGGCACGAGACAGGGCATCCTCCTCCCACCACCGCTCCTCGCCCACGACGAGGCCCTCCAGCTGCGCATCTCCAGCCGCAGCAGCAGCAGCAGGCTCTCGCGCTCCACCCCCCGCAGCAGCAGCGCCGCACCCACTCGCCGCCTCCTCCTCCACCACCATGCCTCACGACCGCACCAGCACGCCTACACCGATCGGGTCCCACGAGTCCTTCGTCTCTCCGCTGCCCGAGCACTTCCCGCGCGCTGCCTCAACCCCATCGCACCGAGACGCCGCAGCCGACGACCATATCCCCGCCACCGCCACAGCGTGGGACCGGTTCATCACGGACCGCTCGGACTCAGCGTTCCATGCGTTTGCGGGCGCGACGGGCGGCTTCATGTCAGGCATCGTGACGTGTCCGCTCGATGTGATTAAGACGAAACTGCAGGCGCAGGGCGGGTTCAGGGCGGCGCAGGCGAGGCTGAAGGTTCCGCAGAAGGCGGCGGTGTATAATGGGATGTTGGGGACGGGGAAGGTGATTTTGACGGAGGAGGGGATGAGGGGGTTGTATAGAGGGTTGGGGCCGATTATTTTGGGGTATTTGCCGACGTGGGCTGTGTGGTTTACGGTGTATGGGAAGGCGAAGGCGTATATTTCGACTACAGACAGTATGTGCAGGTTTTCTCTCGTTTTTTTGGGGCGGGGGAGAGGGGTGTTTGTGTCGTTCCGCGGGGATCCGAGCTAACCGTCGCAAATAGGTTCGGAGTTCGTAACTAATTTTTGGTCCTCGATTATCGCGGGGTCATGCTCAACGCTCTGCACAAACCCCATCTGGGTCGTCAAGACCCGGTTGATGTCGCAAGTAAGCGCGACCTCGTCATCGCACGACTCGCGCCCCCCCTGGCAATACAACAACACCTTCGACGCCTTCCGCAAAATGTACAAGACCGAAGGCATCCTCTCCTTCTACTCTGGCCTCACCCCCGCCCTCCTCGGCCTCACCCACGTCGCCGTCCAGTTCCCAGCCTACGAGTTCCTAAAGAAGAAATTCACCGGCCAGGGAATGGGCGTCCATCACGACGGAGAGAAAAAGTCCCAGTGGATCGGAATCCTCTCCGCTAGCGTACTAAGCAAGATCATGGCTAGCTCCGCCACCTATCCGCACGAGGTAATCCGGACGCGGCTGCAGACGCAGCGGAAACTCGCACCGGGCCCCTCAACCGAATATGCCCCGTTCAAACCCCTAACTGCGGAGGAACCAACGAATCCAGTCGCGGCGGTGAAGAATGCCCTACCCCGCTACAAAGGCATCGTGACGACCGCCAAGACGATCCTGCGCGAAGAGGGGTGGCGCGCGTTTTACGCGGGGATGGGCACGAATATGATGCGTGCTGTCCCCGCTGCTACGACGACGATGTTGACATATGAGTATGTGATGAGTTACCTCGTGAAGACGCGCTCTGAGGCGCAGAGGAAATCGGCGATATGAACTTTTTTGGCCACCGCCACAGGACAGGATCTGGGATATTTTAACAGGACTGGGAGGGGGGATGGATGAGGGGGGGACACATGTAGATATCTAGGGGGGATATTGGGGGGAGATGAGATACACATACGGCGTGCCGTGGGGGGCCTGTTTTTGGGCAGACTATTATGGATGGGATGGAAAGCGTTTTTGGCGTTTATACTCTGAGCATATGAGGTCGCATGGAGCGGATTTGAAGGCGCGTTTCCTGCTTGAAAGGAGATGCAGACTGGAGATACAAATAGGCAGCAGCAGCGGCGGCGCTTTTGGTTTTGCTTGCTGCTGACTGCTGCTGGGGCAGGGTAGATTATCTGTGTGTGTGATGTGCTAAGGGGGAACAAGTTTGTATATATAGAAAGTTCGACAACAAATTAAAAAACAATCAAATTCTTAAAATTATAAGTAACTTTAAGATGTGATTGGTATGGAAATAATGAGGAGACTAAGAGAGTGTGCTATTCTAGGTATTTCCTTTGGCACGACATTACTGTACAAGTAGAGAGTTGGTTCCTAGAGGGGCAGCCGCTTTATAGGGGTTCTATACGCTTAGTGGAGTTTCAGTACTTGAGCTTATAGGGGTGTGCTCTTAGTGAGGAATCGTACTCGGGAGTGCGCCTAAGGCTGAGAGCGTATTGTATCTAGTGTCGGGCTGGGCCGTGGGGGCGAGCTAGAGTGCTTGAAACTACGCACTTCTTTTATATTTCTATGCTTCATTAGATAGATCCCTTTTACTATCTATTATGTTATATAATATAAGAACAAAGGCGCCAAGGTTGACGCACGAGGAGGACGCCAAGGCACTGCGCTTCGGGCCGCGTCAGCCGAAGGCTACGAGAAGCACCAAGACTTATTCCGAAGTATGTTATTGAGTTGAGCACGAAGCTCCTATCTAAAGGGATAACTACTTGCTTATATAGATGCTTCGTAATATGGGTAGCTGGACCCGGCGATCGCTCTGGTAACAAGAACGGGCGCTTCTAATGCCGTTCTAAGCTAATTTAGTCTCCATTCTCAGGTTATTATTAAACTATTAGATAATTAAGCTCATTACGACAGCCCCAACTGCCATCAGCCATGACATCTCCCCAAAAGTACCCGTACCCGATGATTCGCCTGTGGCCGTCGGGCTAGGACTAGAACTTCCCGCCGCCGTATCTGAAACCTGACCCTGAGTCGCAGTAGCCCCTGTTGTTGGTACTGTGCCTCCCGTGACAGCGGCTCCACCATTAGTCGTAGTCGTCGAAGCTGTACTAGTCACCGCCGTCGTCGAGCTCACCGTACAGCCTATAGACGACAATTGATAGTTAAACAACGAATGCAACTCCGACACATCGTACGTCGAGTAGAAATCGTAGTAATAGCTGGGCAGCTTATCAGCGCCCGCGGTTACCAGCAGAGGCACGGTGTGGGCCATGGCATAGCATTTATCAAGGTACGTTGTCTCGACTCTCGTCGCCCCCCCGGCGGCGGTAATGTTCTTGACGCAGAATGGTCCGGATGTCGGACTCCTCAAGGCCCCAGATGCGAGGTTACACACCCAATCCGTGGTGCTGTCGTCCGCGCGCGCGGTTGTCGTCCCACCCCACATAGAGCCATCCGTGTGCCATACCTCGGCCGGGTAGATGGACTGCGCGCGACAGGCGTCGTTGTCAGGGGATGCGGACTTGGGGCAGTCGACGGAGTACGTCACAATGCTGTGATATGTATAGGTCGGCTTTGGATGCACTGCAACGATGGACGCATCGAGGCTAAGCGGCGTAGAGTCGAGGATAAACATGGGCATGATGGATGTCTGCGCCGCGCTAGGCCCCGCAGAAGCGAGCAGGACCACCAGGGCAGCCTGGGCGAATGGTATTCGTGCTACTACCATGATGGGGAGTTTGGTGAGGGCAACGTTTGTGATTCTTGGGCTGTGTGTGCTAGAGATGAGAGGATCGTGGAGAGAGATCAGGTTTATATAGAATCTTCGTGCTGTGTTAATGGTATGCGCCAAGTGAACCTCTCCTTTTGCCGGAATTGCTTCCAACAACAAATATTATGTGGCTACTAGGTTGCACCTACCAAAGTTACCAACCACTTGGCGAATCCCACCACTAACACCTCTCTGTATACTTCTTGCCAAGCGTAGGAACAGCGAGACTTCCCAATGCGGTATTTATGTCGTTAACGACTGCCATCCAGGCAGGCGCCAAGTTTGAACGCGTAGCCCTGAAAGTCATTTCCAGCATCCTTCGCATCTAGCTTTGGCTGTACGATATACTTAACAGAATACTGTACAATGCATATTAGGACTGTGTTAAAGACAAAGCCGGACTTCGATTCGATAGCGCCGCCCCCACTCCCAGAGCACATAGAACCACCAGGAGCCGCAGTCCCTTTGCAGGGGCGCGCACCGTGTCTCTGTTCTCGTCTGGCCCTGCAGGGCATGTGTGGTAGTACAAGATGTGTCAGATATCGTGTATGCAGCTGCTGGTGGGGTGATGGGATGGGAGTGGGGTGTTGTTATGGTATTCTTGTTGTTGGGGTGGTGGTGCTGTCACCAGTGGGCTGTCTTGCGTTGAGTATCTCGCCGCCGCCTGGCTTTTTTCCCTGGACTAACATCTATCCCAAGACCCGCTCGTCCTCTACGTTTGTCATGTCCTCATTTGCCTCATGCGTGATCCACGCCTCTCTCGTGAGCTTAGTGTCTGCCTGGATTGTAGGCAGGTAGTTCAGCCCCTGCAGAACCGCTAGGTCTGCAATCAATCGACAACCCCGCTTCCCCCTATGTCGGGGCTTGGGCTGTATATTATTAGGTTTGAGGCTGCTGATATCGCTGCGTTAGGGCTTGGAAAGGGGGAAGGGGGAAGGGGGAAGGGGGGGAGTTGGTGGGTTTGGATGGGGAGATGAGGTTGGGGGGGTTGATTTGAGAATCGCTTCTGTTCCTCTGGGTGGAGGCTATCTTTGGCGGTGGTGCAGGGCGGATGGAATGGATGTAGGTTGAAGGGAGATGGTAATGGGCAGAGCTTGTGAGAATGGGATGGGCAGGTGATACACGGGTCGCTTTCTGTGAATCAGGTGTTATGCCCCTATAACCTTTTACTACCCCCCTTTTTTTATATAAATACCCCGCCCCAACCAAGATCCATCAGGAGCCGTCCATACTTCAACCCATTCGATGCGCTCGGGATGGATGTTGCTGTGTACAGTAAAACCCGCGAGGCGAAGATCCGTATCGTTTACGCGACCGGCAGTGAGGTGCTGTGATTTGTGCTGGGAGGGGGTGCTGTTGTCGCCGGGTTCTTGTTGTCGGGGCGGGTGGTGCTGTCACCAATATGCGGTGTTGTCGTCGGGGCTTCTCGTTGTCATCTGGTTTTCTCACTGGATCAACATCTACCTTGATGGCGCTTGGGGAGAAGGGGGGGGTTATGGGGGACTATCTGGTGGCTCTAGTAGTTTTTCGTGCAGCTGGTTCTGTGACTCCTGTGCCATCTGCTTGATATCCACTATAGATTACAGTATTATAATACAACTGCGGCGGACTCCTTTTCATTCCCATCCGTTTACCAACTTCTAGCTGTCGATCTATAAAAGCACCAGGGAAAGTCGACCCCGACTGCCACGACACCAGCCGGCTCATCTTCACAAGCACGTAAAAATTCCGTGAGTTGCATAACTAATGACAACAGGAACTCCTCTCTTTTAATTCGGTGCTGGGTATTGCTATGATCAAGGAGGCAAAATGTCGCCCAGAGCAGTTCATTGCACAGTTGCCCCTGCTCAAAGGCTTAAGTGTCATTTATACAAGGGATCCCTGCCATTCGTGGAGAGCAAGCGTTTAGCCGTTTGAAGCTATTTCTCAGCGGCTGCCTTGGTAGTGGTGTTTCTGGGGTTGCGGCGGGTGTCAGTAGTCTCCTGGGACAGGATTGGCGCAGTCAAGAGAGATCGAATCTATAATTCGAATTTCGATTTGGAGACGGCAAAGATGAAGGCGTGATGTTGTCGTGGTGTTCCTGATGTCGTCTCGTCGTCTTGTTCTCGTCACTGGTAGTCAGTCCTGTCGTTGGAGTCTTGCTGTAGGCAGGTTTTCTCGTCACGGTTTACGTGTCTGGTGGGGTGGCTGGGAATAGTGGATGGACTCTACGGCGGTGATGGCGGATGGTTTGGTAAGGGTGATTTGAAAGCCACTCGTGTTCATTGGCGAGGAGATTGCTGGCAGTGGCTACGAGGTAAAAGCCATATCGTGCAGATAACAGCAGTATATACCCATCCTTTTGTTCCATGGCAGTAGTGAATACCAGTCGCAGACCCCCCTCCGCCCCACTTCCCATTTCCCCTTTCCCCTTATAACCGCACAACAGCCACTTCGACCCCTTACCCTGCCATACTTAAGTTATTTTTTGCCCCATTTCCACGCCGAGATACGCGTCCTCCACGATAATGAGGAGGGAAAGGGAGGTGCATACGACAATGTTGAGGAGTTAGAGGCCGATGCGGGTGTAGCGCAGGTAGATAGGGAAGAGTAGCTGTAAATGTGCTGGGAGGATATGGAGGAGGGTGCTTTGTGGTCGCTGTGGCGGCGTTGGAGCTGGTTAAGGGGGCGAGTCGGCAGGCCTGGGTATGAGAGGGAGGATGAGAGGGGGAATGGGGGTTTATTCTTCTAAAATACACGCTGCCTACACGTGTATTCCTATGAGATAAGTAAGAGATGGTCTTTCTTGGTGGACGTTACCAGAGGAGGTAGTGGTGGTCGGCCATTTCTGAGGTCGAGGGGAGAGTTGATGGATGGGCCGATGGGATGTGAGAACGGGGGTTCACGGACCGCGGCTGTGACTGTTAGAGTGCAGTTGAGCACAGCCAATAGCTGATTTGACCCGAATAGTTGCAAGATGAATAGAACAGATGGCGCCTAATTTACCGGCTGTTCCGGCTATGACATACTGAAATCTGTGAAAGGAAAGACACGTGAGAGAGTGTTGGTTCCAGGGATGTAAGACCCCTGGCTCTCCAGTTGTTCTGTGCTAACCTAGCCCCTTGGCTTTTTCTCCTTCCCATGTTCATTAGATACGGGGATGGATAATAGCTTCAATTGTGGTATATTAGTATATTATTTTATATATTATATGTCTATGCGCGACTATATTTCCTATTTCACTGGAGCGCTCCTCTTCTCTTGTGTGCGATCACCACAACTCTATTAAGTTGGCTATCCACTCTGTATCCACTCCATCTCCACTTCCCCGCGCTGCTAACAATGCAGTAGTGCTTATTCCCAGCAACCAGCTTGAGATATATTAGCTGTCAATGTTAAACCAACTCTACGTCTGTGATAACTAAAACATACTCATGAAGCCTAAAATCAATCGACGGTCATACCACATGTGGACAACTTTGATGGCTGATATGGAACTACAGCTTGTTGTTCTGAAATACTACTAATTTTGGCTAAGTAAGTCTTGGCCCCAGCCGTCGAACTGCTGTGTAACCCCCCAATTGTTCTGGAACAACAAGACAAGACGCCATGTTGCGGCAACCATCCACTTAGTCGTCTTAGTACACCGCCACACACCACCCCTCATTCAATGTTCCTGTCTCTAAAGACATTTTGGCTAAATGCCCGTTGCCAACACTGCCGTCGTCGAATCATATGATGGGGTTGAGTCGAACTTATTGAACATGGTCTAATTTCGACGGGTTGTTGGTGTCAAAACACACTCCTACCCCTCACCTGAGTCCGCACCTCTACCAATCACTTACCATTTCCGCGGTTGAACTTCTCAAAACAGACCTGGGTAATGAGTCTAGGCAGAGTAGTGTCCAATTATTGAAGCTTGATTTGGTATCTGCACGGCTTCTGGTATGATTGCTGGCCAAATCCTCGGGAAAAGGCAGATGTTTCATCACTCCCGGGTGGCACTTTTGAGCTGTGCATATAGGTTGGCTTGCTCAGTCGGCTGCTGCCGCCACCAAATTATCACAACTTAGCAGAGCGAGCCTGAGATTCTTGCCAACCATGTGATTACACAAACGCGGTTCGATATCCTAACTCACGGCCCGGCTGAAAGCTTCCTAGCTTCTGAAGAACATGAGAAGTAGCAGATATAGAGTCAGAGTCAGGGCGCCTCATACGGTAAATACTGCACCCCGGCACCTTAGCCATTCTCCAGCCCCCCTTTAGTCTGATATTGTTGGACAGCACGGCCTGTCGGGGCTTGCGTAGTAATTAAGGTCCTCGCAAGCTGCATCTTGCCCCGGGTCTCTGCCACGTTGGAACCCTGCGTGACCCCTCTTGCTTTTATCTTAGTTCATCCGAGTGGATGTGATGTAGCGGGTCCTCTTTTTCCCCGGACATATATGGGGCATGCACCCCCTCGATTTGGTAGAGATCGGATTATCGGAGTTGGTCCTTCCCTCTAGTTAGGCCCTGCATTCGACAGCTACCAGCTCCCCTACCAGTGCTCCGATTTGTATACCCCAATTGCTCTATTTTGCCCATCAGTATGGTGAGGCTCTAGAAATCGGCGTTAAAGCCGCGGAGGACAAGGTCCAGGTTGCCCAGGCAGAGACACCGGACTTTGAGAAGGTCCATTGGAGGTCAGAGCCTCACTTGAGGAAGCTCTATGCCCTTGGTTTTGTCTTGATGATTGCCTCTGCCACCACTGGTTACGATGGGTATGCCTCGCTCTCATGATAAAGGGAAACTAAAACTAATCCCTCAAATAGCATGCTTATCAACACGTCTCAGCAGATCAAACTATGGGAGCTGTACTTCCCTGAGGTCTCGGACAAAAATAAGCTCGGCATCTTGGTCAATATGTTCAACATTGAATCTATCATCAGTTTCTTTTTCACGCCCTACATCGCTGATAGATGGGGCCGTAAGTTTGCCATCACCTGTGGCTGCCTCATCATGTGTCTCGGTGGCTGCCTGTCTGCCTTCTGCAACGGCTACGGAAGTGAATAACTCCCTGATAACTCATGCGACACCTCAATGGCTAAGAATAACCCACAGTGTTTATCGCCGGCCGCTTCGTCCTCGGTTTCGGCAACAGTTTGGCGCAGATGTGCTCGCCCCTCCTCTTGACTGAAATCTGCCATCCCCAGCACCGTGGGCCCGTGACCGCCATCTACGATTGTCTGTGGAACTTGGGCGCCTTGGTTGTGTCCTGCATTGGATGGGGGACGTCGACTATCAACAATCACCTTCATCCAGGTCGTTCCCTCTGCCGTCCAGCTCATATTCATCTACTGTAAGCAGTCCCGAAACGAATCGTGCTCTGGACACGCTAACTCGTAGATATAGGGATCCCCGAATCCCCGAGATTCTTGATATCTAAGGATCGCACCGACGAGGCCCTTGAGATGCTCGCCACCTACCACGCTGGAGGCGATAAGAACAACGCAACCGTGCAATACGAGTTCCAGGAGATCAAAGAGACGATGCGCCTTGACAAGCTGACTAACCGCGCCGTCAAGTACACGGATTTCTTCAGGACAAAGGGGAACCGCTGGCGTCTGGCCATCATTATCTCCCTTGGTGTCATTTCACAGTACTCCGGCAACGCCATTCTCTCCAACTACATTAACGTTATTTACGAAGGCGCCGGCATCCATGACCAGAACCAGAAGCTCGGTGTAAGGATCCCTAAATTAGCACATTGTCCATGACTAATATAACGCATAGATCACTACCGGAAAAACCATCCTGGATCTCAGCGTCACGATCGCCGCTGCCCTATCTGTCGACAGATTTGGTCGTCGCCCACTCTTCCTCACTTCTATCTGCGGTATGCACCACCCCCCCTTTCCCGTTGCCTCTGCTAACGCCCAACAAAGGCATGGTCGCCTGCTTCGTCTGCTGGATCATCACCAGCGCCGTATACGAGAACTCCAACCTGCAGAACTCCGGCGCCGGCTACGCGCAGCTCGTCTTCAACTGGCTCTTTGGCTGCTTCTACGACATTGGCTTTTCCGGTCTCCTGGTCGCGTACGCCCTCGAGGTCCTGCCCTTCCATCTCCGCGCTAAGGGCATGATGATCATGAACATCACCGTGCAAGCCATCCTCGCCCTCTCCAAGTTCGCTATTCCCGTCCCGAAATCCCTAGTGAACCCACTAACCAAACCCCCAGCAAAACAAACCTACTCGCCTGGGACAACCTCCCCAACCACTGGAACTTCATGTTGTTCTACACTGTACGCCCCTCCTCCCTCTTTTCCCACCATTACAAGTCACACCCAGCTAACCCACCCCTCACAGCTTTGGGACTCCTGCGAACTCGTCTTCGTCTACTTCTTCTACGTCGAAACCAACGGCCCAACCCTCGAGCAAATCTGCAAGATCTTTGACGGCGACGACGCAGCCGCCCACATTGACCTCCACCAAGTCGAGAAGGAGATCGCGCAGCAGCACCATGAGGATGATATCGTCGAGGTGCAGGCTGCTTCGCTCAAGGGGGCTGCTTAGGATCCTCTGCGCTTGCGCATGAGTTG
The DNA here is from genome assembly GCA_001662605.1 of Pseudogymnoascus sp. 05NY08. Classification (NCBI taxonomy): domain Eukaryota; kingdom Fungi; phylum Ascomycota; class Leotiomycetes; order Thelebolales; family Thelebolaceae; genus Pseudogymnoascus; species Pseudogymnoascus sp. 05NY08. The sequence continues at coordinate 130,604 of KV458820.1, forward strand.
TGGTTTAGTCATTCCTTTGTTGTAGGTGGAGATGAAGAGGTTATGTGGAGAAGAGATGCGAGGACGCGGCTTTTTCTTACGCTGGAAAGCTCCGCTGCATGGACCAGTTGGTTGCCGGAGCTAGATGGCTAGGGAGTATCGTAACTGTAAGCCGTCGATATATAACAACTATGAGCAACTTATACATTCGTTTCTCTGCTCAATAATGATGGTCCATGCCTTTGGAGCAATGATGTGTGATTATGTGTGTGAGTAGATTTTAATTTTAGGAGGTAGTGTGGGTAGTAGTACTAGAATGAATGTGTGGAAATTCGTAGGCTACTTAAGCAATGCAATCTCCATCAATTTCAGTTCTTAGAGCTTCCGCCATCCCCTTATAATTCGGTAATACTTGTAGCATCAAGTCAACCCAAGCCCATCATCATCATCCCTTGCGCCAAAACTCTGCAAAATTCCACCTACCAGCAAATCCAACGAAACCTCTATCCATCTCCAATCCCACGTTCATCCCTCACAAGAGCCATTCAAAAATCCTCCAACTTAACAACATCATACGCAACCTCCTCATACGGATGCGCACTACCTTCATTAGCCCTCTCCCCCTTTCTCCCCATACGGGAAAACTCACCTCTTCAAAGCCTCCACCGCCCGTCTAACCACCTCCTCCCCTTGACATAGCGTCTCGACCCTCACCTCCTCCAACACCTCCAGCTTCCCCACGGCCCCAATAGCAGGTTTCGCTGCATCCCCAGGACGGAACTGGCCTGTGCCGAGGGTGGTCCAGCAGACTTCGGTGTAATTCCCTGGGCCGGGGTAGCGGCCGGCGCCGGCGGCGAAGATGGCGGTTTTGCAGGCGGCGAGGGAGGGGGAGGGGACGAAGAAGATTAGTTTGTAGCGGGTTAGGGCGGCGGCGGCAGTGCTGGCCATGGTGGCGGTTTGGTGTTAATTTGGTAGGAATTGGTGTGAGGTGATGGATGTAGATGCTATGAAGTGGTGGAGGGAGGTGCGGGGTTTGGATATCAACTGTAGGGTGAGACAACCGTGGTAGGGGAAAGAACTATAAGTGGCTTACAGCGTGGCTCCCGACAAGCGATTGACGGGAGCGCTAATGCGGGAGAGCTAAATGACCCGCAACCCACTTTCCCCATACGGCGACCCGTTCATCCTTCAGCTTCATTATTCAGCCTCGTCGCTTAAGAGTGCTGCGCCCGCTAAAAAGGGATCCTGCGCTAAGTAATGGTAGCGATGTTAATAGCCCTTCATCTCTAGTTTGCTTGCAGCTCCTGTGCGACGCTGAGGACGGGTGCTATAAGCTCCTATAACGCTCGCAAGATGGCGTCCATTCAACTGCAAACTCTTGACCAGCAAGGCTCTTCATCGGCCGCATCAACCCCAATTTCGCCATCTATAGAGAGGCGCTCTACCTCTACGAGGGCAACGGAGACCTCTTTACCTAGAACGTCGGTAGCTTCGCCTGGACCATTACTAGAGCAGCAGCAGCAACAACAGCAATCTTCACAAGAGCGAAGACAAGCAGCCCTAGAAGAAGTTCGCCAAGTGATACAACAGTGGTTTACACAAGCAACTCCAGAAGAGACCCACGAAGCGCTACAGCAGTTGCAAACACAAGCGCAACAGGAACCGCAAGGAAACGAGAATGTCACCCTGCCATCCCTGTGGTCTAAAATTGTTGAAAGGCTCGGATTCATTGTGGCAGTTCTTGCATTCCTTCTTGCGATTGGGATGGTAGCTCCGACAGTTGGGCAGTATGCCACAGGGATATGGTCCGCTGCAAAAGACTACCAGGACTGGTGCAAGGGCGAGCAGGTACGTGCCTTTGTGCAGCATTATAGGGGATGACGCTAACAAGACGGTCGTCTAGAGCATGGAGCACGCTCTCACCGATGCCTGCACGCTAATAATAGACCGGCCATTACCACCACCCCCTGGACTGAACCAAGTATTCAAGGGCATTAGGCGGCGAGAGGTTGGGAATGTCGACGCTTCCGCCTGGAGCCACGTAATAGATAAGGAGTTGAAGGCGTTGTACTCGACGACGGTCTTTAGCTTTAGCATGCTTGCAATAGCGTTGAAGGGCAAAGACATCGAATTAATTGTCTGTTCGGTATCTATGGGTTACCTCATAGAAGAAGCATGGGTTACGTTGCCTTTAAGGAGCATATTTCTCATCATGTACTTTACATGGGAGCCATGGTTCGCATTTGACTTGGGGTACGTATTTCTCTTGATAGACCAGATCTATATTATAGGGGCTATAGACGACGAGGCACCACTGTGGATAGGCCTAGTTGTGGTATTTAACAGCTGTCGTGTCGGATACACGAGTAGAAAATCCAGGTGGCTTCAATGCCTCATTTTAGCTATGTCCGTTCTACTCGCTGGGATGAGTTGCTGGGACAGGCTCGTGGCTATGTACCAATTTTTGATGGGCACATAGCGGGAAATACAACACTTCTTTCTGTTTGATACTTAAATACATAAAACGGTTATGGCGTTTATTAGATTTGATAAGAGTCAGCTAAACTTGGGGGTCGAACACCACGTCCAGATTACAATGTCTATAATAGACAAGTTTGTATAGCTTTCAAAAGCCAAAATGTGATTGCTGCAGCTACAAAATTATGGCATCTAAGAATACTACAAGATGATCGTACATACGCTCTTCTCCTTGACTCGGCTTACATCGTCACCATGAACAAGTCCCACTTGCAACTTCGATATTGATTTATTACAGCCTTCGCGAAGCATTATTTCAAAGCTTGAATTATGTCAGGCTTAAAAAGCGCTTACAAGCACATATCCTCTGATAGTACGGCTGGATGGCGAGACGCTCCGTATCAGGGGGTTTGGGGGGTTGTGTATGTGCATTGCTTGATGCATGCAGACCGGGGGGAGACACAGGTGCAGGTTATAAAGATATGTTGAGCCGTTCTACATCAAGTAGAGCTCCGATTGAGCTCTTTATTCTAGCTTACTTAATAATTTGTTTGCTTGTCGTTCTCTCCTGTAGTTTGCCCTGTCCTGTACTGCTCCGCTTATATGTTCAGGGTTAGATAGGAGGCGAACCCTTTGTTCCCATCTTCCTTATAAGAAATCGCATAGCCCTTAGCCCCGTAAACATAACAACAAACACAAAACGTCTACCTTGTTTTTGCAACACAGATTGCTAGTACTGTGCTCAACCTTTTTGAAGTTCTTCAAACCCAACACTCTTCATCATTATGAAGGGTGACGATATCGCCTCCCCTGGGAGCAGCCCGTCAAGCTCATCAGGCTCATCAAGCTCAAGCAGCACATGGTCCAAGGTGGCAGAACAAACTCCAGAAGAGACTGAAGATGCTCGTCTGTTTGACTATCATCTCGACCTTTTGAAGTCTGGCTCTGGCTCTGGGCAACAAGCACTCCAAGACGTTACCACTGCACCGATCTTTTCCATGCCTGTTCTCAAGCACGCCGAAGCCGCAGCCGTTGCTTCCGGTGATTCTTTGCCAGTATTCCCACAGTACGGTCTACTTGCTGGCATGACTGAGGGTGCACCAAATGAGTCAAAATCCGAAGATGGAGACAGATCATCCATTCATGATCCTCGGATCTTTTTCAATGTTGCTGCTCCATCCAGCACTTTCATCTGTGGCTCCCAAGGTTCCAGAAAGAGCCACACTCTCTCATGCTTGCTTGAGAATTGCTTGATCCCATCGGACGCCAACAAGCTTCCGCGTCCCCTCACGGGTCTTGTGTTCCATTATGACACCTTCATCTCCGACGGTGGCGGGTCTCCATGCGAGGCCGCATATCTTTCTTCAGATCCAAGCATCAAAGTGAGAGTCTTGTGCTCGCCAACGAACTTTCGCACAATCAAGGTAAGTTCGCTGACTTATTTTACTTATTTTGCTTTTCCACTGACCTTTGCAGCGAACCTATGCTGCCTTCAAAAACGTCACCGTTGAGCCGTTGCGAATCAGCGAAGAGAATCTCAACACCAAGCGAATGCTTGATCTCATGGCGGTAAGCCGCGGCGATGGCCCAATGCCTCTGTACTTGCACGCCGTCTACCGCATCCTTCGGGAGATGCGAATGGAGCAGCAGGATATGGGAACCGGATTCAGCTACGCGACGTTCAAGGACCGCGTTTCCAGAACAGAAATGACTCCGGCTCAGCTCAGTCCGCTCGCACAGCGACTTGATACTCTTCAGAGTTTCATGCCAAACACGGAGACTGGTGTCATGATCCAGCAGCGAAAGGGCAAGCTGGTGAGACAGTATGGAAATGACTGGACCTCCAAGGTATGTGGATGCGCTGTGATATTTGATCTCCATCTTCTAACAGTTCTAGCCTGGGTCTCTGACTATCGTTGATCTTTCATGCCCATGTGTTACGCCAGAGGGGGCTTGCTCACTGTTCAACATCTGCTTGAGTATTTTTCTCGACCAGGACACGGCGGGTCGTCGGGTGATTGCCTTGTATGAGGCACACAAGGTAAGTAATAATCATCAAGGCAATATCCTTATTCTAACTTATGACTTTTAGTTCATGAATGAGTCGGCCGAGGCCCAGACCCTCACAGTAACGCTGCTTACTACAATCCGACTGCAACGCCATCTCGGTGCCCGAATCATTATCAGCACGCAAGAGCCTACGATCTCGCCGGAGCTCCTCGACCTGTGCTCGATCACCATTGTCCACCGCTTCACGTCCCCAGAGTGGATGAAAAGTCTGAAAGCCCATCTAGCAGCAGCGGCGTCCGACATAACTGATTCAGAGCCAGATGCGGGTGATCAAGTCACACAGTCAATCCCAGGCGCGAAGGTCCAGACGGCGAGTATGATATTCAAGAAGATCGTTGGGCTGGAAGTTGGAGAGGCTCTGCTGTTCTCGCCCTGCGCAATGGTCCGTGTAGACGTGGCCAGCGGCGGTGGCAGATATGCTAGGCTCGGGGCGGGGTTTCTGAAGGTCAGAGTGAGGAGTAGGTTGACGACCGATGGAGGTAACAGCGTCTTGGCCGCATAGAGAGACAGTGATAAGATGTTGGATTATTGAGTTAGACAGATACTATAGCGTATGAATGAAGTCAACCCCCCTCTTCAGAATCTCCATTCATCAACCGTATTTTAAGTTCCTCTGCAAACCCACAACTCTCTATGCTCTCTTTATCAACCGTGCGATCCTCGCACCAGCATCTATCAAACCCGCGGCCAACTGACGAATCATGTATAATTTTCTCCACAGAGAACTCGACGTCGACAATGTTCAGCTTCACTTTCGAGATAGATCGTAACGGCACCTGCGTGCAAAGCCACTCCACAAAACCCGCAATTTTCTCGCTGTTATCCTTACATACTAGGGAATCTGCGTCCCTCGGCCGAACTAACTTCCCAAAGCGCCGTCCTCCAGGGCCAAACCGAATCGTATGACTACACCGCCCTACCATTATCCTCTCGTTTGCCTCCCCATGCGTGCAACCTAGGGATATCCGCAGCCGCAGTTCACGCAGGACAGTGAAGTGTTCGGCGGAATTAGCTAGCATACTGCTGCTAGTCGGGGAACAAAACGGACACGTGCATATATGTACTCTTTGCCACCAGTTATTTGAGACATTCACCAGTCTTTCCCAGCCGTGATTTACGGATGTAGCAAAATAGAACCCGTCGCAATGGTCCGAAAATTCAGGCGAGAACTTGTCGCGGACGTCTGCATTGATAGGCAGGTTTAGGTCTAACGATAGAGACTGAACCATCGACGGCTTGATAAAAGTCTCGGGTGACTGGAACATGAATGCGGCCAGGCAATGTACGTCGTCGAACCGCAGGCATACGTTTGCGTAAAAAACGGGCCGGGCTTCGGCGTAGATCCGGCGGCTTGCCAATAGCCAGATGAGTGGATTGGCGGATAGTTTAACTTTGGCAGGGCGAGGCTTGCGTTTCTGGTTGGTGGGTTTCGGAGGGGGTATAGCAAAGCGAAATTTGGCAACTTGCTCTAGTGGACGGAATGTGAAGGAATCTGCACTTAAGAGGATGGGCCCTGAACAAGTGGCGACGGCTTTCCAGATCATGCTTCGTACTTCTGCAGGGAGGGTGAGTAATGAGGGCGGTTGAGAGATTGCTCCGTCGGCGCCTAACGTGAATTAGAACCTGGAGAAGGATATATATGGAGCTTACTACCTTCTATTGGCATTCGCCTTCTTGGATGTTTTCCCATTGCTTAAAAATGTGCTCCTGCGAGAAGCTATGGACATTCTTGTTAGTCATTGGGATAGCATTTCTCAATAAAAAATGAAAATGGAATATATGGAGATAATACATACCACGATGTATACTGTCACTGAACCGGACTCTCTGATTATAGCTGCAAAGTTTTCTCATCATCTTGATTCTGTAGTTGCCCGTCTTTATTTTATGTCTGCCTGTTGATAATGGATGCAGTTGTTAGTCATACACCTAAAATTACGCCAAGCCGCGAATACAGGAATAGCCAAGAGACTCAACCTTCTTACAAAAACAGCCTATTCGGAATATGTATGTCAATATTACATACCTGACTCATATACACACACCCAGACGCCAGACCCTCAAATATGCATACAGCGCCGCCGCCGCCGCCGCCGCCCCCACCTCCGCCACACCCACCTACTCCTTCCTCACCCTACGACTCCTCGCCGCCTCCCTAACCCTATCCTCCTCTTCAGACCTCGCAACCTTCTCCACCTCCGCTCCCTCTCTCGCCGCCTTCTCCCCAAGTAGCTGCTTCACAGTACTCTTTGACTCTGGCGCCGCCAGCGCTCCATGCCTACGTAGTGACTCATTGCGCCAGCTAATCTGCCCTCCGTCCGCCTCGCGGTGCATCTGCGCATTGCGCTTAGCTGCTGTAATGGATGTGCGCGCGTATCTACTTGCTGTTAGCCGGCACACGACCGGAGTGTGGGGGTGGCGGCATACACGAAGAGGAGAGTGGCCATGCAGAATGCCGCGAGGGGCGTGGCTATCGTCTGGCGGGTAGAGTTAGTAGGCGCCCATGCATGCTTAAAGATTCTCAAGAGGGCAATTGCATACCCGAGCATTGAGATTGTATTTACGTCCTCCCATATTTGCGGTGTTGATAGGTCGTGTGTAGACAAGGCTGAGGGTTTCACGGCGGGCTGTTGTTTTGCTGCGGGAGCTACCCCAAAGTACCAAGCTAGTTTCCCCAGATCTCGGCAATCGGGATTTGGCATCTTGGACGACAATCGCATCATCACCGACCAAAGGGCAGGCATGTAGGGATGTGACTCAGGACGCGATCTCATGAATCACACAGTGAAGGTTCTCCTCGGAGGGGAATTGATATTTGTAAGTATGTGCATTTCGCATAATTCATTAATGCTACCGCTATAAACACGAAACTACAAACGCTGCTATATCCACTACTCCTCTTCATGCCTCAGTCTCAGCTACATATGGAGTCTCCACCGGCCTCTCAGCTTGAGGCTGGATGCGCGCCAAATGCCTCCTCTCCCCAGTCGTCCAGTCCACGACGGCCGAGTGCGCGGTGACGCGGTTATCCCACACGACAACCGTCTTAGGCGCCCACCTCACGCGGCTCTGGTAATCGATACCGCGCGCAATATGCGCATACAAGAACGCAAGCAGCGCATCGCTCTCCTCCTTCTTGAAGCCGACAATGCTCCTTGTGAATCCCGAGTTAACATACAACGCCTTCTCGCCAGTAGCGGGATGCGTGCGCACAATAGGGTGCTCGTGGGTGACCGGCTCGCGACGCACGACGCCGCCGCGCTTGTGGCTGAACTCAGCCTGCTCGATGCCGGAGTGGACGGCCTTGAGGCCGTGGAGGCGCTGCTTGAGGGCGGGCGAGAGGCGGTTGTAGGCCTCGACTTGGTTGACGAAGGCGGTGTCGCCGCCGGTCTCGGGGGTGTCGAAGACGTAGAGGAAGGTGGTTCCGGGGGGTTGCGCCTCGTAGGAGACGTCAGAGTGCCAGGCTACGCTGCTGTTGCGGCCGGCGAAAAAGTTATCCAGCTCGCCTTTGCTGCCGACGCGGTGGACGAGGTGGATCTCGGGGTAGCCCTCTGGGGCGCCGGAGGTGGGGTGGATGTGGTGGCGGCCGAAGTAACCGCCGAAGTCGAGGGCGTCTTTGATGGGGAGATCGGCGAAGTCCTGGTCGCGGAATGCGACGACCTTGCGCTGGGCGACGAGGAGGGCGAGTTGATCCTTGCCGGCGGCGGAGAGCTGGCTGAGTTGCACGCCGCTGACTTCGGAGCCGGTGGCGGGGGTCAGCTTGGTGATTTTGCTACCCTCGACAAGGAGATCCTTGAAGGTTGGGTCGGCGCCAACACCGTGATCTACGTGCTCGAATGGCTCGAGCGGCGCGTAATTCTGGTCATAGTCGTAAACCGGAAGGTAGTGTGGGTATTTTGCTGTGGTAGTACCGCCCACTTCGTCGATTTGCATGCGGACTCTCCTGGCTGGAGCATCTGCTGATGCCTCTGTTGAAGCCTCTGGAACTGCGACTACTGGTGCTTGCTTGGTGACGACTGGAGCGACCTGCTCTTGTTGGATTTCTGCGACGGAAGGAGCCATTTTGAAAGACTATTGTTTTTTTACTTTGACGAGGTATGTGTGGTATTGAACTGTTGTGTCACGACTGAATCTACTCATCCGACCTCGTGGGCCCGGCGGTTTTATATAACCGCCTTTCATGATATTTCACTTGATGATTTTGTCGGCCATCACGGCGTCTGCAAGCACCGCGAAGTCTTCCGCAAGTTCACCATATTTCGACTATTCTTGCACAATTTGTGGTCTGGATGGTGAAATTGGAGACGATATCGACGGCGTAGTCGGGCATTCTACTAGCGATCCGTGGGTCCGATTTCAAAGAGCGGTTCAAGAGCGATGGTGCGTTCCGACGATGTGTTTCGAACGGACGAAAGTTGTGATAGATTCACCGATGAAGCAGGGACATCGCGGATCACGTCGTCGATTACGAGCCCGATTTGACTAGGAAACGTATCCACGAGAAGACGCCATCGCGGTGGTCGGTGTCAAAAGTTACCGCCGCCGATGATTTAGTGTATTCCTCACATATTCCAAGTTACAGATAAGAGGAGTAAGTCGCATCTTTCCATATGGTCTCAGTTTGCTACAGATGGCGTTATTTGAGCTGCTTATCCATCCAACTGCATCATGGAATAAAGTAGTGAAGTGCTGCAGTAAATTCCTACAGTAACGTCTTGGCCGTGGCCCTGGGGGGTTACCCCGCACAAACGGCGTTTATTTGGAGCATTCAATAGATGTCTTTTTGACTTAGTTGAGTCGAGGCCACTATTTGGAAGCTGTGTACTTGCAATAATATGCGCCATGTGCCATATCGCAGGCATGTTGTTGTGTTGATGCCCGTCTAGTAGTTACGTGCTATTCTCGGCTATTGCACCATCATGAGAGTTCATGTACGGGAGTTATGTCCGCCTATATCCCCAGCTAGGAAGTTCAACTGCTCCATTTATTATTATTCTTTATTTGATTTATCTATACGGCAATGGTACGGCAATGATACGGTAGATTCTCTACAAGTGTAGTCCCCAAACAATAAATAGATCCTGAGCTATGCGACCATCAAGATGTTGGGTCACATGACCACACCTCCTCTACACACCCCCTACAGTGCGAACAGGGGTGTGCCTTGCTGGGGACATGGTTTCAATGTCTGTTGCTCCATAAAAAGAACATAGAGCATGTCTTATAATACTCTATGCGCAAAGGGTTGCATAGCATGGCACTCTGTACGGGTGCTTGTACATGTTGGTTTTCGGCATCTGGCTTTGGTCAACGGCATGAAGATAAATGCCATTTACATATTTCAAGTTGAACAAACGGAGAAACCTCTCGCGGCTTTCATTCAAGCGTCCTCTCTATTGCTATCTCTGAAGTTACTCCCTTACGGGCCTCTTGGCTTGGAGGCTTTGTAATTGGGAACTCTACATTCAAATGCCGGTTCCCACCATCCGATGATGGCATCCTAAACTTCAATGACGAAGATTCCAGCGTATTGTTGATCGTGCTTCAACCAATTGTCAGCATCCATGCGCACGTTCTCCCCAGACCGAGACCGGATCCCCATGTGTCGTCCGCGTGTGGAAAGGGATGCATGTCTCTATACGACTCTGTAGTTTGGGTATGCACCCCACGCCGGCGAGAGCTGGCCAAGGATAGAGGCTGGGAGTAGGTTAGACATTTCCTTGTCGTTTCTTATCTTTCTGTCGTTCCTCTGGGCGGATGGTAGGGCTTGGCAAACGATGCATCGTCAATTTTGTTGGAAACATAGCCCGAAAATCCCCATCTATGGCAGTCCCGAGGCTGCGCGGGGGGGTGCACGTTGATCACCTCATATGCTGGGAGTATTGTACATGCATCTATGTCCACCTCGTTATGCTAGACATGTATGAAATTATATAAACCCTTTTCTCGTCCTTCATGGAATGGCAACACGGTCGAGAACTGTGGTCGATAACTGTGGTCAAAACGCTCGATATAGATCCTCATCCCAACAACCATGGGTTCAGCTTCAATCGCAAGCAGACGCGGGGATGACTCCGACAGAACGTCGGTGTCATCCGAGGGAAAGGCGGACGTAATTCCTGGCAATTTCCTGGATGGCGCTCAGATAGTCACCAAGAGTGGCAATCTTGTCACCAAGGATGGGGTTGTGATCTCGACGCAAGAGACAGACGCCAGTCTGTCGACCAACATATTCGCCGACCCGGAGATTAGGGACTTCTATGTCAAGATGTACGAAAAGGCAAAATACGAGTGTCGACACGTATTTGACGCAGACCTACCTCACATGGACCGCCGAGGAAGAGAAGAAACTTATACGGAAGGTTGACTGGCGAAGTAAGATATGCTTCCGTCCCCTTAAGTTGAATATTGCTAAACTACGACATAGTCTGCTTATGGGCTTGCATTATGTTCTTCTCCCTACAACTTGACAGGGGTAATATGGTACAAGCTGTCTCTGGAACACTCTTAAAAGACTTGCACCTCAACACAAATGGTAAGTTCCCTATTACGCTACTCCCCTACAGATATTAACGTGCAACTCCTAGATTACAATCATGGAAACACGATCTTCACCGCATCTTTCCTAGTCGCTGAGCTGCCGTCTCAACTCGTATCGAAGAAAATCGGCCCCGACAGATGGATTCCGATGCAGATCTGCCTTTGGTCGATAGTCGCCATGAGCCAAGCCGCCATGACAAGCCGATCCGGATTTTTTGCAACGCGTGCACTATTGGGTATCCTCGAGGGCGGTTTCATCCCCGACCTCATCCTCTTCCTAAGCTACTTCTACACCTCCAAAGAGCTTCCTATCCGCCTAAGCTTCTTCTGGACCGCGCTCAGCGTAACCGGCATCATCAGCTCTCTCCTTGCTTTCGGGATTTTCCATCTGGAGGGTGCACACGGTGTGGCAGGATGGAAATGGCTGTTCTTACTGGAAGGGCTGATCACTTTTGTAATTGGGGTCGCTTCATTCTTCATGATGCCCGCTTCGGCTGTCCAGACGAAGACTTGGTTCAGGCCTAAGGGCTGGTTTACTGACCGCGAGGAGGCTATCTTGGTTAACCGCATCCTGCGCGATGACCCCTCCAAGGGATCCATGATGAACCGCAAGGCCATTACGCCCCGTCGCCTCTGGCGCGGACTCACAGACTACGATCTGTGGCCAGTAAGCACCCCCCCTCCCCCTCCCTACCAGACACGAACCCAACTAACGCAACCCAGATCTACGCCCTTGGAATAATCATCTACATCCCCCAAAACCCCCCCGGCCTCTACCTAACCCTCACCCTCCGCTCCATCGGCTTCAGCACCTTCAACGCCAACCTCCTCACCATCCCACACACCGTCGTCCACATCTTCACCCTCCTCACCATAACCTGGCTAGCCGGGAAATTCAACCAGCGCGCCCTCGTCGCCGTCTTTCAGCTTATCTGGACCCTCCCCGTTCTGATCTTCCTAGCCGTCTGGCCGGGGCTTATCAGTAATCAATGGGGCACCTATGCCGCTACCGCTGTGCTGCTGTCGTACCCGTATTGTCACGCTATTGTGGGTGGATGGGTTAGCTCGAACTCCAATGATGTTGGCGCGCGCTCGATCTCGGCGTCGTTGTACAATATGTCAGTCCAGCTCGGTGGTATCTGCGCGACCTTCGTGTATCGCGAGGATGATAAACCGTTCTACCGCCGGGGCAACAGGACGTTGATCGCGATCAACGTGTTGGGGATTCTTCTGTTTTTGTTTGCGAAGGCGTATTATGTGTGGAAGAATAAGATTAGGGACAAGAAGTGGAATGCGATGACGAAGGAGGAGCAGAATGATTATATTTCTAATAGTAAGGATCGCGGGTCGAGGAGGTTGAATTTTAGATTTCTGCATTGAGGCGTTGGAGGGGGGGAGGGGATGGAAAATGGTATCTAGCTGGTCTGAAATAAATAATACCATATCGATTACTAGAGGTATTACTTTGAAGTCAGTTTCATCGTGTGAGAATATTAGACGTCTAATCTCTCACATACATAACGCCCTGTCCTGTAAGTGAAGCCTGGCCAATCGGAACGTTGCCACCCTGTAGGTGGCGTTCATGGGCACTCCCCGCTCATGAGTCACATGATATAGAGGGGTCAACCAGCTCTATCAAGGACTACAGACCATATATATCATCTTTAAAACTCCTAAACGGCTCTATTCTATATATATATTTAGCGTATTAGCCACCATGCCTCCCTCAGCAGACCTAGCAACCCAACCCCCAGCCGAGGCACCGCCTACGAGCGTCCCCTCAAAACAGGCACCACACGTCCACGGCTCCGAAGAGAAAACCCCCTTACAAGCCATAAGCCATGGAGTCCTCATGGACGGTACGAAATAAACATCCCCTCCCCCCCCAGAATACGAGCATCACCATCCTCAACCCCCCCACATACTAACCCCTCAACCAGGAATCCCAACCTTCTCCTCCCCCGCCGAGCACCGCAAACACATCCTCATCCACACCGCCGCCACCTTCCGCGATTTCGCACGCAAAGGCTTCACCGAAGGCCAAGCAGGCCACATCAGCGTCCGCGACCCTGAGTTCGAGGATTACATCTGGATGAACCCTCTCGGGCGGCACTTCGGTCTCATGACAGCCGGCGACATGATATGTCTCGACATGCACACTGGCGCCGTCGTAGGTGGTAACAACGTACGCGTCTCCTTCCTTTCCCTTTCCACTTTTCTTATAAATCCAAATTATATACGATTAAAGTATATCCCGGGTTGAAGTATACCTACCCCCTTGCTAATCCCGACGACCACAGACCCGCCCCGCCAACGCGGCAGGCTTCCAAATCCATTCCGCGATCCACAAGGCGCGGCCGGATGTGGCGGCGATATGCCACGCGCACACGGATGCGGGCCGCGCGTGGAGCGTGTTCGCGAGGCCGTTGGAGATGCTGAATCAGGATGTTTGTAATTTCTATCACGCGCATGCGGTGTATGCCGAGTATGGGGGGATTGTGTTTGCGGAGGAGGAGGGGAGGAATATTGCGAGGGCGCTGGGGGAGGGGAATAAGGTGGGTTTTTGTGTTTATTATTTGGGGCCCTTTTTGGGTGGATTTGGGAGCGGGAGGGGAGGAAGAGGGCTAATGAAAGGGGCGATAGGGAGTTATTCTCATGAATCACGGATTACTCACCGTCGGCCACACCGTCGACGAAGCAGGCTACATGTTCGGCCTCCTCGACCGCGGCTGCCGCATCCAGCTCGACGTCGAGGCAGCGTGCGCGGGCAACCCGGGGCTGAAGCGGAATATCATTTCTGACGAGGAGGCGGCGTATAACATGAAGATGGCGAGCGAGAAGCATGTTTTGTATCGGGAGGCGCAGCCGGATCTGGATTATATCTTTGAGACGCAGGGGTTGGAGGTCGTGGCGAGGGGGGTGGATAATATGGTTATTGATGAGCAGGGGGGGAATTGATAGGATGGGATAGGGTGCGCGGGTGGGTTGGTATGAGAATTTGGAGTTCAGCGAGTGGGTGGTGAGGAGGAGCTCGTTGATAACAGTACGTAGTATCATTACATCCTCGTATATAATCACATATAGATGAATCTTAAAGATAACAAGATAGTTGAAAATTATATCAACGCGGCTAGCCACGGCGCATAGATCTTATAAGAAAAACGCGGAAACCGCTCTAAAAACGCGGACACCGTTCCACGCTCCATACTTAAGAGCGAATTCCGAAAACCGAAGACCGAGAAATCTCCACTGTATAGATTTTTGATAGTGGGGCGGCAAGACTAGCGTGTATTTTTGGAGATGGCAGGGTTCATCCGGTTAGGACGGGATCATCTCTCATGGAACAGGGTACGTACAGCTAACGCCTCCTGCGTCATAATTTGTAGAATTTTGAGAAGAAAAAGGGACGCGATGGAGATGAACAGGATTGTTAAGCTGAGGGATTATGGAGGAGGTGATCAATGGGAGTATATATGCGTACTTGAAACACTTACATTCTATATTCTATAAACTTTCATCCATTAGAATCACTGATTACTATTCCACTATCTAATATAAACTTCCCGCTCTGAACTGCCGAGCCTCGGTGTTCTGGTGTTCTGGTCTAGCCTCGTCCTTGATAAGGTTTAAGGCGGTCTGGTCCATGACACCATTCGCCCATCCGACCCAGAAAATTGGCCCCTTCATTAAGGAACTCTGCAGAGATTGCCTCTTATTTGATCTAAATTCCACATTACTAGAAAGATCCCTCGCCTTGCACTAAAAATACTCCTTCTTTGTCGCTGTTTACTAAGCTTTTTCCCTCCCCGCTCTTTTCTGGATACCATCGCCATAAGCTCGACGTTGGGGCGACAGACAAAAAATAGGGTCCTTTCGAAACATAGATATAGACAACCATCACTCGCACCCAGCTGTTGATCTCTCAAACGAAACAAACACACTCCAAAGGGGTCCCTCGAATATATTTGCTCACCACCCGGCGATACGGTGATCAGATATGGACTCCACCGACCGCGAACTCGCCGCCGCAGGCGCAGACATCCCCAGCGAGCGCGCCCCCATGACCAGAGGCCGCCAATTGAGCCATGAAGCCCAAAGGATAGGCAGCGGATATTCCTCGAACTCTTCATCTTCCGATCACCCATATCCCAACCCTGTTGGTCTGACCCGGACACACTCGACCGTGGCGGATCTCGAGCGTCGCCACACTTCTATAAGCCGCATACAAACCGCGCGGACGCAGCACAGCGGCACGGTGGGGAGGGGAATCGGGTATAAGGAGTCCAAGAAGCCGTTGCCGAATTTTGGGTATGGGAAGTCATATCCCCCGCCGCTGCCGGCGAAGGAGGAATATGTCGTTGAGTTTGATGGCCCGGATGATCCTCTGCATGCGCAGAACTGGCCGTTTAAGAAGAAGTAAGTGTGGTCCACTGCGCTTGGATTTTCTCGTACCAATGCTAACGGTTTTTTGTAGGCTGTATACGGCTGTCATGCTTGGTCTTACTACCTTCACTGCGGCGTTCGCTTCGAGTATCTTTTCAGCTGCGATTCCTACTGTCTCGAAACAATTCCATGTCGGGGAGGTGGTTGGGACACTCGGTGTATCTCTCTACGTTCTCGGCTTCGCCACGGGGCCGACGTTGTGGGCGCCGCTGTCCGAGTTGAAAGGACGACGTCTCCCTATTCTCATCTCCATGTTCGGATTTGCCGTTTTCCAATTTGCAGTAGCCGTCGCCAAGGACCTGCAGACAGTTCTCATATGTCGATTCTGGGGAGGGTTCTTCGGCGCATGCCCTCTCTCCGTCGTTGCCGCGGTCTTCTCGGATATGTTCGATAACAAAACAAGAGGACTGGCCATCACGGTATTCTCCATGACGGTTTTCAGCGGTCCGCTCGTTGCCCCATTCATTGGAGGTTTCATCACCGAATCTTATCTTGGCTGGCGCTGGACCGAGTACATCTCCGGCATCATGGGTATTGTTTGCTTCGTTCTGGATCTCATATGGTTGGAGGAGACTTATCCTCCGGTCGTCTTGATCGAGAAGGCATCGGAACTTCGTCGCAGAACCAAGAACTGGGGAATCCACGCAAAACAAGAGGAAATCGAGCTTGATTTCAAGGAGCTTGTGACGAAGAATTTCAGTCGTCCTATGCGCCTGCTCTTTACCGAGCCCATCATTTTCCTTCTCTCACTTTACATGGCCTTCATCTACGGCCTTCTCTATCTCTTCCTGACAGCCTACCCAGTCGTCTTCCAGGGCATCCATGGCATGTCGCCTGGTATTGGCGGCCTGCCATACTTTGGCATGGTCGCAGGACAGCTGTTTGCTGGAGCCTACATTGTCTACATCCAGCCGGCTTATAACCGCAAGCTGGAAGCGAATAATGGTGTCCCGATTCCCGAATGGCGTCTTCCTACTGTGGTTATTGGAGGCGTTGCTTTCGCTATTGGATTGTTTTTCTTTGGCTGGACCGGATATACCAAGAGTATCCACTGGATCGTGCCCACACTGTCTGGCCTGTTCACCGGATTCGGTCTTCTGACAATCTTCCTGCAATCCTTCAATTACCTCATTGACGCCTACCTCATGTTGTAAGTTTTGTCCACAAGCCTCTTTTAATATCTCAGACTAACCCTCTCAGTGCCGCCTCCGCAATCGCAGCAAACACCTTCCTCCGTTCCCTCGCAGGTGCCGGATTCCCCTTATTCGCCCGTCAAATGTTCTCCGCCCTGGGTGTTAACTGGACTGGGACACTCCTCGGATGTGTGGCCACGGTGCTTGTTCCAATTCCAGCGGCTTTCTGGTACTACGGAGAGCGCATCCGTGCGAGAAGTCCTTATGCTCCCACTGCTGCCCCACAGCAAGGTCCCGATTCTCACGATGATGAGGAATCCCAAGGTGAAGCCGATCCTTATAGTGAAGGAGCAGGCCTTGAGGAGGTCGAAAAATCGCGCAGCAGCGAACGCAATGCTCGCAATGCTCGCACCAATACTGGCGATAACGCTGTGTAAAGTTTTTTTTCCTTGCGTCGATACCATATGTGTAGAATCTGTGTTGGGGGTTTGGATATCAAGTTGTATAAACGGGTTAGTTAATTTGTAGTATGGGGTCTTTTAATTTTGGATACCAGTTAGCGGACAGGATTTCGTTTTACCATATTTAGCAAATTTACAAAGATATTTAATTGAACACATTGCATTGAAACATTCCGATGAAGCGCACGTCGTAGAGTTGCTGACACCCGTAAGACCAACAACAGCCTTGCTGCAAGGCTGATGACGCTTGGACCAGCAAGTACCACCAAAGGCCCCTCTGTCATCGGCGAGCCTCAGACTAGCCTCGTCCGATGGCCAGACATCCCAACGATTGACTTCACAATACCGCCGATATGGCCGACAGAGCCCAAGACCCCCTAATGGGCGGGGATGAGCACGACTACGACGACTCCATCCCCGCCGAGTCCGTCAGCGAGCACGAAGACCCGAGCTCCACACCCACGCTCTTCGTCTGGCTCCTCACGCTCTCCGCCGGCATCAGCGGCCTGCTATTTGGCTACGACACAGGCGTAATATCAGCAACCCTGGTGTCTATCGGCACATCCCTCTCCTCCCGCGCCCTTACCACGCTCGATAAATCCCTAATCGCAGCATCTACCTCCCTCTTCGCCCTCCTCGTTTCTCCTATCAGCGGTCTCCTCGCCGATTCTCTAGGACGCAAACGCGTCATTCTCATAGCAGATCTGCTCTTCATACTCGGCGCGCTAGTGCAGGCCATTGCGACGTCGGTATGGGTTATGGTCGCTGGACGATCGATCGTTGGCCTTGCTGTCGGCGCAGCGAGTTTCGTCACGCCGTTGTATATTGCGGAGTTGGCGCCGTCAATGTTCCGGGGGAGGCTGGTGACATTGAATGTTTTGTTTATTACGCTGGGACAGGTGGTGGCGTATCTAATTGGATGGGGGTTTGCGGAGCTCGGTGGGGAGACAGGGTGGAGGTGGATGGTGGGGTTGGGTGCGTTGCCGGCGGCGCTCCAGTGCTTGGTTATGGTGGCTATGCCGGAGACGCCGAGGTGGCTGGCGCAGGCGGGGCGGACGGAGGAGGCAAAGGCTGTTTTGCAGAAGGTGTTTGGTGCGGCGGATATGAAGAGGACTGTGCAGCCGGTGATGAAAGCTATTGAGCGAGAGGTGCGAGAGGAAGAGGAGGCGAAGAGGGAGAGGGCTAGAAGGTCGACGACGAAGGATGGGGGATGGTTCTCTGATAGCTGGTCGGAGTTGTTTGGTGTGCCTGGGAATGTCAGGGCCTTGACCATTGCATGTTTACTGCAAGGTCTCCAGCAACTATGCGGATTTGTGAGTTTCACGCCCCTTTTCCCCAAGCACTGCTAACCTGAACAGAACTCCCTAATGTACTTCTCTGCCACCCTCTTCTCCCTCCTCGGCTTCGCCACACCAACCCTAACCTCCCTCTCCGTCGCCGCCACCAACGCCATCTTCACCCTCCTCTCCCTCCTCCTCATCGACCGCCTCGGCCGCCGCCGCATCCTCCTCCTCTCCATCCCCGTCATGATCTTCGCCCTAATCTGCTGCGCCGCAACCTTCCACTACATCATCCTCCCCTCCGACACCAACGCCCACAACCCCTCCGCCGAAGCTCCAGTCCCAATCACAAGCCGCACCTCCCCCCTCCTCGTCGTCGCATCCATCATCCTCTACGTCGCCGGCTACGCCACGGGCCTCGGCAACGTCCCGTGGCAGCAGAGCGAGCTCTTCCCCCTCAACATCCGCAGTCTCGGGTCGAGTCTAGCGACGGCGGTGAATTGGGGGAGTAATACGGTGGTTGGGTTGACGTTTTTGCAGATGCTGGATGGGTTGGGGCCGAGCTGGACGTTTTTGATTTATGCGTTTGTGTGTTTGGTGGGGTGGTTTGCGATTTGGTTGGTTTATCCTGAGACGAGGGGGTTGACGCTGGAGGAGACGGGGGAGTTGTTGAAGGAGGGGTGGGGGGTGCAGAGGGGGGGTGGGAGGTTGGGGAGGGGGGTGGGGGCGGAGAATGGGACGGGATAATGAATGTAATATATATGGTCTGTAATGTAGTTTTGGCAATGATTAAATGATGTTATTGGCACCAACATATCTGTGCCCCGCCTTAAGTGCAGGGTAGATAATGAGCCGCTTATATATTGATATTGTAAATTCCAAACACTTAAGCTACAAACCCACGACCATAAAAGTTTATATACAGTCCCCCAAACCCACAGTCAGCCCTAAAAGGCTATATACAGTCATAATATGCGTTGTAATCTCCCTCCATCTTCTTCCCCTCTCATAGTATCCAAACACCAATTTTCGACTTAACAAGAAGAACCAAACGCCACAGTCGTTTTACTTAACCGATTCCGGCACACGTCCATACACAAAATGCCTTCAACCCCATCAGCACTCATCACCACTTTTCTTCACAGGAGGGGGGAACTCACAGCGTATACATACAATGCACCCCCCTATCTCTCATCTCCCTCCTCACCCCCGCCAAAAACACCTGCACCCTCGTCGGCGTCCACCCCGCCACCCTCGTCAGCGCCCCAAACGCAATCCCATGCAATCCCTCCACCATCTGAAAGCGCTGAAACGCGCCTACCTCCTTCATCCGACGATCCGGCATCCAATCACCGATAGGGAGATCAAAGACTTCTTCCACCACGTTCTCGAAGCCGGCGTCTACCATCATGGATCCGTATTTTTGGGCCACGGAGAGGTCGAGGCCGACTTCGCTGCTGATGGAGGAGAGGGTGGTGTAGAATTCCATGATTTGAGAGTTGGGGGGGAGGGTGTTGTCGGGGGAGGTGGGGATGACGTGCATTTCGACTAACTCGACGTAGCCGCCGGGTTTGAGGACTCTGGGGGGTGTTAGGATGGATGGAGATCGGGGGGTGGAGGGGGGGGGAGGGGGTGGGAGGACCTCTTAGCTTGGCGGAGGAGACGCGGCCAGTCGCGGATACCGTGGAAGAGGTAGCGGGCGTGGACGAGGTCGATGGATTGGGGGTCGAAGAGCCATTCTTCTTCTGCGTCGTCGATTTCGAAGGAGAGGTTTGGTGGGACCCTGGGATGGTTAGGTGGGCGGTGGGGTGGGGGAGGGGGGTGAGGTGGCCTACCATTGGGGCTGTATAGGACTTGGGACGGTTAGTAGGGATGTAAATCAGTGTGGATATCACGAACCTCAAGTCTGTTGCTATAACCTGCGATTGATCAGTCAAAGGCACAATGTAGATGTTGCTAGCAAGCCAACCTTTGCATTGGGATATAAGTCCGCTAGTTGGGATGTTAGCTAGGTTACAGGCTTGAGGCGAATTCCTAACCTGTGTCTATAGCCCAGATTCCTGCGAGTAATCAATTAGTAACTTCCATCATCTTAGAATAGAGATTTACCTGTGCCTGTTCCAATATCTAGAATAACTTCAGGGTCTGGCCCGATTGGCGCAAGGTGCAGGCGCCCCTTAGTGATAAGCATGGAAATATGATGCTTCATATCTTCTCGATCCATCTCATTCTAGGGAGCAAGTCAGAGACATAGCGTAGACAGAGGGACTGTCCCTTACTTCATCATTTGGAAGCATATATCCTGCAACACACTTAGTATGACCTTAAATCACCTCAAGTGGGAACACTTACGCCCAGGCTTATATCCATGATACCGGCGGCCATTTTCAAATACATACTCATTGGCCTCACCTGTTAAAGACAGGTACTCGCTCGAGCTGTCCCAAATCAGTACAGGCGCCATCAATCACGCTCCTTAAAGGGGTAGTTACTCGGACGTCATTTCAAGGCTCCATATACACTCCTTTCTCAATCATCGAAATCAGGAACCCTGTGCCTGCAGGCTTAGCGTAAGTTCCAGTGGGGAAAATGCAATTGCCGACCCGACTCACCTTAATTCCGATATCGACCAACTTTGCTATTGCTTAAACCCGCAGCTGCATCGCAGCAGCAGAGTCTTGAGGTTCAGTCTCTAGCCTAACTCTGACGGATAATAAGTTTAGTGCTTGGCATTTGGTGTCAGATGCGGCACCCGCGAGGTCCGTGAACAACCGTGTATTTATTCCGTTGAGTATGGCGATTCCCTGTTAATTAAGATGCAGGGATTGGAATCCCACTTTATTTTGGTATTTTTAAATATTTTGACTTCAATAACCTCCTGGGAACTACTGTAAGAGGATGCACGACGTACAGTAGTACCGTTCGTTATATTTTGTCTATCGATGTGGGTCTTTGACCACCGTCAACTTGCCCCTGCGTTGCTGGATCAAGATCTGGGAACAGTTGCCAGATTGAATTGTTATTTATATTTCTCATAGCGATATCTCTATTCTCTATACCCTTCTAAAGTGTATATCTAAAAGTAGGCGCCCTGTCGCCCATCTTCGCAATCTCATCATCGTTAATATCCGCACCATCGCTCTCATCCCTATCCCTCTGTGCATTAATCCTCGCATAGTTCCACCTCAGTGTCATCACCGCCACAATACCCAGGGATACAATCCCAATATTCAGCGCGTGCCCTAAGATGAACTGCGGCTTATCCCTCTTACGGTAGAAGTTTGACGCCATCGCGCCAGAGAGGTTACCAATTCCAATCTGGAATCCCATCCCCGCGGCGCGCTTGTATGAGCCAGCCAGGTTGTTAGCAATCCATGTAATGTTTCCGGGGACGGCTGGGTAGATGCCGCATGTTGTGATGAAGACGCCGGCGTAGACAACTCCGGGGACGCCGCCGTGTGCCGATGCGGCGAGCGCGATGATGAAGCCGACTAGGATCGCAATCATGGGCCAGAAGATGTATGGCCAGCGGGAATTCCCGGCCTTTGCGGCGCGGTCGGAGAGCTTGCTGGTGCCGATACACATAATGGCGGCCGAAATGTAGATAGGGATGGTAAGAAGTTGAGCTGTAGCGGCCTCGTAGCCGAGTTGGTTGATGATGGTTGGTAAGAACAGGGAGATACTGTAGAGGGGCAGACAATCCCGATGAACATCAATGTGCCTAGCCACACCTGCCAGTCCAACACTGCGGCCTTCACAAAGCGCCACTCGAGCTTATCACTTTCTGCAATCATCCTTCCGGATCTCTTGCTGCCTTGGTACTTCAGGCGGTGGGATGCCCACGCACGTTCCTGGGGTGTGAGGAATGATGCCGTGTCCGGGAAATCGTACATTATGAAGTACGCGCCAGTAGCCACCACGACTGTCAGGAGGCCCTCCAATATGAAGATCCAGCGCCAGCCTTCGTAGCCACCCACTCCATCCATCTTAGCGATGGCAAATGCCAGGAGCCCGGAGAAGGCGCCGGCCATGGAAGCGGCGGAGAAAAAGAGGCCTTGTCGAATGGCTAGCTCCTCCGAGCAATACCACATGGTGAGATAATAAGAAACTCCGGGAAACAATCCGGCTTCAGCGAGACCGAGGAAGACACGGACGGAAAGGAGGCCGGCGTAGTTGTTTGTCACGCCTAGACATATGGTGCAGGTGCCCCATGCAACCATTATGGATGGCAACCATATTGAAGGGCGGAGTTTCTTTAAGAGGAGGTTTGATGGCAGCTCGAAAACTAATTGAGTCAGCAAGAAGGTTTCAACTCACAGATAAACAGGACAGTGTCCAGGATAAATTATCTTTTTAAGAATAACAATCGCATCAAGAGAACAAATGAAAATATACATACGGGCATATGTGAAAAAGAATACTGTTAGGCAGAGAGCATACTGAGTATCAGTCAAGCCTAGGTCCTCTGATAGCCCCTGAATATTGGCATTGCCAATGTTTCTGTTGTCAAACGTTCGTCAGCCAAGAGATATTCGGTGGAGTCTTCCCCACACTCTCGCCACAACTGACACACCAGCCGTTGGCCACTCAAAGAGGAAGGTGGACTCACCCTCTATCCAAGAAACTCAGCAAGTAGAGTAACGCAAGTACAGGAATCAAGCGCATGTCCATCTTGCGAAGGACGACAGCTCTATCGATTTCAAAGAAGTCGGCATCGGGACCATCCCATTGCCCTTCGTCCTTCACAGGTGCAGAATTGGTTATCACACTAGGCTCCTGGTGCTCGGTGTGGATCCCATCGTGGTATGGCTTCTCCCTGTCGGAGAGGGAGGAGTCTGCCATGCTTTTCTCGTGTTTGGGGGTCTTGTGCGGCGAGATCTGGGTAAAGGAGTCTCGGAACACAGAGGAGTGATATCAAGGTCTGAGAAGTGGGAAAGGGTGCAGGGGAAACAGGGGACGTTTTATTTAATACAGAGGATGTGTATCACCACCAGCTGTCTTGTGTTCCCCGCACTCTCCCCACGCCCCTCAACTCCGTTCGTGCGAGTATGTTGGAGCATCTCGTTGGCCATCTTCTCCATCACCATCACATCCCCCCGCGTTCCCCACCTTCTCCGCTTCAATGTCTGGGGATTGTGGAGGAGGAACAGGACCATATGACGGCGCGGGCGCTGAGATCCAAGACTCTGATTGGGGGTTCCTGACTTGACTCGCGCTTGGTTCTGAACTACCGTTCGACTCTATGTTGGCCGCAAGTTTACTCAGTGGAGATCTGCCCAGCAATATCAGGTTTCACATGCCATTGCACATGTCATCTAGACTGAGGTCATCGTTATATTTCACGTGGCAGGCGGAGGGGTAGTAACTAGCTCTCCAGAAGAGGAGTAAGGTGAGCGGCTCAACAACTCAACAAAATAGAAACCACGATTATTGGCTGGATCGCCTAGGTTAGATCTCTCAGATCTTGAGATTTGGGGTGGAGAGCGCGTAGTGTGGTGTCGGTGTGTGTTTTGATGTGTGGGGTGCGGAGTGCGGGGTGCGGAGTATACCCTGGACAAGCCTAGCTCACTCATACTCTATTACGAAGTTAAAAGCAGATCTCCAAAATCGCCATCTCCTTTCTCCATCTTCTCCCCTTCCCTTGCCCCGCACTCCAATTAGAAGGGCCAGATCACTTGGAGTTGTGTAAATGCCAATTTAAGCTACGCCGAAACTAGCAGGTACCGCCACCACGTCGGTTACCAAGTGATTGAAGTCTCACAATACTGTACCGCCAACTCAGACCACCTCACGTCACTCAGAAAGAAACCCAATGAATGACAACCGAATTCCGATGCCAGGAGCACGGCAGCTGTAGTGCGAGCTCCTGTGTCAGCTGTATGGTAGATTCGGATCCCGAAGCTTGGATCAGCTCAAACCAAATATTGATATGCAATTAACTATTCTACTGTGATACATGTCTACTATTCGTTCACCCCCACCCCCAACCCCCTTTCTACTACGCGGTCAGCTCCTCGATCCTCCTCTCGATTTCTGGAATCTGCCGAAGCTGCAGGTCCAGCTCATCCTTCTCATCCTCTAGCTCAAGCCTTTTCTTGGCGTCCAACTTCGTGAACACAAACTTCCCGTGCCCGTCAAACTGGAGAATCCGCGTGTGGTATTTCCACAGACTCCTCCTGTGGCTGACTGTCATGAGCGTGATACCGAGGCTCTTGGCCGTCTCGTACATGACCTTCTCCGTATCGAGCGTTACACTGGACGTGCATTCATCCAGAATGGCGTACTTGGGCTTATGGTAGTACAACCGCGCCATCGCGATGCGTTGTTGCAGCCCACCGGAAAGTGTCTCACGCCATTCCGCCTCGGCATCCCAACCATCTGGGTACGAGGCGACGAGGGACTCAAGGTCGAGGACTTTAAGGATATCGAATAGGTGCGCATCCGTCACACCCTTGGCGCGCATATGCCTCACCGAGTCGGGATAGATGACCTGTTGACGCAGGGAGCCGCGACTCAGATAAGGACGTTGGGGAATGTAGAAGATATCGGAAAACGGCGGCTTGCGCACCGTGCCGCCGTAGACGGGCCACAATCCACCGAGGATACGGAATAGTGATGATTTGCCGCAGCCATTCGGCCCGACGACGAGAAGATGGTCGCCGGGTTTGAGGGAGAAGGAGAGGGCTTTGACGAGAACATCGCCGTTGGGTGAGATAATTGGCCTGTAATCGTAAGTAAGGGGTTTTGAAACATGTCCGATTGAAAACTTACACGTCGATAAACTCGATGTCTTCGCTCTCAACGACTTCGCCTCGCCCGCGAAGCATTGCCGCATTCTCCTCAGTGTCAGCCGACGAGACGAGCTCTTTCTCGAACTTGTCCGCTTGAATATCATCCATAACATCCAACAGGGATGCCACTCTTGAGGTATAACCTGCCAGCTCCATAACTTCCTTGTACGAGAACATTACGCGGCCGAACGCATCAGAGGAGGACAGCAGCATTCGCCTATTTGTGACGAAATTCTGTGTCCTGTCGCCCATAGTTGAAGCTGCTGGTGCCCCGGGAATTTTGACAAACACAGGGACACTGCATAGTATTAATCCCAGAGCACCCCACACGTACTTAAGCACGTAATCCTCCATGATTCCGTGGTAGAATCGCCGCCGTAGGATGTAGTTGACGTGCTTAATAAGCGTAAAGTAGCCCTTATCCAGGGTATCCTTCTCTGCCTCATGTCCGGCGTAGAGAGCAACCTCCTCCGAGTAGTCTATTAACCGGGAGTGCTGGAAGCGGAACTCTCCCTCCAACCGCGCTTCTTCTGCGACGTATTTTCCGAACGGTGGCGTGAGCATTCTCATCACACTAGCCGATAATTGGACCAGCAGAGACATGAAGAACAAGCCTTCACCTCCGACGCTCCGGGATAGCGAATAGTTGTAGATACTCTATAGACTTGTTAGCACATGTCCTGGCCTCCAAATGACAAATACTTACCATATCCAATATCGGTTTCGCCAAATTGGAATACAACTCCGCCAAACTATTCGAAAATTTCGTAACATCAACGGTTATTAACTGGTCGGCGTTCTTTATCCTATCATCAAGTGCTGAGATTCCGTAGAAGGTCATATTTGACAGGTATTTGTCATGTATATAGTTTGTGAGTCGGCTTCGGTATTGTAGCGCGAGTCTACATTGGTGATATGACAACTTAATGCAAGTTAGTACGTATTCCATCACTTGGTATCCCTCACTTACCATAGAATTGGTGAATGTTGCCGGCACGGCAACCATCATCCACCAGACAATCCCAATCAAGAAGTCCTTCCCCTTCCCACGGACCAGATTGCTGACAAGCTTTCCATCTAAATCCGCCACGTATACACTGAGGAGCGTCCGAACCACAAGGAAGAAGCTGTGGCTAATGAGCAGCCTCACTTCGGTGCTCTTCCATCCCGGAATGATAATCTTCAAGAGCCTGAACAGACTCTTGAAAAACTCCCGATTCAGTTCCACCTTCTTCCGCCGCTGGTTCGGATCATCGGTTGCAGATGTGCCTCCATACTTCTTAGACTGGCTATGTCGTACTGAAGCTGCCTTTTGTTCATTTATAGCACTCCGTATCCGGTTTATCAGCGATATAAACAGGGTCAGATAGACGGTTCGTGATATCGCGGTGCGGTGTTTGAGGTATAAAGTCGTAAGTTCGCTTATAATAGACTTGAATGTCCGCTCATGGAGAATCTTCGATTGCGCAGCCATGGCTGGTAGCCGTCAGGCTTGGAGAGAGCTGTGGCTCCCTCGAGCGTGGGGATGACGTTGTGCTCGTGCCCAGTCGCGGTCGTTGCCATGCACAAAATAGGCCCTGGAGGATTATTCCATTGGTCGCTCCAACAAGTCGGTACTCGAGTGTTAACTTCTCTTCTTTGCGCAAAGCAGCCACTGCTAAATTTCTAGTTGTAGTGATGCGTTGAGATGTTGTGTTGTTGAGAATAGCTAAAACGGGCCTCCTCGGCTGCCGATTGTGAAATCCGGGGTATTGATAAACGTCGATGGCTTGGATTCCCGTTCATGACATGTGCTTATGCAAGGGTGCCTTAATCGCAAGGCCCAATATATTTTCTTGGGGACAACTCTAACCATCAACGATTTTTATAGTAGTCACCAAAGCCACAATTTCTCTCGACAACGCAGATTTGTACTCTTCTCACACCACAACAGTTGTCAAATTTTAAAAACGGAAAATATGGCAGAAAACTTTTACGACGAGATCGAAATCGAGGATATGACCTACGATGGGACCCTGCAAATCTACCACTACCCGTGCCCGTGTGGCGATAGGTTCGAAATCGGCCTTGCGGATTTACTCGATGGCGAAGATATCGGTGTATGCCCCAGTTGCAGTCTGATGATTAAGGTGATATTTGAAGTGGTGAGTACTTTGAAAGAAATGTGTAAATTACCCCTCTAATATATTTCTAGGAGGATCTTCCTCAACCCCCACCTGGTCCGAGTCAAGCTGCCCCTCCAGTGCCAGTTTGAACATCAAATGAAGAGAAATGAAACCAGAACCAATATTAAGCGTTACTCAACGGCAACTCAAATGAAATATTCACCATGCTGTGGAGGGCACGGACTGCCTAAATAACGAGACCCACGACGAGGCCGAGTCCGAGGAGTTGTACCTGTCAGGTCAACAGAAAGCGACCTGACAAGCTAGGTTCTGAAGGTCTGCAGCAGGAAAGCAGGCCAAAACAGGAGAATCTCCTGTGGGGAAATCGAGGCACCGTGGGACGAAAAGGCATCCGATATAGTTGCTGGAGACGGTACTCGTGCCGCCCAGAAGTCTGAAGGGCTGTATTTAGCTAAGGATTGATACTAGCAATAAAGCTAATAAGATTTCTCTCCTTCGCTCTATTTCGGAGTAACTAATATGGCAATTGTAGCCTTCAGTAATTGAGGCTCTCTGTTTCAATAACAGTTGCTGTAGTCACTGCTGTCTGCACAGCCCCTCATCGGACTTTTGGGTATGGTTGGTGGAGGAGATGATGGCACGGACTAGCCAAACGCCTGATAGGAGTTAGCCTCCGGAGTATTCTACAATTGTCAAAATGTAATTTGGGCTGAGTCTTGGGTTAAAGCCACCATAAACAGCCACTTGTTTCATTTATTTGTAATTGTTGGTGAACTTTCTGCCAACTTATGCAATAACAATACATAAATCCCTTGATCATACAGTGGAACAATCCGAGTTAGTCAATGACTTCTGTAAGATCAACTCCGATTTCCTTCTCCAACATCTCGTTCAGTGTTGATCCATCTCTAATGTAAACCCATTTCCCTTGACCCCCTCCCTCCTTCTGGTTTTGCGCCTCGCCCGAAACAACCCAGTCGTAACGCTTCGGTCCTGATATTGGGGATGAAAGCCATATCTGCTTGTTGGGAGGCTGCTTGTTGATAACGTAGGTACCAATCGGAGGGAATATAAGAGTTAAAACGCCAGCCTGAAGTTGCTATTAGAATAATGACGTGTGGTAGCGGTTGAAGAGAAACCTACGCTGTACTCAACATCGACATCTTCTCTAGCTTCTTGAAGCTCTTCAAAGGTTGCCACAAGACGATCTATGCAAGTATCTGCTGCCTCGTGGTACTCCTCGATCGTGAGTTCCGTGGGTTCCTGGGGCTTTGCCTCGGGTTCCAGGGTCTTTGCTGGTGGGTTGTCCGTCTCTGGATAAATGCCCTTCGGAGAGGCTTGCGAGCACGAGAAATTCCTAACAGAGCCTGATATGTATGACTTATTGGCGACAGCGATGGCCAAGATTGCCTTTGTACTCAGAGCTCGAGCTGCTGGTACCTGGCATCGTTGTGACGTCAAAAGAACATTGCGGTTTGCCAACCTGGATATTCTGAGAATGTTGACGCGCGACATGGAGAATATAGCTGCCCGGCCGGTAATACAATTCTTGGATAGGTGTCTGTGAGAGGGATGGTCGTCAATGAGGAATCCGTGAGGTGAATTTATGACGATGCCGAGCTCAAGCTCTCCGGTGCTCCAACCCCACAATGTCGTGCGGTACCCCTGCAAGCGACTTTTGTAGATATCTCCGCCTTGTCGGGCGAGTGGCCGATGGGACAATCGATTGCCTCTGGACACAGCAAAACCCCCAGGTGAACACAAACTCGTACGTGAGGAAGGATATTCTGTTAGAAACCGTGTCGCTACATCCTTACAACCTAACCTTTGGGCTTGGCCAAGATGATTAACGCCGTTCTTGTCTTTAACAACGCCGGGCAGCCAAGGCTGACGAAGTTCTACACCCAACTGGTTCGCACCGATGCCTCGACCTAACACACCTTCAGATGCTAATACAGACAGGAAACAAGTGTACAACAGAGGCTGATCTCAGAAATATTCACTCTGGTCTCAAATCGCTCGCCTGGCTCCTGCAACTTCCTGCCACTGCCACCCCTCCTCTCCTCTCAGTCCACTCCGTCTCATGCGGCTTCTACAACACCATCAAATGACGTGCCGTCACTCGTAACATACCGGCACTATGCGACTCTTTATTTTATCATTATATCCACATCGACCGAGTCGCCGTTAGCGCTCATCGACCTCATCCAGGTATATGTTGAGGCACTGGACAGGTTATTTGAGAACGTCTGCGAGCTAGATCTTATCTTCAACTTCGAAACTCTACACGCAACGCTGAGCGAGATGATCGTTGGGGGGGTAGTGGTGGAAACGGGACTGGATAAGGTTGTCGAGGGGGTGAGGAGCCAAGGGAAGATCCCAAGGCGGCCGGTAAATGAAGGTACACGAAATATCGGTCTGGGAGGGGGGTTCTCATCGTGGGCAGGCAGGTGAAAGTCTCAAAACCGAGCAGGAAATACCACAAAGACGTCCCCTGGATGAGAGGCCGGCCGATGAGTAGGCTGTTGATTCGGGGTTCTCACTCAGAGAGGGCGACACGGAGACATATGGAGAGGGGCCACGGGGTCTCATAATTAAAGTCCCAAGGTCTCCAGGATGGACGAACAATATCGTATAACTATCTCTCCACCAGCTCCAGAGTAGAGTCTATCTCATACAGGAATCAGGCTCCATAAATAATACAAAAAGCCGACGCCCCAGATCAATATAACTCCTGGCCTCCACGCAATATTTCTACAAGCTCATATCCGCTCCCACTATTGTACATTCGTTTTCGAACCCGCTCCTTCTGCCCCTTCTCGTCGCTGTCCTCTTTCCGGGTTCGTTGTCCATATTGAGCCAGTCATTTCGCGGAATTTGTTTCGCAGCTGCAACTGATAAGCTTCGCATCGTTATGTAGGATTGAAAGTACTCACCGCTTGGAATGGTTCATTTTCTTGCTTCCAGTCGGCGAATAATGTACCGTAGACAACAATAACTGCAGGCCGAATTAGACAATATTTCAGAGCGCCACACGATGTCACATACAAACTATGCTGCCCAATTGTGCAATCTTCACAGCCTTCGTCCACTTTGGCCTAGCCCACTTCAGCTTACTTCTTCGTCGATATCGTCGTTCCAAACGGAATTGATGCTTAGTAGTGAGCTTCTGGAAATCCGGAGGCCAAAGTCGCTTTGCCCTATATACATTCGTATCGATATAGGCCGGCCCTTTCTCCAGGGCCCTCAATATTGGCGTGCGAAACATCGTAATTGCGCTTCAACAAAGCTCGGCACTTCACATTTGGCCTTCGATATCCGCGAGGCCAAAACTTAGTGCCAGCCGCATTTCGGTTGCACGGACCACAAGGCTCGACCTCTCACCGCCTAAATTTTGCCGCGGGGAACACATCCCACCACCCACCACCAATTTTAGTGACTACAACCACAGCCCCTCTTCTCAGCTTGTGACTTGTCGCAAGGCTTCGAAAATATAGTAGGATAAGGCCTGACAAAACTGACAAAACTGTCAGGACTTCTTCTATTGACTCGCCAATATGGCTGCTTCAGATGCTGCGGCGAAAGCCTTAGATGATCTCCATCTCTCAAAAACAAAAGAATTGAAGGGTGTACGTATAAATTCAGCTATGAAATTGTTGCCACTTCTGACTCTTACAGACTGAGAAAAGAGATTCTCTTATTGCTGTCGAAAAGAAATATCAAAAGAAATGGCAAGACGACGCGGTTTTCCAGCCAAATGCTCCAAGCATCACCGATATACCCCTCAGTGCGCTATCGGCGAAGGAAGTCCGGGAGAAGCACCCGAAATTTTTCGGTACGATGGCTTATCCATACATGAACGGTACTCTCCACGCGGGACATAGTTTCTCTGTCAGCAAGATCGAGTTCACTGCGGGATGGGCAAGGATGCAGGGCAAGAGGGCTCTGTTCCCCATGGGTTTCCATTGCACAGGCATGCCCATTAAAGCCTGCGCAGACAAGCTTATCAACGAGATCAAGCTGTTTGGCAAGGACTTCTCTGGATATTCTGAGGAGGATGAGGCCAGCGACAAGTTGAAGGAAAAAAGCCCGCCCGCACCAACCTCGGCTCGTGAAGATGTTACAAAATTCACAGCCAAGAAGGGAAAGGCGGCTGCAAAGGTCGTGAAAATGAAATATCAGTTCCAGATCATGCGCGCCCAAGGCATCCCAAATGAACAGATTCACGAATTCGCCAACCCAAACCATTGGCTGGATTTCTTCCCCCCGATCTGCAAGCAAGATCTTACCAACTTCGGCTGCAGAATCGATTGGAGGCGATCCTTCGTCACTACCGATGCCAACCCTTACTACGATTCATTTATCAGATGGCAAATGAACCGTCTTCGCGAGCTGAAGAAAATCAAGTACGGAAAGCGTTATACAATCTACTCTCCAAAGGATGGCCAGCCCTGCATGGACCACGACCGAAGTGAAGGCGAGGCCGTCGGCCCACAAGAATATACCGCCCTCAAGCTGAAGGTGTTGGAATGGGCACCAGAAGCGAAGAAGGCAGTTGCCGACAAGCTTCCACAGGGGGCAGATGCTTTCTTTGTGCCAGCGACTCTCCGACCAGAGACCATGTACGGTCAAAACTGCTGTTTTGTAGGACCTAAGATTACCTATGGCGTTTATAAAGTGTCCGAGAAGGAGTACTACATCATCACCGAGAGAGCTGCCCGTAACATGGCGTATCAAGGTGTGTTCCCGGTGAACGGCGTCTATGAGAAGGTTGCAGAAGTTACTGGTGCGGACTGCGTTGGCACTCTTGTCAATGCTCCGCTTTCTATTCACACGGAGGGTATTCGGATTCTCCCTATGGATTCCGTCTTGCCCACCAAGGGTACAGGAGTTGTTACGTGTGTGCCTTCGGATTCTCCAGATGATTTTGCCACGATTACAGACCTAGCAAAGAAGGCTGAGTACTACGGCATCAAGAAGGAATGGGCGGAGTTGGAAATCTTGCCTATTATCGATACGCCTAGCTTTGGCAACCTCACTGCTCCATTCTTGGTTAAGAAGCTCAAGATTGCGTCGCCAAAAGACACAAAGCAGCTTGAGGAGGCAAAGGAGTTGGCATACAAGGAAGGTTATTACCAAGGTACCATGTGTTACGGACCATTCACTGGAGAAAAGGTCGAGGACGCGAAGCCAAAGGTCAGACAACAACTGCTTGACTCTGGCGGTGCCTTCGCCTATTCCGAGCCAGAGAAGCGTGTTGTCAGCCGATCTGGAGATGACTGCTGTGTTGCGCTAATGGACCAATGGTACTTGGATTACGGAGAGGAGTCCTGGAGAAAGGTTGCGCTTAAGCACGTTGACAATGCCGACGGAAATGGTCTCAATACTTACTCCCAGGAGACAAAGAATGGCTTCGAAGGCGTTCTCAACTGGCTCAACCAATGGGCGTGCGCTCGTAGCTTCGGTCTCGGATCCAGGCTCCCATGGGACCCTCAATTCTTGGTCGAGAGTTTGAGTGATTCTACGATTTACATGGCTTACTACACCGTTGCCCATCTCCTCCACGGAGACATCTTCGGCAAGACTCCAGGTCTTCTGAAGGACCTCAAGCCAGAACAGATGACTGATGAAGTCTGGGACTACATCTTTGCCCGCCGCGAGGTTAGCGAAGATGTTCTCCAGAGCAAGATTTCCCTGGAAGGCCTGGAGACGATGCGCAGAGAGTTTGAGTACTGGTATCCTTTGGATCTCCGTGTATCTGGAAAGGATCTGATCCCTAACCATCTCACATTCTTTATTTACATCCACATTGCCCTCTTCCCTCCGGAGTACTGGCCAAAGGGTGTTCGTGCCAACGGCCATCTCACGTTGAACGGAGAGAAGATGGCAAAGTCTACCGGAAACTTCATGACTCTCGACGAGATGGTTAAGAAATACGGAGCTGATGCCAGCCGTATCGCTCTTGCTGATGCTGGTGACGGAGTTGCCGACGCCAACTTCGAGGAAGATGTTGCCGATAACAACGTCCTTCGTCTGTTCACACTAAGGGAATGGATCGAAGAGCAAGTGAAGGAGCAAGAGACCCTCCGCACTGGCGAGAAGAACGATTTCCTTGACCGTCTGTTCGACAACGAGATGAACGCCATTGCCCGCGAGGCTAAGGGACACTTCGATGACACCAACTACAAGCTGGCTCTCAAGTCCGGTCTCTACGACTTCATCGGCGCTCGCGACTTCTACAGAGAGGCATCTACCGCTGCCGGCATCAAGATGCACAAGGATCTTGTCTTCAAGTATATTGAACTCCAGGCACTTCTCCTCGCTGTCATCGCACCCCATTGGTCCGAGTACATCTGGCTCGAGGTTCTCAACAAATCCACAACTGTTCAGAATGCTCTCTTCCCAGAGATCCCTGCACCAGACGCCAGTCTGTCCGCTATGCGCGAGTACGTCCGCACTACAGCATCCAACATCACTTCCGCAGAGGCTGCTCAGCAGAAGAAGAAGGCAAAGGGCAAGGATATCAGCTTCGACCCCAAGAAGCCCAAGAAGCTTACCATCTTCGCGGCCAAGGGCTTCCCCGCCTGGCAGGAGAAGTACATTGATCTCGTCCGCGAGGTCTTCGACCCCGCCACCAAGGCCTTCAACGACAAGGAGCTCACCCCCAAGATCTCGAAGATGGGAGAGATGAAGAAAGCCATGCCTTTCGTGCAGGGCCTCAAGAAGCGCCTTACAGGAGGCGAGAAGCCGGAGACTGTGTTTGACAGGAAACTGGCATTCGACGAATCGAAGACGCTGTTGCAGATGGTTCCGGGATTGAAGAAGGCGGCTGGGTTGAAGATCGTGGATATTGTCGATGTTGCTGAGGGTGGGGCTACCGGCGTCCTGGTTGGTGGTGGGGAGGTTGCTTCCCTCCCACCTCCCGCTGCGGGGGCTGTTCCTGGGGTCCCGACTTTCCACTTTGAGAATGTTGAAGAATAGATTCCTAGATATAAGCAAAGAGATAGTAGTGAGTAGTAGTATAACGTTAAAAGTTGTTTAGATGCAGTCATAATTGAATCTGTTGAATAACAATAACAATAACCACATGTGATCATTTCCTTGGTTACCATTGAGTGATTGCTCCCCAGTGATTTACGTGGTACCTGAGTTATTCCACCATCCAGCGATAGGGGTTGAAGCTCTACCTTACCCGGAAATCTCACAAGCCGAGGTTCCCCACATTAAGGTCCGTTGCCCGTGCGTGGTGTTCGGATAAGGTTCTTTGGTCCCTAGAACCACATTGGTTTCCTCAATTGGATGTGGATCTTATAAACCCCAAGGTCCCAACACCTCCTCAGCATTGACAATAAACAGCACATACACGGAAGCTACACAATCCTCCCGAAGAAACCAAACCACACATCACCGCTCGCTCACCAATCCAACCACCACCCCATCCACCCCGCCGCCCAAAATGGCAGCCCCCTCCAAGGTCGCCCCATCCGGCAAAGTAACAACCTACACCGGCCCCAAGACCTTCTCCCACCGCCTGGTCGGCGGCCTCGTCCTCTTCTACTTCATCTCCTACGCCGCCAAAGGCTACATCGTCCCTGGCACCGCTATCTACGAAGCGCTGCAGAAATCGTGGCCAGGGGGCGCAAGTCACTATTTGTGGCTGCAGGAGAAGATCTTCATCCCCGTTATTGCAATCCATGGTATTGAGACGGCGATAATGATGTATCGTCTGGCGGGTGCTGGTGTGGGAGCGGGGAGTGGGCTGTGGTGGAAGTGGATTGCGAGTTGTTGGATTGAGGGGGTGGGGAGCCATCAGAGGCTTTCGGCGTTGATTAAGGGGGAGTAGATGGGGGTGAGGGGAGGGGGTGTATTGATGTTGGAATGTATGTAGTTACGAGAATCGGAATGGGAGGGCTTGGGGAGAGCTGTCTATGTTATGTTAGGGGTGTAGAGGAGGAGGTGTATGTTTACACACGTAATCGCGGAAGACTTTTTATGTTGAAACAGCGCCGTATAATCGCACCCTTACATTGTATCTAGTGAAATAAACATAGGGGACGACTAGCGGACAACGCTATGGTATGATATGTACAGATATTATGAAATTTCCAAAGAGTGTGATTGTCCCTAACCCAGGGACCCGAGAAGACCTATTATGTATGCAATATTAAAACAGTAGTAAAAAGAAGTATCCAGGTTATTCCCCGTCCGCCTGCCAGAAGTGACTCTCCGATTCCAAACTCCGGCTTGCCCTATAACTTGCCCCGTGCTTCGCTCGATCGTGGGTATATTTAAGTGTAGATTTCGACATTCGATTATATTATATATAGTGCTCCTTCATTCTATCCCGAGCCGCCGTTGGGCCCGACATAATGTGTCTGTAGGTGCTGATTGTGGTATATTCCTGGTAGTAGTTTATTCCTTGCTCTCGTCGCTCTCGCTCTCGCTCTCGCTCGCGCCAGGGGTGGGTGGTCGTGCGCCAGGCATCGGTGGGAGGTTTGTGTTCTGGGTAGGGGATGGGACGGGCTTTCTAGCCGTGCCGGGGCGGCTGGCCGTCTTTGGCCTCTCGGCGGAGCTGGGGGCGTTCAGGGTGTTGTCGTCTTGGGGGTTCTCGAAGGTGTCGCCGCTGATAGCCTTGCGAGCGCGAGGGCTGGGGGCACGGTCGGGGAGGGCGGAGGTGGCCTTGAGGCGCTCTTCGGTCGCGCGAAGTGCTTCCTCGAGGGCTTTGAGCTCGGATGTGTGTGTTGAGACGAGTCTCTTCCTTGAGGTTGTGTTAGTAAATGTTGAGCTGGTAAAGTGTCGGTCAAGGGACCAAGGGAAGGCTGCATACTTTTGGTCAACTGCGGCATCGAGGTCTGCGATGCTGTTGTCCATCTTGAATAAATCGTCTAGAGTGATAGAGAAATGGCGAGCCATGGTGGATTGCGGTCGGCGTCCGCTGGGCTTCCATTCCCTGTCCAGCTCTTCGTCTGAGCGTTGGGTAACAGACATAATGGGTAATGAGGGGGTGTTGGTTGTTGGTTGTTGGTTGTATATGAGAAAAGTCGCAAAATAGATCAAAGGCTATAAAGTTGCTCGGTGAACTTTGTCGCAAGATGGTATAGTATAACTGTACGACTTGATAAAATGTTGAGAGGACAAGAAAGCAGAATTATAGAGAGGGGGGGCAGGGTGATTTGGGAGTGGAAGGGGAAGGTATCAGCAGTCGGTGATTGAAGCCACTAATCCGGGGTCAGGTCGCAAGAAAGGGGCGGCGGGGCTAGCGTTAGGCGTTTGTGCGAGGGCAATCTTGTATCTCGGCGGATAAATGATGAAGATCAGCAGGAGTATGTGCAAGTACGAGAACGGAAAGGGGATGCGTGGAGATGAGGTTTTGATATTTAACAAGAAATAGAGTAGTATCTATCCATAAGTGCCGTATTTATCGGTATATATATATGATGATGATATAACGACGTCGGTGAGTGAGTTACGGTCTCAGTGAGATCATGCACCTTGCACACCGATCATTTCCTTCTTACGAGTACCCGCCCGAGCACCCTAGGAGTACCCTACTCTAGTTAATCTAGTTACTCTAGTTCTAGATTAGTAGTAGCAGCTGTAGTTATTCTAGATAATCTAGCTATTCTAGTTACTCTATCTACTCTAGCTGGTCTAGTTACTCTAGCAAGTCTACTTTGCGGCAGTCACGGATACTCCTTGGTGTGTGCTCCTTGGTGTGTGCTCCTTGGTGTGTGCTTTTCTGTGAAGAAGCACTGACTTGATCGAGTAGAATATCGCGAAAATAATTTCCAGGAAATATTCTACTGCGGTTAATACAGCTGTTAATATATAAAAATTCTCTTTAACTCTAAAATGTTTTATTTTATTTTTATTCCATTTTATATTACTGGATTGCATCCTCTGTTCCTTTGTTTACTCCAAGACCACTTCTCGAAATGCTTGTATAGTACTTCCTGTCATGGCCGGGCCGCATTTGGCCCGCAGTCCCAGCCTCAGTCGCAAGTTGTCGAAAGTTGGCCTGGCTTGCACGTGATTAGACATCCTAAAGTTTGTCTCCTCGTGCACCTTCCAACTACAACACCAAAGAGGCGACCAATCCACCCTCGAGCCTTCCGAACACACTTCATCTCAGGATTTCGAAGCTACAAAGATCGTCCCATTCAAAGACGATCTGCTGTTGCTTCGAAACCAACCCCCCAGGAGTCAGCCGTGGCTCCTATTCACCCTCACGCACGACGCGACAGTCTCCTCGACGGCTGGCGGGGAGGCTATCGTGGAATGAATAATATAACGGCCTACACACCCCTTGAATCGCTACTACTGTTTCAATCCTTGGCCGTCTTTGGGACCGAAGCGAATGTGTTCGCGCGAATCTCGGACCTCCTCAAGAACAACATCCTCATACGAGATGGCGACCGATACGACCCAGGCCGACTCAGTCCTGATTCCCTTCGCGAACTGTATCTACAACTACTGCGCGAAGAGTTGAAGAGTGAACTCGAAGCTGAGACTCCCGGCGACGCGAGCCCGTCAAAGAAGCGCAAGATCCAGAGCCCGCCACTCCCGACAATCAAAGATGCGAAGGAATACAGTGGGAAGCTTCCGCAGCTGGTAGATCGTCTGTATGCAAGATACAGAGATCAAACCATACAGGCCATTCGGGATGACGAGCGGAGATACGATGTGCTCAAACGAGAGCTCAAGGAAATCGAGCGTGGAGAATGGGACGAAAGGATCATGAAGGATGAACGACGTGGACAGAGAACAACCAGCGAAGATTCCCGGAGGGCACCAAGTGTACCGATTGTCTCTGACAAGCCTGAAAGGCCCGCGTCCCGAGGTACAGAACTCCAAACGGCACCAGCAGCCTCTCCGTTGGCTTCACCACGGACGGAGCAAAGACATGAAGGTTTGGCAATCAGCGACGTTCTCAACACCCACGAAGTTCCCGCATCGCCTCGACCCCTTGAAAAGGATTCGGTGCCTCGTGTACGGAATGGAAATGTCCCACCCATAGCCCACCACAGGACGCCTAGCACCGACCGCCCCCATGGACCTTCTCCACTGCAACCGGGCCAAAGACCACCCCCTCTTGACCGAAAGTGGGAGAATTACCAACCTCCTCCAACTCAGCCATATTCTCCTCATGCTCTGACTCCACAAGGATATTCGCCTTACCCACCACAGGGTCAATACGCCCCGG
The DNA here is from genome assembly GCA_001662605.1 of Pseudogymnoascus sp. 05NY08. Taxonomy (NCBI): domain Eukaryota; kingdom Fungi; phylum Ascomycota; class Leotiomycetes; order Thelebolales; family Thelebolaceae; genus Pseudogymnoascus; species Pseudogymnoascus sp. 05NY08. Next base: position 169,108 of record KV458820.1, read on the forward strand.
TGTATCCCCAGCGAGGCTCCTTCTCTGGTCCTTTACCCCCCGCTCGCGGCCCAGTTCCTTCTTCCCCTCACGCAGCACAGCCTATAGTTCTGCCGCCTCCAGGCCAGCAAGGCCCCGGTTCTCCAGCAAAGCCCTTGGATCAGTTAGCAGAAGTGGTAGCTGAGCAACAATACCGACCGCCACAGCAAGGTCAGGGGCAGCAAATGGCTCAATATCCTCCCACCCCTAACCAACAGATGGGGCCGTACCCCCCGGGTCCTGGCCTTCAAGTGTCCCAGTATTCCCCAGCCCAGTATGCTCAACCTCCCCCACAGCAACCATTCAGAGGCAACGGGCAGCATCCGCAAGGGCAACTGCCTGCGCAGTGGAACCAATACCAACAGCTTCCACCTGCAAATTATTACCCTGGGCCTGTTCCTCCGCAGCTCGGGCAACGGCCATTCCCAGTTAGGCCAGAAATCGCACAGCCGGAGCAAAGGCAGTACAACTCGCCATACAATCCAAGCGGTGGCCAGCCTCCAGCTTTCAAATCAACCCCCGCTCCCAAGCCTCTGTTGCGCGATACTCAGCCAAACACACCAGTTACAAGGCCGGTGCTCAGCACTGGAAGGGCTACCAGATGGACGCCAGTGGCAACTCCCGGGACTCCCAAAGCATCTATTTCCCCCGATGCACCAGCTTTCGAACCTCTGAGCCCGCAGCCCAAATCTTCTACCTTGCCCAAGGACAAGGCAAAGAAGCCTCGTGGCCGACCACCCCGCATCAGGGAAGGCAGCACCGCCTCACCTGCGCCGCGGCCAGCACCGCAAGCGGCAGATGCCAAGGTGAAGAAAGAAACGCCTGGCCTCCGCTCTCTCCAAGATCTTGCACTCGCTACCTCCGCCGAAGACACGGCAGGAGCAACAACCGACGAGACCCCCGTCCCCACTTCCTCACCTCTTCGCAAGCGCAAGCGCAGCCCTGCACGAGCGCCATCAAAGCCTCCCACTCACGTCCTGTGGACGCGCAACTTCTCCAGGATCTCGGCGTCGGCGCTCGAGCGTATCGGTGCTCACCGCTGCGCGAGCACTTTCGCCAATCCCATCAAGGAGCGCGACGCGCCTGGTTACAAAGATGTGATCCTGCGCCCGCAGGACTTGAAGTCCATACGCTCTGCGATCACGGCGGGCTCACGCGCTGGGCTCGCTGCGGTGGCCAGTATGGATGAGGAGAGTGATAAGGGGCAAGCGAGTCTGCAGCTCCCTATCAGCGAAGAGCTCGTGCCGCCGAAGGGTATCGTGAATAATGCGCAGCTGGAGAAGGAGCTCATGCTCATGTTTGCGAATGCGATTATGTTCAACCCCGATCCTGATCACGGCTTCGGCCGCGCATTTACAGCGAGGAAGGGAACCCCCGCCGAGGTTGAGGATAATAGAGGGTATACGCTTGATGAGGATGGAGTGGTGCAGGATACGAAGACGATGTTTGCGGATGTGGAGAAGATTGTTGGGGAGCTGAGGAGCGCAGAGCAGAGGAAGAGCGAGGAGAAGGAGGGGCTGGAGAGGAGGGCGAGGGAGAGCGAGAGTGTGGATGATGTGGACCAGGAGGGGCCGGGGAAGAAGAGGAAGAGGGGTTAGGTGGTTGATGGTTGTACGATGGTGTGCGGTTGGTAATTTTAGGGTGGCTATTGGTTAGGCGCAGTTGCTATATGAGATATGGCTCAATAAGCAAGGACTGATAATTCCGTTAAGCTGTATATGCTTTTGTAGAGTTAACTACATATGATGAGGTGGACAAGATATATTTTGAACCTCTGCTACGTGTCTTCATCTACGGTGTTCATCCAGATAAATACACGAAATAGGAGCATGCATACATACGGATGTGGCGTAGTTTGTTCAACGACGCTTGATCTTCGGAACCAACAGTGCATCGTCTATCTGCCTTCTTACAACCCCGAATTCCACGACATAAAACGCAGCCACGGTTCCCATTCGACGATGTCGCTTGGGAACAAAGTGACAACGTCTACTTCGAATGGCGAGCCAAGCTTCTCAAACCAGAAACCCTAACCGAAATCGCCCTCTTCGTTGCAAAATATCACCTTGGGACACCAATAGAGGTTAGGACGCCTCTCGCCGGTGCGTATAATGTAGCAGTCGTTGTCGATTTCAGCGGAGGCGGCTCGACATTGATTCGTTTTCCCAAGCCGGGCAAAGTGATGTTTCCCGAGGAGAAGGTCCGGAATGAAGTCGCTGTTATGCGGTATATTCAGGCTCATACTTCGATACCAGTGCCGTTTATATTGCACTGGGGGACGAAGGAAGAGAGTCCTTGTGGGCTGGGGCCGTTTATTGTTATGGAGTATGTTGAGCATGCTTGTGATATTAGTGATGCTTTAAATACGCCGGGAATACCATGTGAGGAGCGTCCGATTCTTGATCCGTCTATAGATGAAGAGAAACTTCGGAAGTTATATGGGCAGATTGCAGATGTTTTGCTTCAACTATCTACCTTATCATTTCCTAAGATAGGGTCTGTCACCCAGGACGACGATGGGGATACTTGGAGTGTGACAGAAAGGCCATAGTCGTCAAATATGAACGAGATCGTACAGCTCGGAACACTACCACGCTCCAAGCTACCTGATGAAAATGCAACAACATATGAGACTTCTTCCTCATACCTCACTACACTAGCCAATCTGCATCTCAGCCATTTAACCTATCAGCAAAACGACGTCATCGATAGCGCGAGCGACTGCCGCCGCAAATACATTGCAAGATATCTTTTCCGAAAGCTCTCTCTCGAGGGTAGATTATCACACCCTGGCCGCAATCCCGGGCCTTTCAAACTATGGTGCGACGACCTACGCCCAGCTAACATGTTACTGAATTCCAACCTCGAGTTGGTTGCCGTCATCGACTGGGAATTCACATACTCTGCTCCCGTAGAGTTCTCACACGTGCCCCCTTGGTGGCTCCTAATCGAACAACCAGAGTACTGGCCGGATGGAATCGACGCATGGGTGACGGCTTATGAACCTCGACTTCAAGCTTTCTTGGCCGTTCTCCGCGAGCGTGAAGATGCTTTTATTCAAGAGGGCAGGCTTGGGGAGCACCAGAGGCTCTCGCTGCCTATGCAGGAAAGCTGGGCGAGTGGCGATTTCTGGGTCATGTATGCTGCGAGGAAGGGGTTTGCTTTTGATGTGGTATTCTGGAAGTATTTGGATGCTCGATTTTTTGGGGCTGCGGATGGATTGGATGGGGATGAGTGTGAAAAGAGGGCGGGGTTTCTGGATGAGGAGATTATGGAAATTGGTAACCTCGTCGACCAAAAAGTGGAAGAGTTGAAAACGCGAGTTTTAGCATGGGAGCCTGAAGAACGACTTGGCTAAGTTAATTTAGTGTATATACGATATTATATATGTATCTACCCCATATTAGAGCTATATTTTCCCATCTCCCTAATCCGCGGCCCATAAAACCAAAACACGAACGGGATCGGGATATTCAACACCGAGACGATAGCGAGCACAGTGAACGCCCAATCATTCCCAAGACTTCGGAACATCGGCGGGACGATAAGCAGGAATGCAGCAGCGAGTACACTTCGCATGAACGTATTTGCGGCTACGGCACTGGCGCCCCAGCGCTGGAAGGTGTCGACGAGGTAGTTTAGGGCGCTAGTGAAAATTGTATAGTAGCCGAAGCCCATCATGGTGACTCCTATTACGGTTGCTATCCATGAGATCTGTGGGGAGGCTGTCCATCCTATGATGAATAGTCCGCCGGATAGAATGACTGAGGCAATCATCATTGGGGGTAGTCGAGCCTCCGGTACCGGCTTGAAGTCGTTAGCTTCGTAGGCGATGTTGTAGTATTTTTGGTTCAGAGCGGTGAGTGCTGCGCCCATAATGATCCCTACAAGCACACCAAGGAACGGAAGCGATCCGACGAGCTCATCCCAGCCTCGCGCCTCTTGGAAGATGATCGGGAAGGACGCGAGACTCGCGTAGAACGTTCCGTAGATGAAAGAGGAGTAGATAGTAACTGAGAGGCAAATTGGCGTTAGTAGCATCTGCAGAGGTCGCAGGCCAAACTTTATGGCGAGGGCCTTGATGGTAACATTGGTTTCTTCCCACTCAGCGTGCAGGGCCCAGTTCCCCGTGTTCTGTCTCAGTTTGCGTGCTTTATTAAAGAGCAATATCGGCACATAGGATTCTTCGATGAATATTAGTCCTGGAATGAGTATCAAGGCTTGCAAGATGCCGGTAGTCTGATGGGTATGTTAATTGGGTTTTTCGTACAATGTTGTCTGGAACACAGTTACATACATATTCAGTCCATCTCCAATTTGTGCCGCTGTGAATAATAGCGCCTCCAACAACGGGTCCAAGGGCCTTTCAATTCTGTTAATAAAAATCTGGAGTTAGAGAGATTTTTCAACATACCGGGCCTCCACAGACGGCGAGCGTATACCCGACAATAGCATTTCCCCGTTGAGAAGCATCCCAGATATCAACGTAGACTCCTCCTGTGCAGGTGATCGGAGCAGCCCCAAAGAATCCGGTGAAGAACCGAGTAATCAGAACCGTTTGGATATCCTTGGCCGTCGCCGTCCCAAATGACATCACAATGGAGATAAAGAATGGGATCAAGACAGGCCATTTCCGGCCGTAAACCTCTGACAGTGGCGCCCAAAATAACGGTCCAAACCCCCAACTGTTTGGTAGATCAGCAGTGACCACAATGATACCAAGAGCTGCACTTACCCCAAGAGTAAAAGGCTTGTCCCGATGATAGCCACATCTGGTGACACATCAAACTCATTGGCAACCTTGCTATTAGCAGGGGAGTATCTGATATATCGATTAGCAACTTAGATATAAGTTTGAGTTCACAAGCTTTCTAACGCTGTGCTTGCCCACACGGATCCGAGGCTTGTCAGACTATAAAGACCGCTCGTAACCACTTTTCTTGAAAAAGACCAGTTCAGCGGATTCGCTGGATCAGCAGGGCCATCGAAGTCAACAATCCCGCCTTCATCTGGTTCACATGTATTAACATGTGCAGCAGTGGAAGGCGACTGCGGCGAAGTCTTCTCTGGGGGTTGTAATTCGGTCATATAGATAATTATTGATAATCAAAGTTTAGAGTTTACACAAATCTCAGAGCTTTTTCCGCCACCATGACATCTTTTATAACTCGGGCGCTAAAATCTCACCAATGCAGGGATGGACAGACAGGCAGGTAGTGGGATTGATAATGATATCTCGAGGTAAAGCTACTCTAATAACGCATGGAAGCTAAGGTGAAAGCGGTAGCGGCGTAGCGGCGTGATGGTTGGTCGTCCCGAACGAGTCGTGTGCTCGGCACTCGTCCCGAACCCTTTGATATTCACGGGTCGGATTAATAATTTGCCCGTTTGACGTCCATCCAGCCTCGACAAGCACATGAGCCTCTGATGTACTTGTCATATGCGCCATCTTTTAATCTGGCAACGGGTTAAAATCCATACTGGACGCAGTTTATTTTCTATTGCGTCTGATACTTGTAGGGGTTTTTGCGAGGCCTTCCTACAATACAGCAGCAATGGCTTCAACTCAGGGGACTCACGTCAAGGAGGCTCCTGCTGAAGGACAGCCAATATCGCGTGACGAAGAGGGTCCGTGAGTTGTCTTATAATATAATATATCATATTACATAACAGTGCCTGCGGCAGCTTTGATCTTTGCTTTCCGCTCCTCCACGCGCCTTGGACATGCGAATACTATATACTGCGTGATCATGCCGCTGTAGCCTCATTCTGCGAATGCCACGACTTGAATCGGATCCCGGGGAGAGTGGCGGATTGCGGCACAGCCAATCAAATGCAGCTAATATCTACGACAGGACTGACGGGGCAGGTGAGCGGTTTGCGAAACGGTGTCCGAACTTAGTGCAAGGCAAGGCTCCGAATATGGGGATGGTAGCACCCAGGCATATTCGACTTCAGCTAATATTTAGCAGCGGCCAATTATGGCTTAAGTTCCTTGGAAAGAATGATACGAGACCTTGGCCAAAATTGGCCAAGGTCTTGTCTCTATTAAGATTGGATCCCTGTGAAGTGAGAAACGATGCAGGATTTTGCTATCGCTATGATTTCCGTTCGTCCATATAATTATGCTCCCAACTCTAAACTTCGAGACATGCCAGTGGAGGAATCAATGACCCAGTTTCTCTGAGAATGCAGCCACGAACAGAAATTATAGCTTCTTGCCAAGTCCTCCTTTTTGGCGACTTGGCCACTCGTTACGAAGATGAGCTTCGCCAACTGGTTCACGTCAGGGGGAATGAGAGCCTTAGTTCGTTTTTTGATCAAGTTAGCCATGCTATTCGACAGGAATTTGGAAACCTTCCCAGCAGCCAGCAAGATCTGTTTCCCCGGTTTACTACACTTGTTGATCTTGTCTCAAAGTTGGCGGAAACAGAGGGGAACCCCGTTTTGAGGTTTACCCTTCTTCCAGTTTGTGAAATCGGTCAGTTCATTAGGTAAACTTGCAAAGACCACTTTCCATAGATAAAATACTGACACAACACTCCTAGATACTTTGGGGAGGGGTCAAGGCTGTACCCCAGTGCCACCGACAGCTACTGTTTGGGGCTCTGTGCAGGTGGATTTGCGGCCGCAGCAGTCAGCACATCCCAGACTTTTGCCGAGTTAATCCCAGCAGGAGTCGAAGCTGTTCTGACTGCCTTTCGAACTGCTCTCTGCACTTTGGCAGTTTCCAATGACATAGAAGAGCCGAATAACGGACATCATCAGTCTTGGTCCGCGGTGGTGAATATCCAGGAGGACGAAGCTTCTGTATTGATCAAGCGATTTGTTTTAGAGAAGGTAAGTGAGAACTAGGTGATACTCAATTGCAGCGGTTTAATAGGGGCTAACCGAAACTGTTGATGAAGGGTCATCCCCATAGCTCTAAACCATATTTGAGCGCCATAACACCGTCGAATGTAACTATCAGCGGCTCTCCCAGCATCTTAAAGGAGTTCTTTGCAGCATATTCCCTGAAATTTTATCACATACCTGTCGAATTATCGTACCATGCGCCTCATCTTTTCCACCCGCGCGACGTTGATGAAATCATCTGCCGGTTTGATGACAAATTACGTGGTTCGTACAAGCCACGAATTCCAATTTGGTCCGCGGCATCTGGAAAGCCCATCATTGCCGAAAACTTCAAGGCCCTGTTGCATAAAGTCGTGACAGACACATTACGCGAACCAGTTCAATGGAAGAATATTCTTGAGTCAACCGCCAAACTCCTAGCATACAGGGATTTCCAAGAATGCGCAATCCACGCGCTATCATCAAATGCTCCCTCTCTCCTTTCCTCAGCCATCTCAAGGGGTACCAAAATGCTCGTCACCGTCAATGACTTGTCTGCGAAAACTGGATCTGTACCGCATCCTCGGAGACACAGTGGACGTTTGGACCAATCTAAGATTGCCGTAGTCGGGTATTCGGGTCGTTTTCCAGACTCTGCGTCAAATGAGGAATTTTGGGAATTACTGCGCGCCGGGAAGGATGTCCATCGCCTTGTCCCTGAGGATCGTTTTGACTGGGAAGCTCATTATGACCCCACTGGAAAGACCAAAAACACTAGTCGGGTCAAATATGGTTGTTTTATCAAGGAGCCCGGGCTATTTGATGCGCGATTTTTCAACATATCTCCAAGAGAAGCCGAGAACACAGATCCAGCTCAAAGATTAGCCATCACAACTACCTATGAGGCACTTGAAATGGCAGGAATGGTGCCCAATAGAACGCCATCAACGCAACAGGACCGCATAGGCGTCTTCTATGGTGTTACTAGCGACGACTGGAGAGAAGTTAACAGTGGCCAAGATGTAGATACTTATTTTATTCCAGGTGGAAACCGTGCATTTGTTCCCGGGAGAATTAGGTATGATATCTTTGCAATACGGAGTGCATATTTACTAATCCCAGATCATAGCTATTTTTTCAGGTTCTCTGGCCCCAGCTTGAGCATAGACACTGCCTGCTCGTCCAGCTTTGCAGCAATTCAAATTGCTTGTAGTAATCTGTGGAGAGGAGAGTGCGACACTGCCATTGCAGGTGGAACCAATGTTCTGACGAACCCCGACAATTTTGCCGGCCTTGATCGAGGCCATTTCCTAACGACTATAGGTATTTGACCCCGTCATTATGATAGGTTACATGAACCAGTTTAACAATTCATTTTCGTAGGCAATTGTAATGCTTTTGACGATAAAGCTAGTGGCTATTGCCGCGCTGATGCCGTGGGTTCTGTCATTCTCAAGAGACTGGAGGACGCTCAAGCAGACAATGACCCTATTTTTGGTGTCATTGTAGGAGCATATACAAATCATTGTGGGCAAACAGATTCCATCACTAGACCTCACGAAGGCGATCAAACATCTGTCTTCAAGCGAATCATTCGACACGCCAACGTGAACCCGCTCGATATTAGCTATGTCGAGATGCATGGAACAGGGACTCAAGCGGGAGATGCGACAGAAATGAACTCTGTGTTATCAGTCTTCGTCCCTGAACGGAAACGAATGCCAGATTATCCCCTCTACTTAGGTTCGGCCAAAGCGAATATCGGCCATGCGGAATCAGCATCCGGAGTCTCTTCGCTCATCAAGGTGTTGATGATGATGAAGCACAATGAAATCCCACCCCATTGCGGAATAAAAACACGGATTAACCACAAATATCCCCTTGACCTGAAAGAGCGAAATGTTAATATCGCCGCTACGTCTGTTCCTTGGCATCGAACTGGGTCTGGGAAGCGGTCCGTCTTCTTAAACAATTTCAGTGCTGCAGGAGGCAATACAGCCGTACTCTTGGAAGATGCTCCATTGTTATCACATTCAAACAATATTAGCAGTGACCCTCGCAGCAGCCACCCCGTCGCTGTTTCTGGAAAGTCTGCAAAGTCGTTAAACGATAGTATTAAGGCTCTGATTAACTTCCTTGAGCTAAATCCAGACACCCCGCTACCTGCACTATCATATACGACTACTGCAAGGCGAATGCACTACTCATACAGGACAATCTGTTCAGGATCAGACATAAAATCTGTCTTAGATGCATTGAAGAAAAACGCAGCAGAGTCGGACTCAAAGGCACTTTCAAGCACAACAAGCGTTTCAAAAATAGCATTTGCTTTCTCAGGTCAAGGCAGCCTCTACTCAGGCATTGGAAGACAGCTATTTGAGTCCCATCCTGGCTTCAAGGCGGATATACTCCGTTTTGATAGCATAGCACAGCAACAAGGATTTCCAAGCTTTTTGCCTCTAGTTGATGGCACGGCTTCAGATGTAGAGGGTGTTGAGACTGTCGCAGCTCATCTTGCTCTCAGCTGCGTACAAATGGCGCTTTGTCGCCTTTGGATCTCATGGGGTGTTCGTCCGAATTTAACGATTGGCCACAGCCTTGGAGAATATGCCGCCCTACAAGCTTCGGGCGTTCTCACACCCAGCGATGTCATCTATCTCGTCGGTACTAGAGCGCAGCTATTGTCAAACCACTGCCACCGAGGAACCCACGCCATGTTGTCTATAAAGGCATCGTCGAATGATATTAAAGTCTACTTGGTAGGATCAACTTGTGAAATAGCCTGTATAAACCAGCCTACAAATAATGTGATTAGCGGACCGAGCGAGGAGATAAACCGTTTAATGCTTTTGTTTCAATCGAAGGGCTTAGAGTGCATCAAGCTTGATATCCCGTTCGCCTTTCATTCGGCCCAGGTTAATCCCATTCTAGAGGGATTTGAATCAGCAGCGAGGGGCATTCGTTATTGTGTTCCATCATTACCGTATATATCGCCTTTACTCGAATTGGTTGTTTCAGATGGGGTTACATTAGACGCATCGTACCTCGCTCGAGCATGTCGAAGTGCCGTAAATTTCCAAGGGGCTCTAAGGTCAGCTAAAGAAGCCTCCCTTGTTGATGGCCAAACTATCTGGATCGAAATTGGATCACACCCTGCATGCTCTGGCATGATCAAAGGGACTATCGGTCCAGAATCGATCACAATTCCATCCTTAAGAAAAGGCGTTGATACATGGGAGGTCCTAACTAGAAGCCTCGAAACGCTGTATCTCAACCGCATTAACATAGAGTGGAATGAGTGGCATCGAGATTTTAAGAGCTCACACACCGTTCTCCAACTCCCAAGATATAGCTGGGACCTGAAGAATTACTGGATCCAGTACCGAAATAACTTCTGTCTTACCAAAGGAGAAGGCACAACGGTCATTGATGAACCTCCTGTCGAGAAGAGGCTCAACTATGCTTACCTGTCACCAGCTGTTCAACGTGTACTGGAAGAACACCACGCTGCAGACGTCTCCAATATCCTCGTTGAGTCAGATGTCCAAGACCCGCGGCTAGCACCTGTCTTCCAGGGCCACAAGGTCAATGGCACACCTCTCTGCCCCTCAGTATGTTGCACCTCCAGTAAATTACGTTTTGATTACCACTAATCTTCTCCAGTCTCTTTACGCGGATATTGCCATGACAATTGCCAACTACATGATGAAGGCAATCAATATGCAAGGTGGCGAGATAGGCCTAGACGTTGGAGACATGAAAGTCGACAAGCCTCTCATAGCACTTCAGGCTGGTAATCCGCAGCTGTTTCGGGTTTCTGGGTTGGCTAATTGGGCGTTAAAAACCATTTCACTTGTATTCTACAGCGTCAATGACCAGGGCGGCAAGAAAGCGGACCATGCCACATGCCATGTCAAACTCACCTCAAACCAAACTTGGCTCCAGGATTGGAAACGAAATGCGTATCTGATTAAGAGCCGGATCGCTTCCCTACAAAAATGTGTCGACGAAGGCGAGTCAAACAAATTAAAGCGTGGACTCGTCTACAAGCTATTTGGAGCAATAGTAGAGTACGATCCCCAGTACCAAGGCATGCAAGAAGTTATTTTAGACAGCAATGAGCTAGAAGCTACAGCAAAGGTTACATTCCAGGTCGGCGACGGAGGTTATGGTTTCAGTCCTCATTGGATAGACAGTCTTGGGCATATTGCTGGATTTATCATGAACGGAAACGACAATGTTGAGTCCAAAAACCAGGTTTTTATCAATCATGGTTGGGATGCAATGCGCTGTGCAACAACTTTTGCGCATGGCAAAACATATCAGACGTATAATAAGATGCAGCTTGTGGATGGGACGTTGTATGCAGGGGACACATATATTCTTGAAGAGGGCAACATTGCTGCCATTTTCGAAGGCGTTAAGGTATGATATGGTATTTCCAGAATTTGTGATTTAACTAACAGCATATAGTTTCTAGGGATTTCACGGAAAGTCCTAGATCAGGTTTTGCCTTCGAAGCCCGGCGTAATCAAGAACGCTGTGGTGCCTTCGAGGCCAGTGCCGAACACCAGCTCTATCTCAGCGGCAAAGCCATCATCAAAGCTTCCCATAGCACCTGATGCAAATCTAATCAAGCTCCCATCGAATGATATCATATCTCAAATCATGGCAATAATCTCAGATGAAGCCCGTCTTGACCCGTCAGAGCTCAAGTCCAATACGGAGTTCGCAGATTTTGGTATTGACTCTCTTCTCTCCCTGACAATACTGGGCAGGTTACGGGACGAGGTTGGACTAGATCTGCCATCAACGCTTTTTTCAAACTATCCAACTGTCGAGAAGCTCCAGAACTTCATTGGTGTGGACCGGAGTCCGTCCCTGTCGTCCGGGTCTTCAAGTCAAGATGATACCGACGTATTGACAGCAGAGCTAGTGTCTGAGCCAGATACCGACAGACTTGTTGATATTATCCGCAATACTATCTCAGAAGAGACTGGTGTTCCCATTGAAGAGCTCACCGTTTCAGCCAGGCTCTCGGAGCTTGGCATAGATTCTCTCCTTGCGCTGACAACCATGGGCAAGCTCAGCGAAGCCCTCGATATCGAAGTGCCACAGTCCCTTTTCGTCGAAGATAACACATTGTATGACCTTGAAAGGGCTTTGGACATGACGATAAAGCGCACACACGTCAAAATATGTCCCAATGCCGCGAAACTCCAGACCATACAGGAAGTCAACAACGTCGACTCAGCTCCCCACGCAACCTCAGTCCTCCTCCAAGGGAATTCCAAAACCGCAACAAAGAAACTCTTCCTCTTCCCCGACGGCTCCGGATCCGCAACATCATACAGCTCCCTCACCCGCATCTTCCCCGACATCGCCGTATACGGCCTAAACTGCCCCTGGATGAAGACGCCCCAAGACATGACAGTTACTCTAGAACAACTAACCGCCAAATACCTCCTCGAAATCCGCCGACGACAACCCCGCGGCCCTTACTACCTTGGTGGCTGGTCAGCAGGCGGAATCTGCGCTTATGAAGCAGCACAGCAACTATCCCTTGCCGGCGAATCGACAGCGCGTCTCATCCTCATCGACTCCCCCAACCCCGTCGGATTAGAGAACCCTCCGCAGCGAATGTACGATTTCTTCGATAGTCTCGGGATTTTTGGCGAAGGGGGCAAGCCGCGCCCTAGTTGGCTTCGACCGCATTTTGACGCTTTTATTCGGTTGCTGGATGAGTATAAGGTTAAGTCCTTTGGTGGCAAGTTGGAGACGCATATAGTGTATGCCCGAGACGGGATTTGCAAGTTGCCTACTGATCCTAGGCCAGAGATTTTCCCTGATGATCCAAGGGAGATGTTGTGGTTGTTGAATAATCGGACTGATTTTAGTGGGGGTGGGTGGTGTGAGTTGGTGGGGAAGGAGAATATGAGGATTACGGTTTTGGATAATGTGAATCACTTCACGATGGTGGAGGCAGGGCCGGAAATTGGCAAGCTGGGCGTTTTTATTAGGAAGGCTATGGAGTGAGGTGTTGTTTCTTTTCGGATATTTTTTGCTTCGATTACAATATTAAACGTAAATTTATTTTTTCTTGGAATCTAAATAGGAGTCTTTTCAAATCTGCACCCGACCCAGTTCAAATATAAAACTGGGATTTATCGAGTAGACCTGCTCGCTCAAGAGAGATCCTTTGCAAAAGAACGGCGTGTCTCCCTATCCCTAGAAAGTGTCATCGCGGTTATTCAAGTGACACAAAGAGAACCTGGGTTGTTTGCCTCAACCTTGGCCACGAACCCGCCCTCGGTTTCCGAAGGACATGCTCAAGATCTATACTCCGAACAGGGCCCTTCGATCACTCATGCCAGTAATTATTTTATACGGTATCCCAATAAGGCAGTCACTTAGAAATCGGGCTAGAAATAATTATTCCATTAAGTTTAATTCAGGCAACGAATTTTAGCTACACACGCCCCCCGAAACAAATAAATCCCAATGAGTTTTTAGTTATATATTCCCCCCTTCAAACACCAAATTCCAGCAATATTAGCAACATTAGCAATATTAGTGATATCAGCAATACTAGCGCTTGACTGCCAACACAACCCACCCAAGCAGTCGGTAAAAAGCCACAATCCCAATCAAGATCCCAACCCAGGTGCCAGTCTGACCCGTGTGCATCCCAAACGTCGCAAGGACCCCCTTTCCAGAGATCATGCATTGTTCGGCCAGTTCCGTGGTATACATGCAGTGACAGTTCTGGTCGCAATTGTATGTGCGGTCGGCAAATTCGTTGACCAGCAGCCCCTGAAAGACGTAGGCCTGGTAATCAATGTAGTGGAACACGTATTTCCAGAACACGTTTAGGAGAGGCGTGGGGATCAGGAAACCGCCGACGCACATCCAGAGTCCGTTCACGAAGGCTGTGAGGGCGAGAGCGACGACAAAGTTGGGGAAGATGGAGGACATGAGGACGACCAAGCTCTCGGCGGCTACCATGTCAAGGAACACCCACATGACGAAAGTGAAGAAAGCAGAGGCCGTATTGTGGAAGCCGGTTAGCCAGTATGAGATGCAAGTAAAAATAAGTGCAATGCCGAATAAGTATGGGAGGCCAATGATGAAGTTGGCGACTGTGAAGGCAGCGGCGCCGTAGAGGCCATTTGAGCGCTCTTTGATAAAAGTCAACCTGTCCTCGAGGAATGATGGCACGTATGCGACGGCCATGAATGATAAGAATGAAGCGCCAAAGAATATAGCGTTGATAAAAGGCTGGATTGACGTCTGGTCGGGGCTAAGGCGTAGCCACACTGTCCCACTCATGATGGCAAGGCAGCTGTACATTGCCAGGCGAATTCCGTATGCCACGACGTCGCGATAGGATTTGATGAAAGAGCGGTGAACGAGAGTCATCGTGACCGCTACAAAATTGGCATTGGAGCTAGTCTTTGAATTATGTGTTTTGCCTTCGCCCGCAGTTATGAGATGGGTGGTGATCTGGCTGGAAATCGCTTCGGCGCGTGGACTAGAAGACCAGGCTGTCTGAAGCTTGGATAATTCTTCTTCTGCCTCAACTGGGTCGGATCCAAAATCCTTGTTAGTTAATTCCAAAGCATGTTCCGCAGGGTTCATATGCAATGGCACCGGGTGGTCGATCTCCATATAGTATGGAACCACATCATCCACAGCCCCGAAATAGTGTGGCTTGCCCGCTGAGAGGAGTAACAGCTTATCGAAGAGTAAAAACGTTTGCGTAGATGGCTGGTGGATGCTGGCAATCACGATCAACTGCATGTCTGTCAGATACCATCGGCCGATGCATATTCTCTTGACTTACGTTGTTTTGCTTTGCCAAGGTCCTAATAAAGGAGACAACCTCGAAACTAGCTGCGGAATCGAGACCACTGGTTGGCTCATCCAAGAACAAGATCTTTGGCGCTGTAATCAACTGGCTTGCTACACTGACACGGCGCTTCTGCCCACCGCTGATCCCTTGGCGGATTGGCGTTCCAATAATCGTATCTTCTTGTTTCCGGAGACCAAACGAATCAATCAAGCCATTGATTCTCATTATACGGTCCTTCTTTGTGAGACTAAGGAAGATCCCAAGTCAGTATGCCTTACTGAGTGAGTTGGAAGTGAGTGATGCTGACCCAGGGTTTGACAAGCGTGCAGCAAAGTTCATAGTCTCTCTGACTGTCAAGGACCCAATCAAGGCATCCTCTTGCTCAACGTAGGTGCTCATCTTTCTGAACTCGTTGAGGGACAAGGCGTCTCCATTGACGGAGGCGATGCCAGTCGCATCAGCTCCAGGGTTGTCGCGCCTGGCGAGGAAGTTCAAGAGAGTTGTCTTTCCAGAGCCACTTGGGCCCATCAAAGCACACATCTCGCCTGGGTGGGGCTCATGTCAGTATACAAATCCAACGTGGTGTAGCAGGGAATGGTATCAGACCAGCTAAGACAACTCCATCCACGTTTTCTAAGATTGCTTTGGGCTGCTTGGTGGCCCGGTCCTGGACCATCACTGTGACATCCTGCCAAATGAAATGCTTGACAGTAGTATTCTTCAGCTGCGCATTGTGCTCGAAGCCTCGCTCAGAATCCGATGAAAAAGCGTCTGGGCCCACGCCGCCCTTCAGCTCGATAGATGGATTGCCGTGGGAGCCCGCCATCTTCAGTATGCCAGGAAGTGGCCAACGGGTATTAATATTTGAGGCAGAAGTAGGTCCCAGTTCAGGGAATCCAGTCGACTTTTAAAGATATAACTAGAAGAGGTATTCATGCAAAGTTTATTTCGGAGTCAGTCAGGACATATAGTAAGGTCTGGACGTTTGCTGGAAGTAGGTTGGTTGGAAGCCGCAAGTGAGGGGTTTAAGTTTGACAGGAAGAGTGTTTGGCAGGACAGGAGGTCTCAAGAGGTGTAGGTATAAGTCAGATGAGACACGAGAGACAGGAGAGACACGAGAAGGGATACCAAGACACGGTAAATCCACCTGGGGAGTGATTCACGACATGAGGTATTAGAGGAAGCAGGTGCGATCAACGTTGGCACCAGGTTGAGGCACAACCTCTACAATCGCATGCGACCGAGACCGAAACCAATATGTAAGCTGAGTGCATTCATACAAACGAATCGAATAAACGTCTATAAATATCCTCAGGTGTACAGTACAGAGTAGCAGTTTTCTGTTTATCCGGTCATCTTTGACTGGGGGTTTTCAGCCCCAACTCCCGCATAACTAACTTCCCAAAAACCCACCTTGGCTGCATGTAAGATTTGTCGCGCTGGCATCAACAGCTCCAGTTTTCTCCGTATGTTCTACAGACAATGAATTCCCGAGCAGATACCGGGTAAACACAGTAGATGGGAGCACTCGCTACATCCATACTGTTGGTGTTGGATGCTCAGATAAAAAAGTGAATATAGGCGGTGGTGGTGGGACAAAATATGAGGCGGAGTGGTTTGTTTGTAACAGTATAAGATGATATGTAGCATCTCGCATACAGATGATACAGATACCCGTCTTGCATAACCACAATAACCACATTCCCGCGCTGTAGCTTCACTTTTGACTGGCCACAAAGGTCTGACAGGACATCACCGTGGAACAGTGTCTCCCAATAATTTGTCCCTTGCTCTCCAACGGTGTACGGATACATACATGTTATGCCGGTTTCTGCTGTAAGGTACTATACAGATCAAGTACTCTTCACTCTTCACAGCTGCTGTTATATGTGCTGTAACGTAGGTACAGTCACATTTGACAGAAAACGCAGACAAGCCGACAAGCCGTATGTATCTTCCCAGCCGCTGGTACGCATCAGATTCTTTTCTAATGATTTACAGGTACAAGAACGAGCAGAGCATGTCCAGCACCACCTACAAGTGCAAGAACCGACATCCATAACGCGGTCTTATGAGGGCTGGACCCCTCCGTCTATCTCAATATCTCCGTCATAGCCCTGACAAGGATGGTGATCGTGGCGGCGATGGTAAGACCTGCCTGCTATCGACGAATGAAGCAGCTCTTGCTGCTGTCGAATGCTCTCTCGCCGTTTGCCTGTCATCCGGTCCTTCCTTCCCTTCAAACAACACCAGGCCCGGCAAGCCCAATGCGGGCTGGAAGAACGTAACACTGGTCTCACCACATTTACAATGCCGTTACACGATCGAGACCCCATCGGCATTTACATGAATTGAGCAACCATGTCGCATGCCTGCAGGTGATCAACTCTGTTTCCCGCACCGGGATCGGGTTGCCTATGCGGCTGGCCCCAAACGTTGGAACGATCCCCTTCCGCAGTGCAAGCCACCCGCGACGACGTGCCACCCATAACCCGTACACAGTCGCTGCATCGAAAATCCCTCGCATTCAGACCATCATTTCCCTTCCCATGGGAATGCGCATCTGGAGCAGTTCATGCACCATTCGGGCCTACTATACCTCATGTATTGGTGTATTGCGACGTGTCACGAGATCTGGAGGGACGTGATCTTGCGAAACAACCAACACGGGGTTTCTAGAAGAGAGAGCCCAGCGATGCAAAGGCTGGAGAGAATTTGAGATTTCGCATGAATTGTCCTGCAAGCAATTTGCTCTGATGAAACAAAATCATTCTTGGCTTCATCAGTGTCAAGTCAAGGGCGTCTGTCAAAGACATCCCCCTCCCCCGGCTGTCCTACACTCCCTAGAAAATTTGCTGACATATTGCGAGGTTTTCATTGTCACTTCTCATCTTCCCCGGATTTATCATCCAAGACTTTTCCCCAGAATAGCCCACAGCGGGTTCAGCACGAAAGTCTGCCCAGACGTTCTGGTATGAAGTCCCACACATCCGCACAGTGGCTATGGAGAACGAAATACCGATCCCGGAGGACAGGCACAAACCTTTATATGAACAGAACAGGCAAGCCATGGATACGATTTACGGCCGTGCTATTTATCATACCAGACCTCTATTAATAACCCGCATTGGGCCTCTGTCACGATGTTGGATCTCGTGAAAGCCCAAGGGATTCATTCTCTGGACAAGTCAAGGCTGTCATGTCAACTTCACAAGCATGCTCATCTAAATGACATGATTTCCGTGAAGTGGAGACAATAGAGATGCACATGAGGTGCAATCAGACGTTCAGAAGACATGTGTATATGTCTCTGAGCATGCTTCCTCTCACATGTCAATGCGGATTGTTATAATTTTTATTCTCGAGGGCGCGGCACGTGTTTACAGGTGGGAATTCCACGCCAAAAACCACCGGCGGCACCGGGGGCGATCTGATGCCAATCTAGATCCCAGCCAGTGCATATCAACGAAGCGCTAATCGGTACATGTGAATGTATCCTCTCCAAAAATCTCCAAAATCTCCAAAAAATGAAGCAAAATCAAATAAATTCCAATATAACTCTTTCTTCTCGATCTCAAATTTATTTACCCCTCTATATTATTGTGCATATCCCCATACCCCTCATACCCGCCTTTTCCTCCCCCATACTCCGGGAAGCGGCGACGGACGGACATGGAACAGCGAGTTCATATTAGTGGGGCTAATACCGTGAGCCTCGGTATATTCAGCCGAGATTTGGGGTTTTTGGGGTTTTGGATGATGTAAGTGGGTTCGTGATTAGAACACTACACGGCAACTGGTCAGATTGATAAAGTTGACCGAGGGCCGATTACCTCCTTTGAATCCTATAATAGACTCCTGTGCCCATCCCAAGAAGCCTCTCTCATCAATATACCCCATCTCCATTTCTAGTAACTCGCTCAAAATGGTTGCTCCTCCTCCAGACTGGGTCGCGAAGTTGACGCCCTCTGGGCCTCAGGGCAGTGAGCTCCTCGCAATGGAGCGTGCGAAGAGTAACATCAACATTGACAAGTTGTCCAACTTCATGTTCGGCAAGGAGGCTTTGGAGAAGGGGGCCAAGATCCTAGCCATCCTCCAGTCGGAGAAGGTGTTCGACAAGTCGCAAAATGCCTTCATGGGACGAGTGGAGAAGTTCCCAGTTGCTCTCGCCAGAGCGAAGAAGCTGAGACAGCTGCAAGTCAAGCACAACTGGAGCATCGACGACTACAGAGTTGCCGATGGCCTGATCTCCGAGCCGGGCCCATACGGACTCCACGCATCTATGTTCTTGGTATACCCCTCAGAGTGGTACCCTTATTTGCCGCGCATTAGCTAATTTATTCAGACTGCCCTCAGAGACCAAGGTACTCCCGAACAACACAAGCTCTTCCTTGAGCCAGCAGAGAACTACAAGTACATTGGTTGCTACGCCCAGACCGAGTTGGGACACGGCTCCAACGTTCGTGGTCTTGAGACCACCGCAACCTGGGACCCTGCCGACCAGACTTTCGTCATTCACTCTCCCCATCTCACTGCCTCCAAGTGGTGGATTGGCTCTTTGGGCCGCACCGCAAACCACGCCGTGGTTATGGCGCAGCTCATCCTCAACGGAAAGTCCTTTGGACCACACCCCTTCGTTGTCCAAGTCAGAGACTTGAAGACCCACCAGCCTCTCGACGGTGTCTACGTCGGAGATATTGGACCAAAATTCGTAAGTAGCGGCACGGAGCCCAAGAAATGGAAGAACGAGAGCTAACAACGGTATTAGGGTTACAACACCATGGATAACGGTTTCCTCCTCTTCAACAAGGTCAAGATCCCCCACGTCAACATGTTGGCAAAGTACTCCAGCGTCGACGTAAAGACCAACAAGTATGTCCGCCCAGCGGCTGCCTCGTTGGTTTACGGAACCATGACCTGGGTTCGCTCCACCATTGTGCTCCAGTCCGGCCAGACTCTGGCAAGAGGTGTGACCATCGCCACCAGGTATTGTGCTGTTCGCAGGCAATTCCAGGACCGCGATGATGTCTCCAACGACGTCACCGAGAACCAAGTTCTCAACTACAGCATGGTGCAATTCCGTCTCCTCCCTCTCCTCGCATCCACCTTTGCTCTCCACTTCACTGGAAAGGCCATGATGGAGATGTACACACAGAACCAGGAGAGGATGAAGAAGGCTGTCGCCAACACCAGGAGAGGTGCTGGCCCAGAGGAGCTTCAGTCAGGCAGCGACATGCTTGCTGATCTCCACGCCACTTCTTGTGGTCTTAAGGCGCTTGGCAGCACCATCGCTGCTGAGGGTCTGGAGGTGTGCAGGAGAGCTTGCGGTGGCCACGGTTACTCCCAGTTCTCGGGTATCGGCAGCTGGTATGCCGATTACCTCCCAACCACCACCTGGGAGGGAGACAACTACATGTTGACCCAACAGGTTGCACGCTATCTCCTGAAGTCTGCACGTGCTGTCCTCAAGGGCAAGGCACCTGCCAACGACACCACCGAGATCTTCCGCACCTTCTTGGACGCACAGGACAAGGGCTGCGCCTTCGACATCCTCTCCAACGACGGCGACATCGTCGCCGCCTTCGCCTGGCGCACATCCTACCTCACCTTCGAGGCCCTCAAGCACCGCGACGTCGAGAAGAAGTCGTGGAACTCCCTCCTCGTCGACTTCTGGCGCCTCTCCACCGCACACTCGCAATACCTCGTCGTCAAGAACTTCTACGACGCCCTCCAGTCCTCCTCCCTCACCTACGAGCTCGACTCCGTCTCCATCACCACCATGCACCAGCTCTTCCGCCTCTTCGCCCTCAGCACCCTCGAGAAGGAGGCCTCAGAGTTCTACTCCTCCTCCGCCCTCACAGTCCGCCAGATCCAGCTCGTCCGCACAAAGTCGGTTATGCAGCTCCTCGCTGACATCAGGCCGCATGCCCTGCGCCTGGTTGACGCGTGGCAGTTCCCGGATTGGCAGCTGGATAGCAGTCTGGGCCGCAAGGATGGAAAGGTTTATGAGGATATGTTCTACAGAGCTAGCCAGCTGAACCCGCTGAATGGTCTGACTGTGGACCCGTACCCGGAGAGTGATGTGTTGATCAAGAGCGATGAGACCAGCCGTGGCCTCCAGGCTAAGTTGTAGAGTGGGGTTGATGATTGATGGGGATGTGTATATGGGTCGTTCAAATATTTTCTTTTGTTTATGGGTTAGATGATTTAGACCGGTTGGGCGTGTAGAATAAATAGAGGGGACGAAGGCATACGGCCATATTTCGATATATATATATCACAATACAATACAAATAAATAAATATTTCATAATAGCCATGTTTTAAGTTGCAGGTGATTAAATCAAGGCAATCTAGCAACTATTGATTATTTTACCCAGAATGACTCCACGAATAGTTAATACTACTGAAATGTTAGTTAAGAGGTTCCAGACCAGCACAGGTCAAAGAACCAATCAACCGAGTCAACCTGATCAGCGACAGCTGCCAACAGCGGACGCTATTTGGTAAGCCGCTGACAAAACCCAATGTTAAGCTTAACATACATCCCCATTCTCAAATTCAACAAGCATATACGATAATCACCACCACCCCTCATACCAACCCCCAATAATATGACTCCATAACCACCGACTCCTTCAACCCCCACAGATTCTTCAAACCCCCCATTCACTCACCCCACCATGCCCCGCACCCCCGAAGCCGAATCCTTCTTCCACGCCGTCTACGCCGCCATCCAAGAGATCCCCCCCGGCCGCGTAACAAGCTATGCCCACATCGCAAAACTAATCGGGACTCGTAGGTCGCCCCCCACTCCCCATCTGCCCTCGTCCGATCCAGTTCACAATTTAGAAAACCCCCATCATGACCTCAGACCATGACTCAAGCTAAACCAACCCCACAGCCCAACGACCCCGCCAAGTAGGTGTCTGCCTAAAACACCTCCCCGATGACCCGGCACAGCGGTTTAATAACCAGACTGTCCCCTGGCAACGGGTTATAAGTGCCAAAGGCATGATTTCCCCACGGTACCTCCCCCATCCATCTTGCCCCCTCCCGCCCCTCTCTTCCTTACATCGTTTTTCGTGATTCTAGGGTCTAATACGGGAACAGAGGTCATCCATCAGGCGCCGCAAATCAGGCGACGGTGTTGAGAGGGGAGGGGGTGACTGTTAGTACTGGGGCGTTGGGGGAGTACTTGGTTGATTTTGGGGAGTTTGGGTGGTTCCCTAGGCAGTTACCTTCGGATGTGGAGGCGGGGGTGGAGTTGAGTAGTGAGGAGGAGGATTGAGGAGGGTGTGATGGTGGAAGGGGAACTGTGTAGAAATCACGGGACGATGGAGTCAAGGTGTATGGTGAAGGCAAGACTACGTCGTGGGAGGTCAGTAACGCTGGCACATATCACATCTGACAAAAACCTCAGCTTATGTGGCAACAGGCATTACTCAAATGTGGATTCTAGTGTTGGGGATCCTCCACTTATATTGTCTGCCTTTGCCGGCTAGGAGAATATGTTATAAGAGCTAATGTATTTGAATCAATCTGACCATGTTCCGCACCCCTCACGCTTGCTCCCCTCGCTACTGCTGTCCCCCCTCGATAGATATAACACCACCAAAGGCATGGTCCCTCCCTTCCTCCTAACTGGTACTATTGGCCAAAAACAGGAGCGTCTCCGTTCCATTTTTGGCCAGGGTTTTTTGTCGAACCGGGGCGATGATGCCCAGATATTTATCGACCGTAACAAAAGTATCCAGTCAACCATTTTTTCCCTCTGGTTCTCTCTCGCCTTGAATCGCTCAAAGGCTAGCCCGCCCCGCAGACCTCATCATGCGTAATGATCTGATGTCCTGTTGATGCAACCTAGCTATGCAATGATAATTTTTTTAATTCGATGTTGCAACCCCCGGATAATATCGATACATATTTGATGTCTGCGGGGGTCAATAACTCCGCGTGGAGCGTAGTACCCATGTGTCCAAGGCGGCATTCACCTGGCCTCATCTCCGTCTGCTGCCGGGCGTTGTGGGCCCGTTGGAGCTTGGTTCTGCTGCGCTTGAGGGTGAGGACCATTGTGTTGGTGGTAGCCTTTGTTGAAGCTACCGTTTGGTCCTCCTCGCTGTGGCTGGCTATACTGTGGCATCTGGGGACTGGTTCCATATTGCTGTCCCTGCGGCGGGTAAACACGCATGTTTGGCACTAGCTAATGTTAGAAAAAGATCAGACGGTTGTGTGTTATCAACTTACTTTGTCCCGGGGGTTGTTGAGCATATATTGGTTGCCCATACTGCATGCCTGGGCTCATTCCGTATTGCTGTTGTCCTTGTTGAGAGCCGCCTGGCATCATCATGGGCGCAGAGCGGCCGGGGCTAGGGTAGCCGTTAGATCCCGCCATGGGTGGTGGGGGTCCATTTCCTTGGGGTGGGAAGTGTGCCTGGTTTACAGGGTACAACATAGGTGGGCCCGGGGCCATCAGATTCGGGTTTCCAATGAAAGATCCGGCTGGACCCTGAATCATGACAGGACCACCCATGTGGGTCGGCTGTTGTGGCATAAATTGATGGCCACCGGAATAGGATCTGAACTGCGCCATCTGAGGTCCACCTGGACCTACGGGATATTGCATTCCAGGTTGCTGGAAGGACAATTGTGCGGGTTGGCCCATTGGCGATGGATAGGCCACGTTCACCTGCGCTAGGCGAGGAGATGCGTATGACTGAGCCGAGTGAGATGGCACCATGCGATGGTCATCGTTCGAATGGAACTGAGCATTCTGTTGCATAGACTGGTTGTTGTGCATATGAAGAGGTGGCTGTCTTGGTGACGGTCTCTGAGCGTTATGGGCACCTTGCTGTAAGTGGAACGGCAGCTGATGCTGGTGTGCAACTTGAGGATGCGCCGAGGATGGTTGTTGAGGAGACATTGGTTGTCCTGAAAAGCGCGCGTTCTCGAACAATTTGGCATATGTCAAGTTCATCGTCGATGATTGCGGCTCGTCATCTTTGACTTGTCTCCAAGTCGGGGGGGTATCATATGCAGGCTTAATTCCCCCATTCGAGGACCAGTCGCGGCCTTGAGGAGGCGTCTCTTGCGCCAATCGCTCAATGATGTCTAGGACAGGCCCATCGGCCTTGGTTTTCGAGGGTGTACCTGGTTTTCTGCGCAGAAGAGTTCCTGATGCGGATGGGATGCCCTGACTGGCTGTGACAGATGCTGAACGAGGGCTGGATGCAGTGCTTGGGTTGCCATTGGGGCTAAAAGTCGCAGCAAATGGGCTTGGGCGAAACTCGTGGCTGTTTGGGTTAAGCTTCCCAAGTAGAGCCGTCGCACTCGTTCGCCTCGCAGCCGAAGTATCAGGGCCATGGGCTGGCCCTGTTGGCGGCTGTCGGGTATCAGCCCCTGGAGCCGGTGGAGCCAGTCCATTCTTGCGTTGCTCAATATCCCTCAGCCTCGTCGTCAAGGGAGGTACTGGGTGTCCCTGCTGGGAACCTGAAACTTGAGAACGAGTAGAGCGATCCTGTCGGAACGGTTGGTTGTGGTAGGGACCTTGAGGAGGGTAACCGCCACGCCCTGGGGCTTGTCGGTTCGAGGTGGCCGACGTGGATGCGGTTCCAGTGCCAGTGCCAGCGCCAGAGCGTTGAGTTGTCCTCTGATCTGAGGCTGCTAACCCCGATCTCGGGACCTGAATGGCGTCAGCCTTCATCTGTTTCTCCTGCTGAACCTCTTCCGCCTGACGTCTAGCATTTTCTTGAATCGCACGCTGCTTCGCTGGGTCCTTCGCGATAATGGCAACCAGGTCATTAGGAAGGGGTGAATGCAATTTAAAACTAGAAGCAAATGCCTTGAGCTCCTGCAGTTTCTCCTCTTTATCTGCTTTGGCCTTGCTCAAGCGCAGCTTATCAGCTTGTGTCCTTTGTTGAGCCGCAAAACCACGAAACGCTGTAACAACATCACGCTCGACTGTCGCAGTTGCATTTGGCGTGGCAATTACCTTTGTATGAGGCGATGCTGCGCCACTTGCAGAAGTCGATGTATTCGTGGGAGTTGCCTTCGGCTCTGGTGTCACTGCAAAACTGGACTCCGTGGTTGTAGGAGGGGTTGACACCTCTGGTCCACCAACCTTCGGTGTGTGCTCTGGCTTAGTAGTACTCGTAGATGGAGCTTCCGAGGGAGGTCGTGCGAGCTGTGATGAGATAATGGCCGGGTCCACGGGTGCGCCACTGACAGTGGCCTTTCCTGAAGGGGCCCTTCTGGCAGGTGGTGTGTACCTATCAGCCCGGCCAGTCACGGATAGTGGAGGGAAATCCTGCCTCTGAACACCGCTGTATCTGAAAGTAGTTGTTAGTGCGCACAACAATTCAAACAGCAGCTAGAGCTTACTTGTCCTCTTCATCAAGGCCACTGTCGTCTACCGTGAGGTTGTCTGCCACCCGCTCCTCCTCAACGTGTCTGTTGTTGGCAACACTGTTTTCAATCTCTCTGGCCTTTCTATCGGCTGCTGCATATCGCTTGCTATATTCTGGGTGACTCTTGTCGATCGCTGTGGTGTAGATGGTCTCATCATAATCGGTCTTCAACCCGAACAAGCGCTCGTTCACTGCAAACTGATCCCAGCCACCTCCAGATTGCTTGCCGGTGGACTCAAGAGCCATGTTCACGGGTATGTTTTCATCTGGTACCCATGGCTGCAAGACACGCTCACCTTGTTGGCGATTGCCCGAGATCGCGCTGTCAGTGCGGAAACCTGTAGCAAGACACCCCATGGTCAGTAAGATAATATGACGGCTGTGGGAGTGGGTTGAGTATACCATTTCCATTTCGCTGCCTGGATTCAGCACCATCTTTCTTGGAGAAAGACATGTTGGGCAGGTCCCTGTTTGGCCTCGTGGACCCGTTCGCGTTGTTTATTGAAGCAGGGTCTTGTTTCGGTGGGACCATCTCCTGGTCAAGGATAAGCCTGGCGTGCTTAATACTGCGTCTTCAAGCTCACTACTGCGATATGAAGAGAGATTCGCTCCCACCCCTTATGGGCGACGTATTGTTGTGCGGTTCGATAGTTTCATAAGCTTGCGCGCTGCGAGCCGAGTAAATTACCACACTGCAGAAAGGGTCAGCCAACTTTCTCGTTGCCGCGGGTGAAAGTGAATGGCTTGTGGATGGAGTTGAGTGCCAAGAATGGGAATACTAACCTCTTGGAACGGACGACAACCTTCTCCTTGAGCAGCACCTTCAGGCTGTGGAGTCAGGTCCGCCTCGTTTGTATTTATTCGGATGGAGCTCCCTCTCGACCGAATTGACACCAGAAGCCCAGGCTTTCTGGAGTGCTGGCTGTCTATTAATGCGGGAAGTGGTGTTAGCAACTCTGCACTCAATGTGTGCGGCTCCTCATCGTCACGGATGAATTTGTGCTAAGGAGTTCGAAAGGGTTTGAGCTTTTCCCCCGTGGTGACGAAGAGACGGGAAGGAGCACGCTACAGGCTGGAGAAGCTCACCTTAGGCCAATGTAAGCAGCTGAAGAGGACCAGAGTGTATCTGGCTCTGCATTCGAAGAGGTTGTTGATGTTAACTGCCCTCGTGGTTGTTCCTGACGGAATAGTGAGGATGGGCAGATGAAGTGGTTTGAAGATGCGCTTGGGGATTGTCGTTGTCAATTGGACAGCCGGGGCGTGCCATCTCGCTCTTGTTGCAAGGGTACGGTAGCGAGCGAGCGTAAAGTAGCCAGCCAGCGAACGAACTCTGGCCCGAAACGACAGTGCATGGTCTAAGAGTAACAAGTCCAAACCTCACGAAATAAATCATGAAACAAAATGCCCAAGGGGGCAAGTTTTTGTGTAAATCACCCGATTAAAAATAGTAATTTTAAGATTTTTTTTTTGTTATAGTAACCTATAATTTATGATTTTACTCGTCAACGCGTACGGAGAGAGGTCTATCTCATGGCAGAAGGGTCAATGGTCTAAGGAGTATCGCACTCTACTGTACAGCAATTAACTGTATGTGACTCTGTATGTGACTTCCACCAAAGCGACATATAGCGCAAAGTATGAATACCCAAATATCTAGTACTCTAGAAGTATTTAACACACATTGTTACAGCTGCTAGAAGTAATACTGTAGTGTAGTGTCTGCCCTGGTACATGCGGGAGATGGCTCCATTCCACTTCCCGTGGTCTACAAATACAGTACGGACTAGACTAGTATATATTGTTTATACTATACTAGTATTGCTAGTATTGCTAGTATTGCTATACTAGGATTGTCAGCAGCGTACTATATAACATAAGTTCAGCTCGGCTGTGTGTATGTGTATGTGATGTGTATATATATACATGCTACGTAGTATAGAAGACCGAAGCACGTTAAATCCAATAGGCCAGGTCCACGTCCACGTCGGGTTAGGAAAGTCATATATATACTCGCATTAGGGCATGGTCTAGAATGACGCAGCAGCACAGTGCGTACAGTACAAGTGGAGGAAAGATCGGGTGGAATGCAGTAGGATGTCTATATAGGAACACTAGAGAAGAGTGTATCGGGAGCTAGGAGTCAAGTAACAATAGGGATAATAGCAAGCATAGAGAGGTATTCTTCTGTCAAGGTGTGTGCATGTGACTGACAATCGATTCTTATCTATCTAGTATTCTAACGTAGAGCTCCCTAAGTGCATTAGATGTTCTAGATTTCTAGATTCTAGTTTTACTCTAGACTATACAGTACCGTGTTTATTATACGTCGTACCTCGTATGGCCAACCAAATAAAAAAAGGCGACTTGTATGGTACCTCCCTTGTCCCTACTTTACTCTAGCTGCCTCTGTTCTCGTACCCATGCGAGCACAGTCTCGTGTCTACAATTAATACCAGCAAGGCTCCGTATACTCTATCTAAGCTGATAGAATTACTCTCGCTGCGCTCTATTCTACGTATCAAGCTTGATTTGATGAAAGGCTATAGCTTGACAGTATAAGAATTGTCTTTATCTTTATTACGTGCTTCCCTTTAATAAAACGTACGCCACCACCCCTCCCTCCCACACCCAAAGTCTGGCTGGTCTCGTGATATGATCGTCCCCTCCCCTCCCAAGAGGTACCTGCCGTTAACTCAATGCCGTTAAGTTAAACAGCTGAGGTGCTGCGGCCCGTATCTTTAGAGCAAGTCAGCCATCCAGCAAGTGACCCCAGATTCTGCGCGTAGCGAATCTCAGCCGCCGCCAAGCATTAGCGACGTCTCCCCCTTCACGCCCTGGTATATTCACCAGCCAGATCGAGAAGTCAAGACAGGTTGTTCTGTGTCGCATTCACTCACCTCATCTCATCAACCCGTCACACTATCTGACATCTCCACGAAGACTTCATTGTATATCGTCCTGTTGCACTGTACACCTGGCTTGTTTTGATTTCATCACACCAAACGTCACAGCGACCCGGCCGGAGATAATGGTCTGTTGAAGTGCCACCGAGTCCGCGCGCCAGACATCAGGGAGGTTTAAACGATGCAGGCACCTCAGCCCTCTCAGCGCTCAATACAACGGAGGTCGCCCGCGGCAGATCCAGGGCCACCTCCAAACATACCGGCGCGGGCTATATCCCCTACGTCAGTGTCGCAATCCAGGGTTTCCACCACCTCGGCGCGAACAACTGGTACTGGAGGTAGTAGCCGGAGGCAAAATGTAAGATGCGCCCAGCGTCTCTTGGGATGAACTTTGATGATTTGAACACATCTAATATTAATCATGCAGGGCGCCACTCATGGGACCAATTCAGGTCCCCCACTGTCCCAGATAGAGAAGAGTGTCACTCACCTTCTCGTTGCAACGAAGCAGCTCCTCGAAACATTGACGCGATGGTCCCGGCATGAGGCAACGGATACAAACGTGTCTGATGTCTATGTGAGGCTAGGATATGAGTTTAACATCGCTTGTCGGGCCTTTGCTGCCATCGGCGTGGATACTTCCGACCTTGGAAATGTGCCAGAACTCTTGCGCGAAATTCTGGAGTCGACGCTGAGCCAGGAGGCCAGCCCTGAAGGCCTGGATCAATACCTACCAAAGATTCGAGACATCATCATCACTTTACTTCATGGGTTGAAACGCAAGCAACAGAAGCTACGGCAGAAGCAGTCGAAAGAGAGCTCATCCCAGAATTCCGACACCAACCTCCCTAGAAACACAAGTACAAGCAGTGTTGCGAGTGCGAATACGGGCATTACCACCCTCCTGAATGAAGGGATAGATCCGAATTACATGCCAGATGACAGGATGATTGTCGATGGCAAAGTAGTCACAAAGCCAGAAGTCAACCAGGTCCCGCCACGAGGATCATCTATGTCAACGTCACCGCAGCGTCGTGGGATACCCCAAAGGGGACTTTCATCACGCGGGTCTATGTCCTCAGACCAGTCTTCATTATCAAGCACGACGATGCAAAATATGCCAGTTCTCGCACCATTCTCAGGGGAAGAAGCCGCACTGCCTCCCAGGCCTGGCTCCGGAGATCTTACTATGGATGCATTCCCACCACCTCCCCCGCCGCCGCCGCCTCCAAAGCAGAATGCGCTGGCTGCTTTGCAAAGGGGAGGCGATCTTGAGCGGAGAGCATCAAGAAGATATTCGGCATATCATATATCCAAGCACCTGGGTGCTCAAGCCCCCATGCCGATGCTCCCACCTCAAAATTCCCCTATACCGAATCGCGGCAGAGACCTCCGCGAGACAATGAATGCTGTCCGCGGGCGTGGTTCAACGGTGCACAGTAAACAGCTTTCGACCAGCCCGGTGATTACTGAAGACACTTCAAACCGAGTACCAAGCCGAATTTCAGAAACCACGGAACCTAGCTCATCTCAAGAAGCCCTAGGTACAAATGCCGATGAGCAAAATGGTGAAGCTAAGA
This sequence comes from Pseudogymnoascus sp. 05NY08, assembly GCA_001662605.1. NCBI lineage: Eukaryota > Fungi > Ascomycota > Leotiomycetes > Thelebolales > Thelebolaceae > Pseudogymnoascus > Pseudogymnoascus sp. 05NY08. The sequence continues at coordinate 198,700 of KV458820.1, forward strand.
CACCTCAAGATAAAGGTCGGAAAGCCGGTAATGACCTCGATTGGCAAGGTTCCTCAGAAGCAAATCGGATCTCAGGTGCTACTCTACAAGGGCCACCAACTGATGCATTACCCGTTTTTGCCCCTGGATTATATGACGCGAAAGAAAAAGATGCGCCAGTGACCCCTCACACCGCAACCAGGCAGTCACCAACAACCTATACGGGGCCCAGCGAAAACAGAGAGTTTGTGCCAGAGCAGTCTCCTCAGCCTGGCAAAGAGCTTACTTTGTTTCTGCAATACAAAACGAGAATCAAGAAATTTGTCATGGCGGATGGGTACAATGATTTGTCCATAGCGCGACTTCAGTTGGCATTTATCGAGAAATTTGCATGGAATACGCATAACAATGGTGTGGACTTGCCAGAAATATATATACAGGATCCCGTGTCAGGAGTTCGACACGAGCTTGAAGATCTCGCTGACATCAAAGACCGCTCAGTGCTGGTCCTTAATGTTGAGGCTCTTGATGAGGTCAAACGTCATATCGATGAAGGTCTGGGAGGGCTGAGGAAAATGGTGGAGGGAGTGAAGATAGCTATTGATGATCAAAAGGCGACAATGCAAAGGGTATCCGAACGCCAGCAAGATGCAGCTAAAGAGATAACCCGTCTTAGCATGGTGCCCCAGACTGTGGTGACACTCCCAGAACCTTCCGCCAGGGGCATTCCACCGCACTCCCCAAAGAACGAGGGTAACAAGGCCGATATCAATGAGCTGCAAAGCCTGCGCAGGAACCTGGCTGTTGTTAGACAAACATTCTCGTCGTTTCAGGCTAACATGGAGAGTTCAATGTCTGCCATCCGGACAAAGGCTAGCTCTGTAAGCGATGCAGCAATCAGAGCTGCTGTTCCAAACATGAAGAACGATTCTGGCCGTTCTTATGTCAATACTGGAAAGAAGACACTCAACGACGATTCCGATAAACTTGTTAGTCGCGTAGACGATCTGCAAGACATTGTCGAAGACCTTCGCAAGGATGTCGTCCTCCGTGGCGTCCGACCACTTCCACGCCAACTCGAGGGTGTCGCCAAGGATCTCTCCATCGCAACTCAAGAACTCCGGAAAATGCAAGAGTTCCTCAAGCGTGAGCGACCAATCTGGACCAAGATCTGGGAGAAGGAGCTTGAGACGGTGTGCAACGACCGTGAAGAACTCACCATGCAAGAAGATCTGGCCACCGATCTTCAGGATGACTTAGAGAAGGCAACGCAGACTTTTGCGCTTGTGGAGCAAGCAACAAAGGAACAGATGAAGGACCTTCCAGGAGGAGCTCCTGGCGGTCGTGTGCCGTTAAAGAGTTTGAATCATGTCACGCTCGCAGACCCTACAGTCGCCAAGGAGGGCGTCTTGGGAGAGGTCCGAGCACTACAACCGAACCACGAGGGCAGGTTAGAAGCGATTGAGCGTGCAGAAAAGTTACGGCAGAAAGAGCTTGAAGGGCGGAAAGGGGGAGAATTTCAGAAAGAGCTGGGGAACTTTGTCGAAGGAGGGAAGCTGAAGAAGGCTGGTGGCTTTGAGGAAGTGGAGAGGGCACGAAAGGCGAAGGATGAGAAGACACGACGGGAAGTCTGGGAGCGGCAAAATGGAATCACACAAGCCGACGCAGATATAGCTCCCCAACTGCCACCGATACCATTTGAGGGCGAAGATGAGCTTGGTGAACAAGAGGATCAGCCACCAGTAATATAACGGGCCTAGAGTGGCATTGTAAGATGCTGAGAGCTTGGTGAGAGCACTTTGGGAAGACTTTAATATTGTTCGAATGGCAGTGCTGCGTCTAGATGGGGGGATGCAGGTTCTTGGTAATATGATATGTCTTCGATTCTGGATGGGTTTCCGTTCATTGAGCAAGGCGTTGGGGAGGATTTGCGTGGGTTGGGCTGCGTCCACACTACGAAATTTCAAATCTGTATGATAAAGTATCATTTTCCCTGGCCTCCAGGCCTTTACATAGTGAATAGAAGAACTATTTGAATGTGCATTAATGTCGCAGATAGAGTAAAGCCGAGCTTGTCGAGTAATGCCCAATCACCAGCGACAACCACGCTAGTGAACCCATACCAAATATTTTAGGGCGGCCTGCATCGTGACGTGGGGTATCGGCAGCCCCTCAAAAGTAGATGTTTCTCCATCGTTGACTTTCCATAACCAACAATCTGCGTAGATCCTTCTCATCACATTCGTGCAGCACTGCATTCCCGTCACTGGGCACACTTAACGTCGCATCCAAGGACACGTACCACACGAGAGAAACAGATTCTGCACAGGCTCCGGGGTGGCAAAATCGATAAAGAGCGGCCCCAGCTCTCTCTCTTTCATACCTTCCCAGAATCCAGCCTCGTGAACACAGCGACGAGATTCGTGAAGTGGTTTATTTCAACTATCGCTTCAACTTCATTGCGATAATTAGAATGGCAATGCCACCACATTCCCGCGCAGGGGGGTCGTCAACGGCACAGAGAGGTGCGACTGCCGCAGCGTCAAGCAGTTCACAGACGACGACAATTCATTCACCATCCACACGACAACAACATCCTGTACTAAGGCTTCGTGGGGCAATGAGGAGTCCTGGAGAGAGGAGCGACAGGAGGATACAATGGGCAGAGGACGTGATTGACAATGAAGGCCTGGGAAGGAAAAGCAGCAAAGGTATGTCGCATCCCTTCTCCGCCCTCACTTCTTCTCCATAGCAGATTATCCACATGTCGCGTGCACGAACAATATCTAACAACAATACAGTCTGCTGCATCTACCACCCTCCAAAAGCCTCAATCGACGATTCCTCCGATGAGAGCTCTGACTCCTCATCATCCGACTCCGACTCCGACAGCGACGACGGCTCCGCCCGCCCCGCTGGCGGCAAGAGGCGCGCCAACGCCCGACACAAGTACAATCATGACCACGACCCCAGTGGAGAATGTCACCATGATGGCAAGACAAAGAAGTCGCGGAGGTCACATAGCCCGAATGCGTATGAGAAGATTCCAAAGCCGAAAGAGACCGGGCCGGCGTAGATGGGAAAATTGTTTTGTCAATGAAAGTTATATGAGCGACGTTTTTGTATGAGGTGGGGATACTGGATAAGGCGTATGGGTGGGAATAGCGTTGTGATGTACATACTTATGCTGTACAGAGTGATCATCTAGGATTTGATTGGAATGCTATACAGATAGCTTACATATATGACAATTATCGATTCTCAGTGAACTCAGGAAATGGATCGGCGGCATTATAAAAGGCCGAATTGCAACAGTCAAGAGTGCAAATACAGAATACGTATTCTATGGGGCATCAATTGCTTCATATTCATACACCCACTGCCCACATTTGAGGGGCCTTTGCCCAGCGCCTGATCGTACAAAATGCTCCCTGGCTAAAGCGCCAAAACAACAAAACCCCCCGTCCATCCGTCCATCCCATGTGTTTGCCTAGAGATCACGCATATATATGACCCTTCCCATAGTTACCGTACGCCATAGTCGCTGCAGAACCCGTCCAGCTCTTAAAACACCTCGCCCAGTAAAAAAAAATCCCACCTCACGCACCAACGCCAGGTACTGCCACTTTCATCCTCCCTCCTACTAAACCACGCCTGTTCCTCCCCGTACGTCCTCGTCCGAGCCAGTTCAGCTTCAATGCCTTACACAGCCGATCCATCTTGTCCTGCGCCACTTCATCCTCCACCAAAGCCGTACTATATCCCCGTGCTCTTCCGCCAGTTCCAGTGTTTGTAGGGGTTGCCTCTCTCTGCACTTTGACCGCGCTGCCATCTCCTGCGATAATGCCCACCGCAGCGAGAACACTCATACACTGCAGCATCCTACCCACCGTTTCGGTAACGTGCTTGGAATCTTCGGCATTGACTTCTCTCTGACTTGTCGTTGCACCAATCGTGCTTCCTGATAGACCCAAGCCGCTACCTGAGAGCATAGGGCTTGGTGCAAACGGTCTAGTCGACTGTGCGTATACAGCTTCTCGCTGGTCACTGCCAAAGCTAACATTGCTGACACCGCGGCTTCTAGCGCCTACGATGTCACTGCCTGCCCCGCTGCCGTTCAATAGTGTTGTAGATTGCGAGCCGAACGAGGAGAACGCAGGATCGAGAGACATTGCAGTCCCTGGCCGAACATCGGGCGGAGAGGTGGACAGAGAGGATGGGAGTATTGGCGATTGCGAATACGACGGCTGAGAAGGAAAATTGATGCTCTCCAAGCTCAGTCGGGAGAATAACGTCTGCAAAATCTCGAAGCGCGGAAGAATCACCACGTCTCTATAGGTGGTGAGAACCAGGCGACGGATAGAGAGCAGAAAATGTGCCGGTACTGGCGTTGGGTTGCTGCCGCCGTGGGATAGACTTGATATCGGCAAGGCTCCCCAGAACTCCCTGGCAGCTGCTTGGCTCATCAAGGGTCCGCATCCTTCGAACTCAAGATCAAGAGGTAGAAAGACCGATTGTAGGTTGGGAAGTACAGACGTGAAAACGAAGAGCCACATTTCGACAAGGCGCGGGATTAGGCGATCGTCAGTAGTTGCACGGAGCGTGGCATCGATGGATAGGAATCCTGTGGCCAGAAGATCGCGGATATCATCTATAATAAGATTTGGTGCCCTCTTCACGATGCAGCGTTGAATATGTATTCTGCATTGACTGTTAGACATAATCAGGAGGGTAGTAAGGATCACTTACGAGACAAGTCGGTTGAAATCCTCGATCGGTAGTTTCAAGTCCTCTCCTTGGAATACAGCAAATATCTTGCTTTTCAAAAGTGGCCACGCATCATCAGGGCCCATATTATTCAGCCCATACCTGGCCAAGTCTGGTATATCTCCCCCATATATGCTGGCCGGATAAGCTGAGGGCGGCAACCCCGCATAAGGCAACAGCGCGGCTGTAGAGCTCATAGACGAGGCGGTAACCCAGTCGCCGGTAGCTTCGCTCTCCCTCAACACGGACTCCTGAAAGCTGTGGTTGGCAGCGCTCTTTTCTTCTCTTTTCTTTTCACGTAGCGCACGGCCACCATGGCGGAGGTCGAGACCGCTCATTGACTTGCTAAAACTCGTCGCTGTTGGACCCGGGCTGGGGGGTAGGTTGAAATTGTAAAAGCTGCTCGGCGCGTTTGGGTCTACAGGCCGCGAATTTGAGTTCGCAGATGATAATGGCAGGTGGTGGTCATCCTTTCCACTAAGCTTCTGCTTTTGTCGTGACAGAAAGTGGTGGTGCTTCTTTTCCTTTCCCGGCTCCTTCTCGGCCACAGACGTGTCGATAGGGCGAATAGTAGCACTGCTAGAGTTTGCAAGACTGTACATACTACTTGCACCGCTCATATTGGAATCCGCCAGGCTGTGAGTACTCATGTTGGCTCTCTGGGGATGATGGGTGCCGAAACCCAACTTGCTCGGGCTGCCCATCTGCTTATCCTTGCTATCCTTCTCCTTCCCAAGTCCACTTAACTTCCCCGGCCGCGAAAAGAGTTTAACTTTGCTTTTTTCTGCCTTTGCTGGCTTCTCGGGCTCCTTGAACTGTTGCTGTTGCTGTTGTTGCATGGACTCAACTGTCGCGAGGTTCGGGCTTGTCTGTGGGCTCCTTGCAAACACCACATTTGCAGCTGTCGTGGCGGCATTCACACTGCCACCAAGAAGTCCGTTGCGATACACCTGCCCGCCATGAACAACTCCCTGTCCAGCCTGGGGCGCACCAAAGCCATTCTGACGCTCCCCGGATGCCTCCGTCAAACTCAACATCGGCGGGCTCACAGGCCCGCGTGATGGCCGCCTTTGTCCGCCGTATACATTCTCTACCGGTAGGGTCTGGCTGCGCTTCCGCTGGTGGTTCTGATGCTGCATAGCAGCTTGGGCGGCGATCTGGCTTGCGCTCAGCGCCTGTTGCGGAGATTGGGTGGGATCCATTATGGCGGAGCTGCCACCAGGATTGGGGCTGGGAATAGAGATTGTTGGTATCGAGGGTTCAAAGAAGCCCTGGGTATGTGCGTGTTTCCGTTGGTGCACGCGAACCTCGCCTGTTGATGGGCTGTGTGGTTGTCGCGGCGAAGAGTCGGAATGAAATGTCGAAACCGGTGGCTGTATAACTAAATTGGGTTCCCGGTAGGGGTAGCTCAGATTGCCCGCCTTGGAAATCGGACTTTGGTATGAACTGTCGTGAAAGGCGTAAGACTGGGTCGGAGGCCACTCGGGCGATGCATCCTGAGGATTGTCCGCGCTGTAGGTAGAACGCACAGTTGCAGGCGAGATGGGCTCTAAATCGGTGGATTCGACTCTACGGATTTGTTGGCGCGTTTGCTGCGACGAGAGAGAGGGCGAGGATGAGGTTGTCATGGGATTGAAAGCTCCAGGTACTCGCTGGCCTGTGCTTGATGAGGCTGACGGTTGCATTATGCGCGTTGTCTCGGACGGACATGGGTTGGAAGGACGAGATAGTGGGGTAGTGCTAGGCCACTACGAGACAGTATTTGACATCAGCATAGTCGAGTACAGCTGTTGCTGATAGTGTAAAGAAGCAGTTATTTAGATGTTGTCGTCGGCGATATAGAATATGAAGCAAGGGAAGGAAGGTGGCGCGCAAAGAGGAGGATTCAGCCAACGATGTGTACAAACAAACCACACTTGCATTCTAGAGCGGCGGGTTTCAAGGTTAGAGGTACTTGGTGTCTTGGTTTCTTGGTTTCTTGGTTTCTTGGTTCTAGGACATGGTTTGATTCGGAGTAATCGAGCCAACTACAGCGAAGAATTAAGTACCCCACTACCCACCAGCCCACTTTACTCTACTTTACATAGTAAATACACCAATTACACCCCTCATTTTCAACAACAGCTTCCGACGACAACCACATAAATCTACGATAATACATACATACAGCTGTTAATATTCTCAGACAAGCTTCACATACAAACAGCTCGCAATGGCAAACTCATCCCAGACCCTTCGTGCGACTTATAACTCCGCAACGAACCCAACCTTCTCACACACCGCCGGGATACCGTTCTCAACCTCGAATACCACCTCCGAACGCACCAGTTACCTTTCTGCCCTTCGAAGTGAAACTAGCAAATTACAAGACCTGATCAATGCAGAGCTGACAACCCGAATGGAAAACGACAAGGCTCAGCAAGCCTCTGACTTAGCCACATCGGCCAAGAAGGGCGTGGTTGACGAAATCGCAGAAGAGGAGAACTACGGCGAGGAAGTCGTGGAGGAGGATTAAAAGCAGTTCACTCCATCTCATACATACGCATACTTGTCTTCAATTCGGCATGGTATTATGTCTACTCTTGCTCGGCGATCCACTATATACCCTATACAATAACGCCCCGCGTCATGAAACTGTTCTATTGAGGCCGCGCGCAGCATTTGCTCCATTCCTCTTCAAAACACCCAACCCGCCGTCAGGGTTCACACCCCGTTGCACCGCACGCTTCGAGCAAGCATAATGCACAACCGTATTATCCGGCAGCACAGAGACAACACTGCGACCCAGGCGCTTGTGACACACGCCGCACACCCGTTCTTCACCAACAACAACGTGACGGTTTCTACCGCTGCCAGCCCCGACTGCGTTGAAAGAACCAGTCGAGTCTGCTCTTCTATCGCCCCCCTCATCTTCTCCCAAAAGAAGACCTGCTTGAGCCCTAACCACTTCGGATTTCCTCAAGCCAGTGACAACGCGTGCCTCGTTTACAATCGAATTCGCAGCACGTATCCGACCGCAAAAGTAGCTTTCCAAATCTTTGACTAGAAGGTTGGCGGGGATTAATGTTAATGTGTTTGATGCGGGAAGCCTCGAGCCGTGCTTTGAAAGGAGATCAAGCGCTGGTATCCAGTTTGGCTCTTGGGGTGGTGGAGGTGTGAGGTACAGTGACAGGAGTGTATGGTATATTGATGGCGAGGAGTCGGTGGAGTTTGAGGTCGGTTCAAGGCGATTGGTAGATGAGTCGGAAGATTCGGACTGGAGGTAAACAGAATTGCAGTAACTAAACGTATCGAATGAGATTAGTTATTAAAGGGAGGGGAGTTCATCACATACTTTTCGGCCTTCTCGAAATCCTTTATTTTGAATACGTAGATCTCCAAAGCTTGTTTGTGCTGCTCCATGCTGCTGAGAACCACAGCTTGGGCCTCGTAAAAGTCAGGGTCTGCTTTTTAATCAGTATCATTCTCCCATTATTCTCATGGTTACGTACCGTCGCGGGGTATTGATCCAAATGCCTTCAGGGGAGAGTACTGTTTACTCAAACGTAGGAAGGCAAGGCACTGCTGCATTGATGCCTTCCAGCTCTCAGAATCTCTGTCCTTTCGACTTGACAACCCCTGTATGTACGCATTGGCGAGCCGGTTGTGAAAGCTTGGTGTGAGGTCATTGAGTTCATTGATCACATGCTCCAGATACTTTACAACGAGGCTGGCATCAATACCTTCCAGAAAATCGACAACTTTATCTCGCGGCAAGGTCTCCGCATTCTCGGTATCCGCTACGAAGACCTCCATTCCGAGGTCCGGGTCAGTTCGTAGCGGCCATTCGGCAAACTCAAGGATGAGATCAATTGCATCAGGCTGCAAATTCTGGAGATAGCCAACCGTCCTTTGAGGCCCTTGGAGAGTAGGGCCCGATTCTTCTGATGTTTCAGCCTCCCCGAACCTCTTTAGAAGTTCTAGAGCCTCTCGGTGTAGCTTCTTTCCATGGAAGAAGTCCACAAGGTCGTTGTAGCGGTTGTTTTCAAGTAATTTCTCGTTAACAACATCCGGTTCACAAAAGTTGGGCAGACGAAATAGTGACCCAGCGAGAGAAGGCTGGACGAGCATATATGCTCTGAAAAGTGTCGTATCCACAAGCTTGGCAGTCTCAATCAGTTTCTGCTCGATCTCGGTGTCTTCTGATGAAGAAGGAGATACAAGTAGAGACTCGAATGCCGCTTTGGAGGTCCCATTTTGAGCGCTGGCTGGATGGATTTTCAATCCCCCGCCCCCTGGTTCAATGAAGCGTTGTAGACGGGTTCGGGTGTCGACCAGGAACGCGTTGAGCTCACGGACAGCAGATATCAAATCCTTCCCTTCCAGCGGGCCATCTTCTACTTGCTTGGTCTTAACGCTTGCAGTTTCGCTGCCATCAGAGTCGCCCTTTTGGCCAGGCTTAACCGACGTTATTGATGCGGCGTCGGAGGGAGTTTTTTTGTGCTGTTTCATAAAACTATTGACAAAGCCTTTCATGGGCGACCCCACGGTCGATAGATCTGCTGCTTGGTCATCTTGCCCTTTCCCATCCTCATCGTGATCACTCTCGTCTTCGGGCTCCTCGGGATCGGGAATAGCAGACAGGCTTCCGGCGATGACTTTGGGGTACAGCCGAATGACTCTTTCTGGGGGTGCAGATACTGCTGTAAAAAGACCAAGAGCAGCACGATATTTTCGTTGGTCGAATAGGAGCTGCGCCTTCTGCATTTTTATCTCTCTTAAACGCCCTACTTTATCTTGTAGGAGAGCATCCTCCAGAGTGTCAAGAATCGTAATCGCTTCGTCATATTGGCCGCCGTCGACTAACTCAGTGATCTGAGAATCGTAGTCTGTAGCCTCCATTCTCCAGATGCTTCGATCACTGGCCACGTGGAACCCTTTGCCGGCATGTGAAAGGCTTACTGTTGGCGGAGGGAAGTGTAGTATACTCGCACTTGGCAAGCTTACTTGCTGGAGGACTGACAAGGTCTCCGGGTTTCGTACTTCAAGGACCCCTTTTAGCGCCGGTTGCAGCGACAACAAATATGGGTATGAATATCCTATTGACTCTGGCGCTTGCTGCCATGGGATTTGCCTCTTTTCAAGTGGCTTTCCGGATGTATCCGTAAATAAGGAGTTGATATCCTTGGCCAACAATATTTCACCATCTCTAAGACGAGTGATGAGAGGTTTGGGCGTGTATCCGCCGAGGCCCATGTATCCCATGCTGGTTGACCCAACACCCCCAAATCGGCCAACATCAGAGGCCCCCGGGCCACCAATGGCTCCCGGTCCCACAATGTCTTCGATTTCCTGGCTAATGATATCAACAATCACGTATCCAGTGTTCATACCACATATTATTTTTGTCGCAGATGCCCAACTCAGTGTACGAATAGCGGCAGCAAGGGTTATCTCGACAATGTCTGGGGACAGCTCCGATTCATGCCATGACCACACGAGGAGTCGCCGTTTGACAGCAACACCTAGCCTAGATATGATCTCAGGTATTCCGGTGGTGGTGTCCTTCACGATATTTGACGTGATCGCGAAGGTTGTGGCATTCTTGGTCTTCGGTAGTTGCTCCTGAAGCTCGTAGGTTTTCAAGTCGTGTATGGAGACGACGTAGTTCGAGAGGGAAATGAGTATGTTGGCCTCTTTAATCCTTGACAGCTGCTCAATTGCCCTTGGTGAGAACTTCTCGAGCTCACGAAGGAGGTCTACCGGTTTTGCGGTCGGGGGCGCCATAGGCTCCCCCGAACTTGGCCCCTCTCCATTGTGGTTTTGGACGTCGACTGTAGGCTCGTTCACCCGATATATTCGAAGGCTGCCAGTACTTAGTCCGACTATCAATCTGTCACCTACCGATATGTTAGTAACGTATAGATCATGGGGGTTGTTATCAGGTTGTCCCAACCATATGCGAGTATGGATTCGATTTTCGACTTATCTCGTGCCTTGAGCTCGACTATAGGCCGAGCTATAAAGGCGGACAGCATGGCGTTATGCCAGCCTTCAAACACTTGATATAGACGCCCAGCAGCACGATCATCGAAAGTATACGATTATTGTTGCTGTATCATGGTGAATATGTTCCTGTTTGTTTATGACGAGACGCAAAGGTACACTCCTTATCGTTGGGAAGCTCCAATGACGTTGCCGAGGCGAATGGGGACGCTGGCTGGCGAGACCCGCCATACGCTAACCAGGATTAATCCTAATTAAGCTCTACAATGTTACAGGCTTCAAAACATCATCTTACGCCAACATCACTTCAATAACATTTCTTCTCATGTATTTTTTCACTTAAATATACTCGTCTCAAAAATACCACCACGGGACAAGTTGGATTGATATGTGTTTTAATTCAGTTCAAAACACATAATACTCCAGATCGTATTCGTTTAAATACTCTACTAATGACTTATTACAAACGCTGATTAGATATACCACTGACATCAACAAGACTTAAATAAGTAAATAAAAATCTAAGCTTGTATTTGAATTCTTGCTTCTTATATGAATGTTATCTGCCTAGTCCCAGAGGTATCGCTGCGTACATGATACCTAAGTACTTGAACTCTTATAACCTTTCGTCTCATGGGCTGGTGCCACCATGACAGCCGTCACTCGCATATTGCCTATGGCATCCGTCGGAAAGAGCGAAGGAGTTCCATTTAAAGGGGTTGTTGTCGAATGAGCATATCTGGAGTTCACCGTACCCGCAGACGGGGTTAAAACTCCCTTTGGCGCCATTACAGACCTTGTAAAGCCAGAACGTGATGTAGGCATCATCGGCGTGTCTCATAACGACGTATAACCACGGAGAATGAGCGCCGGTAGCGCATGGTGCTCCTGGCTGTAGGAGATAGTCATCATCGCCAGTACTGCCTCTAAGGGTAAAAACCAAGGTGTTCCCGAAAGCAGCTCTCCGCTCCTTCTGCCCCAACGTGGGGGATTTGAATTCCTCGGGGTATTCGATGGTGGAGTTGCGTTTGCCGGAGATGACGTCTGTGAACTCTTGATGGCTGGCTTCGGGGAGGTAGGTGAAGTTATTAGTTGACATGTCGTAGACACGGGGGAGCTGTCCGCCGTAATAACCCCACGTTGTGAGGTCATAGTGTGGAGCGGCCTTGTTGAGCTCTTCACCTGCGAAGTGTTTGGAAAAATGTACCTCATAGGAGGCAGAGGCGCCGAGGGCAGTGAGAAGTGACAAAATCAGAAATTCAATCATTTTCGCAGCTGAGTTTGAGTTTGTTATGTTTCCGTTGAGTAGAATATAAATTTAGATAGGTAAAAAAATCTCCTATTATTGCATTATAATAAAAGTCGACCAAGTATGCCTCTCCGTCCTTCTTATACCTTTTATGGCTCAGAAATGTAACTGATGCTTTTCCATATTCATGCTCATCAATAGAAGGTCGTGCAACGCACACTGCAGATGATCAACAAGGAAGAGGTAGTACGGTTAGTACAATTTTCATGGCTTTCTTAAAAAAAATTGATTATACAAGGCAAGAGATAACAGCTTGTAATGTATTAGATCCTCTTTAGAAGGATTCCCCGCATATTCTTTAGAAGGATTTGTTGCATTCTTTTCGGAGGGATTCTTCACATATTCTTTAGAAGAATTCGTTAGATACTCTCAAAAATGATTTATTGCATTGTTGCATGGTTTTGAGGAGTATCACTACGAATCCTTCTGAATAGGATGACGAATCCTTCGGTCCTTCAATCCTTTTGAAAAAGATGACGAATCCTTTAATCCTTCAATCCTTCCGAAAAGGATGATGAATCCTTTAATCCTTCAATCCTTCCGAAAAGGATGACGAATCCGAACTCCCTCAACATCAGGATGAAGGTGGGAAGGGAGCGCATCGAGGTCCACAAGTTTCTTCACGCCATCAACTGCATACAGTTCTCACATGCTTGTGAGCGAAAGCGAACAGTTTGCTCTAACAATTGTGCTGTAGGGAAAAGTAACCAACGCGCTTGTGTGGCCATCTCGCATGTGGATTACGTTATGTGTTATTAATGCTAGACAATTATAATATAGAGATGAAAGGAATTGGTGTGTACTGTAGTATTCATATATCTGTATGTAGTGCGATAGCCACTGACAAGCTATACGAAGGTATATGCCCAATATATTGTGAGTAGGGTCGCTAGTAATCAGCCATGGGGCCATGGGTTCGGGACAAGGGTACGCAGCCTCCTTAGGTGCTCGATCAGCTAGTTCGTTGCCTGGTACTCCCGTATGTGCTGGGATTCATTGGAGCTGAACTTCTCATCCTTAGTCTTGGAGCTTGTTGAGTGCTTGTATGGCCTTAGCTAGCATGCCTTAATCGAAGGGTGAGCCGCGTTATTAGAGAATGTTGTGCTAGCTCCACCACCCCACGCGGATATCTCAAGCATACGACGATCCTCACAAGCATCCCGATGTTACAGGATTTAAGACATCATCCTGTGTTTTCATTGAGTTTGAGATACCAGACCAACTCGTTGGAATACTTTAGAGCCAAATAAAAATTGTTGGTCTTGAAAGACTCAAAGTAAACAATTGTCAAAAGCAATCAAATATCACGAGATGGAGTATCAGACTTATAAATAATCAGATGGTATAAAGGCGCCTAATCTAGAGTTAATCGCTCATGGTCAGATCTAAACCATGTTAACAGCGATGTTGCCACGCTACTAATCCATAACTATTGCGATGAGAGCGATGGGATATCTGCGCGCGTTCTCTCTTCGATCTGGCCCAAGCTCAGATGCAACCGATTATCCTTTCCATTTCCGCCAACGCCAGCTGTCTTGCCCAAGCCCATAGCAGCCCTAATCGGTGATATACAAACAATATAAGCGCCAAGTAGCCACACCATCGCCATCCGTCTGAGCAAACCCAAAAATAACAGAGACCAATTAAAACGCCTGCGCCGCACCTGTATATCAATCATTTGCCACATCTCCCCCCGCAATCCCCAACAATGAGCCGCTACTGCCCATGAAGCTATTGCTCTCCACGCTATGATCGCACCCACACATCATGCGGGGCCCCCTTTTTGTCTCTTTCCACCAATCCGAGGACTGGGTTTAACCTTGCTGCCAGTATTTGCTACCTGGCCTTGAGCTTGACCCCCAGCCTGACCGCCCCCCTGTTTAACTGCCGCAGCACCATTAACGTGACTCATCTCCTCACTGGGCCTCCTACGTTTGTTGCTGACATTCGGACTTGTATTCGCAGACACCCCACTGCTACTTCCTTGCTGGGACTGCTGCAGTGCCATTGCTGTAGGCTGCATATTCCCTGACCCCATGTTCATATTTTGCATCGGGTTTGTACCATCCGGTAGGGAAATCTGAGCTGCCGCCGGGCTCGATAGTGTAAATGCGTTTAAAGATGGGGTCCTTGATCCCGGAGGGAGGTTAGATGGATTTAAGGAAGCGGCTTGTGAGACGTGCGCAACGTATTGATCGAGGGCGGAGTAAGGAGCAAGAGATGAATGCTGATGCGAATAGTAGAAGAGGGGGTTCATCTGACCCATGACTTCTGCCAGCTGTCTGCTATTAATACATGTACATGGTTGTAAACTTAAATGATATCGCTTACCTCAAGGAAGCGGAAGACACTAGGTGTGATGCCCATATTCAGTTTAACCTTCGAATCCGGAATATCTATGTCCGGCGGTTGACTGGGCGGTGACTTCAACGGCCTTGCTTTCCCCTTCTTGTTGATTTCTGGGGATTGTTTACCATCAGCTGGCGCATTAATTTTTTGCCAGTCTTTCTGCCATTCGTGGAGTGGCCGCGCTGCATTGACTACCTTGGTCCGTGGGAGGTATTCTTCGTGGTTGTTGGTTTCGAACTCCAATAGTTCTATCATCTGGTTGGCGTCAAACTGAGCCTTCAGCTTTCCATTGGCAACCAACTAAATTCGATTAGATCCATAGTAACACTAAATTCAAACCGATTTATTTGCACTTACTTGTGAGCCGTTCTCGAACCAATAAATAAAGCTCGACTTCTCACTCGAGATATAATTGCAGTGATTTGGTAGCTCCTTCTCGGTCCCCTTTTCCATAATCAACTGCATATTCTTAACCCCACTCTCAAAATGTGTACAAAAGTACCTCGCCAGCGCTGGAAACGTAATCTCATACTGCTTCGTGGTTTGCTCGTCAACAATCCACACTGAATGGCGCAACACTCCTGTAGGAGAAAAAAATGTCTCTACAAAGTTGGTCCAGTAATTGAGATCGCTCTGTTGTTTAGTTGCCACAAACTGACTGAGGTGGTCACCGAACTGCATTAGTCTCAGTAGACATTGGCCCTTTAGCATCTGATTCCGTGGTCGAGCTTGCATCATTGCTGCCGTCGCTGCTGCTTGTTGCTGCTGCTGTTGCTGTTGTTGCTGCTGCTGAGGTGGAGGCTGCTGCTGCTGTGCCGGAGGTTGCTGTTGTTGCTGCTGAGGTTGGGGCCCCTGTTGATTCTGGGGGGCTGGAGTTTGGGGTTGTTGGGCAGCTGCTGCAGCTGCAGCAGCCGCGGCTTGTTGTTGCTGCTGTTGCTGTTGCTGGTGCTGGTGTTGTTGCTGGTGCTGGTGTTGCTGCTGGTGTTGTTGCTGCTGATGTTGTTGCTGCTGCTGCTGTTGCTGATGAGCATGCTGTTGCTGCTGGGCTGCGGCTATTTGGAGATTTTGAAGTTGCTGGGGGTTCATTTGGCTTGGTTGGCCTTGACCTCCGCTGTGAGCCCCGGAGTTTTGCATCTGTTGCATGGCTAGGAGTTGCTATAGGACGAACATATGTTAGCTGTTGCGCTTCACTTTCTCGCAGTATGGAATAAAAACGGGCTACATGCCTGGTGTTGTTGGTGCTGCTGCTGCGCATGAGCCTGCTGTTGTTCCATGGCTTGCGCCTGTTGCTGTTGCTGCTGAAGGTGCTGAGGGAGCGGAACGGGTTGCATCCCTCTCGGGCCACCATTGCGAATTGCAGCAAATTGCGCGGCATTTAAGCCAGGGCTCATCCCATTCACCATATTCATTGGCATGCCGCTATTATACTGCTGGGCCATAATCGCCTGCCGGGCGGCTTGCGCCTGCCGCGCTTGGTTCTGCTGGAGAATGTGTTGTTGTGCTAATTGCTGCATTTGTGGAGTGGCAACTGTGACGCATATTAGCTTGATACTGTTTCTCTGCGATGACTTGTAGGGGGACGCAGCGTCCTGGAAATCAAAGGGTACTACACGTACAGGCCATCTGTGGCTGTTGTTGTTGCTGTTGATACATGGCTTGGCTTGGTGTTAAATGCTGTAAAGCGTGCGCATTCGGTCCACCCGGTCCATTGACCCCCGGAGACATACCAGCCATCATTGTCCCTGGTTGACTGACTTGTGGAACTCCTGGCCCAGAAACACCCATATGGAAGGCTTGTTGAGGCATTCCAGGACCCGGTGGACCGCCTTGCTGGGTGTGCACTCCGGCCATCTGATGCCCCTGTGCAACTCCTGGATGCTGTGGCAGCCCAGTCGGATGTGGAGAGTACGATTGCGCGACGCTCGTCATCATTGTGGTTCCCACTGCGCGCCCGTGAACGGAGACCCTCATGATGTCCTGAAGGCGATCCGACGATGCGAATAGATTAGCTCACGTGACACATGGTATCCGGTCCTAGTGATTTTTAAGCGAGTTTTGATGGGACCAAATATAAATCGTTCTTGCCGCAGATAATTTTTCTTTATACTACCACAACCAATTCCTGCCTCTGTTCAGCACCCAGTACCATAACTGGATCTGGTGTTAAACATGTGAGGCTATCCAATCATCGTCTGAGCTACGGGTATGTGATCTTTTTATATCTCGCCCTTCCCTTTTTCCCTATGATCTGGAATGATGAGAGCAATATTATATTGTCTTCTTTCCCAGAATTAATCGACCATGATTAAAACATTGGGTCTTCCAGACATGGTTGACCTGCTACTTGCCAGTACATTCTGTCTGACCCAGATCAACAATTCATCGCAATTGTTCAACCCAAATCATTTTGTTTTTGGCTTTCCAGATAACTAACAGGGAAACAGTACAGTATTTTTCTATCACGAATCCAAACTTGTTGCGATCCTCGAGCAGTTTCACAAATTCATTTGAATATATCCAATCGGAGCTCTTCTTGAAGATGCCTTTGTCCCAATCTGGGTGCTCTCGAGCTCCATAATGGACGCAAAAAGGTTAGTGATCAAAAGTTTTATTCCGTTACACTCCATACCATGTCATGATGAAAACCATACCACATTCGCAGTTTCTACTCGAGCTTCATTTGAACCTATTTCGAAGCAGATGAGGGGCATTTCTTCCTTGGATGTCTGAACATGAACAACATAACCATTGTTTCAAAAGTGTCATAGATGAATCAGTTTCACTAACACGACACTAGGCTTCTCGCTCTATTTGCAGTATATTCACTGTTGGCTCATCTGCCACAATGACAAGTTCCATTTGAATACAGGTAGGAAGTTTCTTTCGGCCTCGTCTTCTTTATTGTAAAATTCACTTGCCAAACACTCTGGCCCTTACCTCCTTTCCTTCGTGGATCGGTTCAACCTATGGTATAGGCCTATTTTTGCGTGCAAGAAGACCAATGCACAGATTACTCACCGCGACGTCCAGCCTTCGTGGCAAAATGGGCGTAGAGGTCCTACATACTATTGTCAACATTCCTTTTTAACCCTGCGAATTGCTATCTCGGTTTCTCGACTAGAAGCTTGAAGCGAGGTGTAAAATTATTAGATTATCACCATATCTACAACATTTTAATTGAATCTATTTGAAGGTATCACTACATAAGCTGTACAATACTATTTATTGACTTCCGCATTGGAATGATACATCCTTGCTTCTAAATATCACTATTGGTATTTCCTTCTCCCATGCTCGTCAGTCCGCTGACTAGTCCCAGCATTCGTCTGCCAAGCAGATCGTCTTCACTTGCCAAGCTGACCGAACTCTTCTTGCGTGTCAATCGTCCCCTATCTCTGCCTGTCCTCCTACCCCTTGTTGCGCCCTCGTCCGATACCCCTCCCCCTCCTAAGGTCTCCTGGAGAAGGCGTTCCTTTAGCTCTTGCTCAGCCCTTAACTTGGCAGTCAACGGCATCCTCATTTCCAAGGCTTCGTCCCCAGAGGATTCGGTGCGATTGTGGTGATAGTTCGCGCTCCCTTTACCATACTTAGCATTTTCGCCCTGACGGCGCAAGCTCGTCGCTTTAATGCCAGAGCCCATTGTGCTAGATGCGGTGGCTTTCATTTTTTCGTTTGAATCGGAAAGCTCAAAGAGCTCATCAATCCAGCGCGCGCAACGGAAGATGTGATTCCAACCCTCGGGGAAGGCAGCAGCAAATTGCATAAAGCCATGTGAAATCCCAGGTATCAAGGCTACCTCTACCACGTCTCTGTCGTCGAATTCCTTTGCCAAATGCTGGCCCCTCTCTTTTTCTTTCTCGTAGGCTTCGGCCTTAGCTTTCCTCAACCGGCCTGCGAATATTACGGTGTCGTCGACCAAAGGATCCCGCTCGCCTGTGAGGAAGTATGTTTTTGGAAATCGAGCGAGTAGTGCTGGCGGAGCAAGGATGGGAGAAAGGTAGTAGTCATCGGAGAACGAAGGTCTGTTGTGTGGGCCAACGTAGAGCAATATCATGGATCTCATGGTTGCGGGGTCGAGGATACGGTCATTGATATAGGATATCATAGACGTAATCGCGAGACGTGTGCCTGGTGTCGGTGTGGCTGTTGGCGGCACTGCAGGTTCATTGCTGGAATTGGGATGTTCGGAGAGTGAAGCAGGGCCTGGAGTCGATCGAGGACGCACTTTAGGAGATAGAGCTGTAAAATCTTCCCCCTCAGAGTGATGGGGGGTGCCAGCGAGATGGTTATATTGCATGCTCTTCAGTCGCAGCATGTCTCGGTTCGTCTTTCGCATCCGGCGGTCTTTGAAGAGAGACATATGCTCCTCGCTCATCCAATTGACAATATTGAAATCCAAACCCGGATATATCAAAACGAGGCCCTCAGGCATTGGCAGCGGAACTTCGTTATCCGAGGCAGTCGATAGAGAGTGCTCGATAATTTTGAGTACTGTTCCTGTCGCAAGGTTCCCCCCAGCGCTGTCGCCGCAAATAACGATTTTTGGCATCACTTCTCCAGACAAGCCGACAAGTCTACCACGGCTAGCGATGATCGCGCGATAGACATCGAAACATTCGTTAAGCGCATAAGGATACGGATACTCCGGTGCCTTTTTATAATCCAAACTGAGTACTGGTAAACCGGTTTTGCCAGCCCATGCAATTAGTTTATCATCATGGGCTCGTGGATCCATGGCGACGAACCCGCCACCAGGAACGTCAAGAACAATCTTGGTTTGGTCCTTGAGTGCACTCAGAGGCCCATCGAAATATAGCCATGCCTGCACTGGTTCCCCCCCTGGTCGTGGTATGCGTATTGCACGCGGTGGGTACTTCATAAGTCGTGGTCGTAACAATGCCGAGACAAATTTGAGATACGGTGTATTGCCCTTATTCCAGCTCACCCTGAGATGATCCAGTGTCAACATCCCTCTCACTTTCCTTACTTTCTCGTCGGCTCTCTCTGCCGCTATCAGGTAGTATAATGAGAAGACGATGCTTGACAAGTCCCGGAGCCATTTCCTGCGGATGCGCATAGCAGTCCAAAACCCAGCATCGAGAGCGGTCGTTACCCATGTTGCGCGGAAGTAAGAGTGAGTATAGAGGTTTGCAAGCGGCTCGGGGCATTCGAGATCGAGGAGAGAGTCGAAATTGCGGGCGATGTACAGGTAAAGCAGCGTGATCATTACTGTTTGCCACGGGGTAAAAAGGCCAGAGCATGCCCGCGAGAGCTTGCGGAGTTTCGGGGGTCCATGCTTGTTTCCTCTTTCACGGTATTAGTATATGAATAGAAACGGGGAATTGAGGCTCGAGGACTTACTTGGCGAGGTAGAAAGACCAGAAAGAAACGACTGCAAGCACATGGAATTTGCGAAACTGCACTGAAGGCCGGCCAAGGACGTGGTCAAAACGATGAGGTCAGCTTGGGGGTTCTTGAGTTTGCTTGTGAAGCTGGAGCATACCAATCATACTGGCGACCAGCTCTCAATGAGTGAAGGCAGCAGCCGTGCCCGGTTCTCCGGCTATACGTGGCGAAAGGAGGGAAAGAAAAGAAGTTATTCCCTGCCCTGGCCGTAGGTTGACCTTGCTACTATTCCACCACAAAGAACTACCCATAGCACAGCAGAGCATTTGCTTTTTGTAGAGCCAGACAGACAGTTTGGAAGTTTAGGCGATCGACATGTGCATGAGTAGTGATGGCACTACTGAGGAGGATAGCACTACTGAATATATGTTTATACTAGAGAACTGTATGGATGGTCTACTGTGAACTGCTCTTTCCTTAGTTTGAACGGTGGTAGGCGGGTGGTTGGCAGTGGGGTCGTCATGAGACTGGTAACTGAGTTGAGTTATAAGTAAGTTTACATGTGATTGAGGGCGGTTTCAAGCTTGGTGACTAAGATGGACTAAGATCAGAGTAGATTAGCTCAGACTATGTTCTCCACCTCGTACCTCGCCCTTTCACCGTTCATCGTTTTGTGGGTGTTCGACCCCATAGCACGTGACCACCTGTCCAAAATAACAGCTCAGCCTCGCCAACGACCCGTCATCGCACACCCTAGCTTCCACCAGTCGAGCCAAGAAAGTTTACACAATACCTCAGTTGCACCACACTGGGCCAACGCTTTGAAAATGGCAGACACACCACCAACGACCTCATCTCCAGGAGGCACACCTCCTTCTAGTGCTTCCGAGCAAGCACGTATTCGCCGAGAGCGTCGTGAGGCTAAAATAAAAGCTGGAGGGACGTCGAGGTTAAACAAAATCACAGGGCTGGGTGGTGGCTTACAACGAGGTTCGTTCTCAATCATACTGGCAATGTTCAGCGCAACGTTCTATTTCTGACTGTGACAACAGATGTAAAACCTGCGGCTGTAGCACCGCAAGCAGCTTCCGTCTCTCACGCGGACCCGGACGAGGTTGACATCAGCGAGCACTTCTACGAACCACCGCCGAATATCCGCTCCCAAAATGCTACACCAAATCCCAACCGTCCATATCCCGGCCTGCCATCGGATCCTACTCAGTTGGACGACCAGGCTCTTCGAGCTATGATGCTTGGTTTCCCCCCTCCTAACGGGAGTTCGCAACCCCAAGCCAACCCATTTGGTGGTCCACCGAACCCATTCGCGGCAATGGGCAATCCTGATGGCACCGGTGATCCGGGCAATGATCCCATGATGGCTATGCTGCAACAGATGATGGGAGGTGCGGGAGGCGAGCCAGGAGCTATGCCATCCTTCCCTGGCCTGCCACCTATGGGATTTCCTGGGAACGACGCCAATGGAGCACCAGCGGTAAAGACATCCGCTTATATATGGCGCATCGTGCATGCTATTTTTGCCTTGGGATTTGGCCTATACATCGCCTTTACTACAGAGTTTGGTAGAAAGGCTGACCGTCTGAATGGGATGGAAAGGGAGATAATAGATCTGAGAGCATTTTACGTTTTCGCGACGGTGGAGGCGATACTCCAGGGAACTCGGTTTATCTTTGACAGAGGACAAGACAGCCAAACTGGAATTATAGGGACGGTTTTACGGTTCTTGCCCCAGCCATTTGTTGGATATCTTCGGATGTTTATGAACTACCGAAGTATCTGGACTACGACAAGTGCCGATGCCATGGTTGTGGTGTTTGTTCTTGTGGCTGCTAACCATTGGAGAATCTCCAACGAAGATGGGGGCTTTTCGGCGGCACTCATGGCAGCAAATTAGCCTAAAAAACTTAGTTAATAAAGCTCATAGAGTTCGTTTGATGACATGTTTGTAAGCTTGACGCACACTATATTCGCATCAAAATCTATTGTTTCACCGTGGGAAAAGATTACTTAATATGCCGGCTAGGTTGCCAACTTGTAACGTACCCCAAGTTGGGTAATTAAATTGTGCTTATATATGTGATTTGAAGGCGTTACATTTGAGAGTTTGTAGTAGGAGGAATTCCAAATATTTCCAAACAGTTCAGTAACAATATAAATATTTACGAAAATTTAGTAGCAATTCTGATATTTACCGTCTCATATTTCGTGTATTGTACACTTAACATATACACGGCGCCTTTATAGATATAATTTAGCTAGTTAACTAAGCTTCTATATTGACTTGCCGTTTATTTATTGAACTTTTTGTTAGAGCGATAACGCACATGACATCTAATTGTCACATGTAAATAAACAAACATCTGATAACTTAGAACACGTGTGGGTAAACAACACACAACAAATAATTTCAACACATGTGGGCAAGCAACACGTAATAACCTAGAACATGTGTTATTAAAGGTAAACACACTAACGTAAGTCATGGCCTAAGCGGCGACATGGCCTAAGCGGCGATTCTGGTTAACGTAAGTTGTGGCGTAAGCGGCGATATGGCGTAAGCGGCGATAAGTACCATTACATATAAATTTGTATGCAAAGGTACTTACACTTGCGAAACTAAAAACCTAAATAGCTCTATAGATAAAAATCACTAGGCTTAGCTGTTTGGTATTTAGGTTCTATATGTAGAGCTCTATAATATATAAAAAGACTAGTGTCGCTAGTGTGGTTGTTGTGGTTCTATTAATAGGAGTAGATTGCTCATACAAATATTTATATGAGTAAAACTTAACCCTTAAATTTTCGTTGCAAAAAGACACTAGTGATGCTAGCGTTTTTATGTTAAGTAAAGGTATATATATAGAAACTAAATTCTAAACAGCTAAGCCTAGCAATTTTTATCCATTAAGCTATTTAAGGTTTTAGTTTCAGATGTAGAAGTACCTTTCCATACAAATTTGTATACAAATGTATTTATCGCTGCTTACGCCATATCGCCGCTTACGCCACGACTTACGTTACCCCACCAAAATCCAGGACAGAACCACCAAACCAAAATCCAACCACCTAACAATGCTTATACTACTAGAATGGTTAAACGGAGGAATAAACAGGCTTAAGAGCTTGATTTACGACTTTCTGAAGCAGTTCTAGGAATTAAAACTAGAAAATACAAATCTGCTTAAGCTGCAGCTATTGCCTTGAACCTAAGGCCTGATACTGTGCGGAGACGTGTACGCAGTATACTAACACAAACAGAAGCGCGTCAACAACAGCAACTCCTATCAAAAAACTCAAGAGAAAACCCTCTTAAAGTGGATTAAAGAGCTTAACGTAAGTCGTGGCCATACCGGCTACATGGCCATACCGGCTATTTTCTGACCCCACCAAAACTTGGTCAGATTTAACATCACGTGACATAAAATTGAATTTTTAATAACTTTTGTAATAAAAATAGTAGGATTTAAGCCTCTTATATATAAAGTCTTTATATACTTATACGTTATAATTAAAAATGCTAGCATATAATCTAGTCTTATAAGGAAGTTATAAACAGTTTTAGATTTACTATACTAAATTTTTATATGACAAAACTTAAAATCTTTAATAACTTATGTAGAAAGACGCTAGTATTATTAGCCTTTTTATATATAATAGATCATAGTTTAAAATTCTTATATATAAGAGGAATATGCTTTAGCTGTTTTATTAAAGGATTTATTAAGGTTTCAAATTTTGCAAGTGTAAGTATCTTTACGTACAAAATTGTATGTAAAGGTACTAATAGCCGGTATGGCCATGTAGCCGGTATGGCCACGACTTACGTTACTGCATGTTAGATTATGTAATAAGTCCTTCTAGCGCCTTCTAGAACCTTCTATAATAGAATCTTCTATAAGCTTCTATAAGATTCTATGAGTTTCTGTGAGGTTCTAAGGCCTTCTATGGATTTATAAGCAGAAGTTCTGATTTCTAAGCAGAATTTCTAGAAGCTTCTATATGAGTCACTA
>KV458821.1:0-220521 GCA_001662605.1 Pseudogymnoascus sp. 05NY08
GCTTAACTTTCAAACAGAGCACATTAAGGACCGCATCGTACGACATTAGAACAGCTCTCCTACCTTAATTAATAATGCTGTTAGCTGCCTTGTTAAAGGGGTAGAAATAATGATGCATTCTACTGTTCTACTTAAGGCAGAAGTTAAGGCTCTATAGGCTGCAAATGAACAGAAAAAGAGGAGGGAAAGGAAGCGTAAGAGGCGTATAATGCAAGGGGGCAGTCTCTCTATACGAGAGGGAGAGGATATTCTTCAGAGTGCTGAGGTTGATGCTCAACTCCATACAGAGGTGGCAAGTGAGACTACTTGGCAGGTGGGTTCTATAGGCCGACAGCAGCGATGTGGCACATGTAGTAATATGGGGCATAATGCTCGTACGTGCGAGAGGCGCTAGGAATCAATTGCAATTGAATAAGGGTTATTATGTAGGGTGGTGGTGTAGTAGTAGGTAGTAATAGTCAATTTCGGTGTTTTCGTGGGCCACTCGCTTGTGTGGGCCACTCGCTTGTGAAATACGTTAGTGTTGACGTTTAGGGCTATATAGCACTACCGAGCGTATTTACCCCATTAAATTTACCTATTACGGTTGTAGTCTATACACCTACCTTTATACGTATTACGGTAAACCTATTCTACGGTTATATATTCGTCTATTTTACTACTACGGTATTAATGAATTACGGGTAGTTATTAGCGACCGTCTTTTCAAAAGACTGCCGTACGACCCGGGTTAGAGGCTTGCGACCGTGTGAGGACCGCAAATTAGGCTGGACCGCCATACAACCAGCCCACGACCGCTACCAATTTGTATGGCGCGCCGGTAAGGTAATTCCCTGCGTGTATGTGGTACAGCGCATTTTTTTTGGCCTCGTTTGTAGGCATCATTAAGCAAACGGAATAAACCCTACCAATACCTTGCATCCCGATCTATTCTCAATAATAATCTGCAATATTAATCTGTAAGGTGCATCAATATATGCCATGCATCGGTGACTATTGTCTTGGCGGCATACGGCTTCGTATTCGTTGGCTAGGGCCGCCAAGCTGCGGCTGACACCGGTGGTCACACTCGGCGGTCACACTCGGCGGTCACACTCGGCGGTCACCACCAAAAGCGCACCACGTCACTAGATAAAGAATTATAGGCGACAGGGACAGACAGGGACGGACAAGGACGGAGGGGGAGGGGATAAATACGAGCTATAAGTAATGGTAGTTAGCTGTTTTCCGTTGTTTCCATTGACTAGTATTCCTTTGCCTGTAAGCTCACTCACTGTTGCCATATCTACGGCCTACATTCGTTACTGCCAAAACCAACATTATGCCTCGTCCATCATCTAGCCTTCTCCTTGCTTTGCTTGGATCCGTGGCCAGCACGATAGCATGTACAATTCCTACTACGCCGCCGGGAAACACCATCCTCGAGAAGTTCAGCATTGTTGTCCAGAACCCGAGCATTCCCACAGTTCACAACAAGGTCATGAGATTCAGGGCCAATGGCGACGACGAGCATTTGGTGCTGCCCCCTGTAGGCGTTGAGACTAACGACGTGCTATATCTTCAAGATGGCCGTCTCATTTACAACACGATCCACGCTGTAATCGATCTGGAGGTAAGACTTCCATAATTGGCCCTGGAACGCTGAGAGATGAGCAATGTGAAAGCTGACCCTGCTAGTACAACGACAAAGATGACACGACCAAGATGTTCATGACTGCACGTGAATATCACCCATCTGCTGTTTTCAAGGGAGAGTATGCCTGCGATCCAGACACCGATGAGCTTCAGATCCGGCTGAAACTTGTTTCTCGCCTCACTGATCCGCCCGTGCTCGGTGGACAGATCGGCATACGGGATGCGGTCGGGACATTGGAATTCCGATACTCACCCCCCGGAAACACCAGTAAGTTACTTTTAACATTTTTTTTGCCCCATGGGGGTAATTCAAGACCCCGGGAATTGGGGCACATGTGTTACTATTGCTGACACCTATGTTCGCTTTACTTAGAGATCAACAATGAATTTATGCCCGTTGAGATGGTGATTTTCCGCAACGGCATAAGCCCAACTGGTACCGCAACGCCTCCCACCTCCACAGCGCCCCCTCCAACTTCAACTGTGATTCCAACAACCACTGTCACACCACCAACGAGCACCGGCGTTCCTACGACCCCAACCAGCCCAGCAACGGTCGGTGACTACGACTTTGTCTACTGCTGGGCCGAGCCAGATGCCGGTCGTGCATTCGCCGCCAAGTCCACCGCCGCGGACGACATGACTCTCGCGAAATGCGCCACCTTCTGCGCCGCCTACCCATACTTCGGCACCGAGTGGAGCAAGGAGTGTTGGTGCGGCACTGGACCAGGAGCAGGATCCGGACTGGCTCCATTGGGAGAGTGCGACTACCCCTGCGCCGGGGACGCATCGCAACTATGCGGAGGCTCGCGCCGTCTGTCGCTCTACCAGAACTCGGCCCTGACTGGTCCCCAGCAACCGCAGACCGTTGGCAACTACGAGTTTACGGGATGCCTTACTGATTTCCAGGGATCGCGTACGTTGACGGGGGATATGCTTAGGAGCGATGGCATGACGCTGGACACGTGCGCTACTTTCTGTAATGGATATACGTACTTCGGGACTGAGTGGAGCACTGAGTGTTGGTGTGGAAATACAATCGCTCCAGGCACCAGACAGGTTGAAGGCACTGACTGCAGCATGACTTGCAGCGGAAATGGCAACCAGTTGTGCGGGAATGGAGATAGATTGAGCTTTTACAAGCTGAAGGTTTAGGGCGTGCGTGGTTGAAGTCCAGCTCACCGTCTGCTCAGGTTAAACAGCAATATCTCGCGTCCAAGGATGGAATTGGATATTGATCGTGTCTTTGTTTCCAGTGTCGAGTGCCCTGGTACCATTGGAAAAGTTGATAGTTCGCTATTCAATTTCTATGTAGTTGACAAAAAAGGTTATGATATCATGATACATCCAGACAAGAGTATTAAACACGTCCCAGTTTGCACCGAGCGACAACCTAATGATAACCAGCATCAGACTGTACCGCCCATATCTATCTCCAACTATTTCGTTCCAGTCCCTCCATAAAATCGTCAAGAACATAACAGTCGTTAGTTCACGTCGTAATTTCGTAAGCCCTTGTTATACATAACCTTAACAGCCACATCAATCAGCTCCAAAAACCGCTCTCTCTCAAGAAACACATCGTCCTCCTGCCAATCACTACCCCGCTTCCGCACGGCTGTCGTCCCCGGCCCAGGCACCTCCACTCCCCCACCAGCCGCCTTGGCAGACCCATTCATCTTAGCCCCCCCATCCACCACCCCCACCACCCTAGCCTCCCCATCCCACCCATCTCCACCCTTCAACCCATGCGCACTGAAATACGCATGACCCAACAGCGCCGCAAAATTCCTGAACCCCTTATGCTCCAGCCCCTCCGGCAGAATCTCCACCACCACCGCCGACTCAGGCAGGAACATGGCATGAGTGAGCCCCGCGCCATGGACACCGACTAATATATCCGTGTCCCGCACGACTTTGATTTGCTCCGCGAAACTAAGCGTGGCGAAGTCGATGCTCTGGACTTTGAGGTGTGGGATGTGTGCGCGCAGGGCGGCGAGGTGGGTGTCCTGCTCGAGGAGACGGCGGGTGGAGAGGCGGTCGATGAAGGTTAAGACTATGTCGGGGTGGGTGGCGGGTGTGGCGGCGAGGTCGTAGAAGGAGAGGATGCGTTGGGAGAAAGTGGTGAGGAGGGGGGAGCGGTCGCAGTTATGGACGTCCCAGTCGCCTTGCCAGACGGGATTACTGGCCCCAGGGAGGGGTATGATGATGTTCTCACTTGTCGTGAGAGCGGTGGTCATGTTTCTCGCTCTGACGGTGGGGCGTTTCGCGAAGAGGGACCAGAGGTCGAAGTATGGTCCTTCGGCGTAGTTATCGAGGATCATGACTTGTGTATTTTCCATGTCGCTGAGGGAGTAGAACGGTGCGTTGGTACCGCGCTCTTTGGCCATGCGGAGAACATCGAGAGTCATAGTCATGGACCATATCTCCATGAGACTGTGCCATGGGTTATGCGATCCCTCGCGTTTGACGAGGATAGTGAAGTTCTTCGCCGGCTCCTCGACCGCAACGCTAGGATCTAGAACCACACGTTCGTTCAAGATCGCGCGCGGTCCTGTCCCATACCAGTACCCCGCGAAGCCATCTAGTTGAGGCATGCGCGATGCCTCATTCTCCTCCAGCGTCCTCCTGTCGCAGCCCAAATTAAACTTTTGAGCCGTGGCATTGAAACTCGCTGATCGGCCGAAACACATCGTGTCTGTCCGCAGCTGCCCCTTGGTCCCTGCTGTCTGGCTGTGGAAACATGTTAGATTCGCAGGGGAATCAGCCGTGCAGTATCCAACCGATTGATCGCGCAGGTTCTCGAGATACTTAAGTCCGAAGCGGCTGGCGCAGTAGACTGGGTCCTGGGGATGGATGTCGTATTCGGGGAGAGCGTCTAGTGTAGCAGCAGGGGAAGTGTCGGACGGGCGTATATCATGATCTGGCCGTGCCCCT
This sequence comes from Pseudogymnoascus sp. 05NY08, assembly GCA_001662605.1. NCBI lineage: Eukaryota > Fungi > Ascomycota > Leotiomycetes > Thelebolales > Thelebolaceae > Pseudogymnoascus > Pseudogymnoascus sp. 05NY08. Next base: position 4,573 of record KV458821.1, read on the forward strand.
AGTACTATCTGATTGTGCGTGCCATTATGCCTGGGTTTGTGCTCTTGCGTTTCCTCCTGAAAGGGAGGCCGATATGTGATATTATCAGGTGAGCGGAAAAGCGTCGCCGTCGTGAGAAAAATAAACAGCAGCGTCGCTGTGGTGGTGAGTATCACCTGGCGCCGCTTCAAACGCCTTGGCAGTACCGCCATAGCTACCTAACTCGATAGAGGCGTTGTAGATGGCTCTTTCCCTCTCCTCTGAGGCTCTATCTAGGGGGAACACCATCGACTATAAACCCCCTTGCCTTTCTCCCTAACTCTCTCCGCGTCTCTTCCATCCTCCCGCCTCGGGCCATCAGTTTCATCACTTCAGAAACAACCCAGTTCCCCCAACCATCACCCTATCAATGACATCTCCATCCCAAACCCCATAGAAATCCCAAAACTAGCAGTCCATGCCAGGGGTCCCATAGGGCAAACCGGGGCGGCGGTACCCATAGTGAGGCTAAAATACGTACCCTTAGCGAAATGGCGGGGCGTCAGGTACGCTAGGGCGACCATTCTGATTCGCGACGGCCAGGCCCAACACGGCCTCGGGTCAGTTCTGGCTTGTGAGTGACCAGATGCTCATGCGGGTAAGCGCGCTCTCCCTTCACCGTTCAACAATTCTGCAGTGGAGGTTCTTTCCAGTCTTTCCAGTTGGGTGTTATTTCAGGGATGTTTGTTTACCTTGATACGTGGCAGCTGTTTGTTGTGAGCTATTGTTAGAGCTTGGCCATGCACCAGGGCAGCTTGGGGTATGCACGCTCAATGGTGCCCTGGAAGATCTTTACATGCGCGAGAACGGGGATGGGCGCGAGACGAAACGATGGACAGGACGGATTCTGACAGTTGCATATGAAGCTGACTCGTTGGCTTAACACATTGCGTTCAAATCCCAGTGATCATGCTATGCTCTTATTCTCCATCCCAGGCTCATCCCGCACCTCCACTACAACATCGCAACACCAATCCCGCTCATCCCCGCCTCATCCACCTCATTCCTCCGATCCACGCCACCCGCAATCGGATTCGCGTTATAGTTATACAGGTAATAATGCAGCTGTCCGTCTCCCTTCCCGAACTTCTGATCCTCGAGGAACAGCACGTTGTCCATCAGAGTCAGCGAGTTGAAGACGTCGAACTTGTATCGCTTGGCGAGGATGAGGCAGTCGTTCATCAGCGCGTTCAGGCGCACCTTGAGGGCTGGCTTATCGAATGGCGTTGTGAGCCCGGTCTCGGTCGCGTAGTAGAAGAGGTAGGCTGCGCGGACGACTTCGTGTTGGGGGTGGTCGATGACGGTGGACTCGAGGGAGTAGAAGGAGAAGTAGTCGGTGATCTTCTTGGTTTGGGGGTCCTGGGATATGTTAGACACCGACAAGCCGTGAGTTCAGAGGGGACTCACTTCGACAACGTATGACCAGACCACTTGGTCTTTAGTCGGGGTATCTGGCTTCTTCTGGAGGAGCCAGTGCTCAACCTCTTCCCGCGTAAAGACAGGTGCCATATCGAAGCGCGCCAAGTAGCGCTTCAACAGGTCCAGAACCGCATCGATATCCCTAGCCTCCATCGGGCGCAGACCTTTGGTGCTTGTGTTTTCCGGCAAACGGTACTTTGAGACCTGGTATGACGGCTTGCTCTTCGCTGGCAGCGGGCTGAAACCAACCTCATACAGCTTCATCCAGTCAAGCGACCTGTGGAAGTACCTACACGTGCTTACGGGCGTTGGCAGGACCACGCCGCCGGTGTAGATGGCCTGGAAGATGCCGAGCAGGTAGCAGCGACGTGTGATTTCCTTGATGAGGACGGGTGTGAGGCGCTTGGCGCGTAGCTTCTTGTGGATGCAGAGGAAGTTGATCTCGGTTGCCTTCAGCACCTTTTGGCGGACTCGTAAGGCGACGGGGACACCCGAGATGAATGCGACGAGCTTCCTTGACTTCGAGGCGCGGACTCCGACGTGCCACTCTGCCCTCCAGCCCGGTGCTTGAAGTGCCCTGAAAGTTGATGTTAGCGGTGTATCTCGAAATAAGTAGGATTACTCACCACTTGAGGAAAGACTTCGAGTAGTTGAACCGGAACGTCGACTCCTCATCCTCAACATAATGCCCATTCAACAAATCAAACACCTCCTGCAGCTCCTCATCCTTCTCCAAATCCATCGTAACCCACTCAAACCCCTCCATCATCGTCGCCGGCTCCTTGGGCACCTTCTCCGGATCAATGACCTTGAACGGCCCCTCCTCAATCTCCCCAGTGTCTCCAAACTTCCGCACCGGCTGTGTCTGCCAGAACTTATACGACCCGATATCCTTGGCGTTCTTCCCGCTCGCCGCCAACCCCGTCATAATATCCTGCAGACTCAGTTTCTTCAACGCCTCGATCGCTGTTCCCGTCGCCTCCTCACCATCCTTCAGCCCCACCTCGCGCGCCAGCGCGGGGTTCATCAGCAGCAGCTCATTGAGCTGCGCCTTGGATAAGGCGCTGACGGGGTTGTGGTCCGCAGCGCTGCTGCTCTCGCCGGGTTTATCACCCTTCGGGGCGAGTCCAACGGCGGCCTTTAGGCGGTCTTTCTTCGAGCGCTTCTTCTTGGATTTCTTTTTGGGGGCGGCGTTGGGGGCGGCGTTGGGGTCGGTGGAGGTGGATGGTGGGGCATCGTCTTCGGAGCCGGAGGAGGCGTCGTCGGTAGCGGCGACGGGGGCGGACGAGGCCGGTGCCTTTTCGGGCACGCTCGTGTCTATGAGTTTGCTTTCTTCGGCCATGGTTTGATGTTGCTGTTGTAGGTGAAGTGAGGTTGCTGTTTATATAAATGTGGCAGGTACAACGGCGGCGGGGTTATTTAGCGCCTGAGGCATGAAATTCAATTGAGGGACCCGAGCTGTGTGATTGGTCCGAAGCGAGACGGTCAAAATTTAGAGTATAGCTTCAAACCCGCTGGAACGACAATGATAATGAAGAGCACTTAATTATAAAATATTGAAGGAAAGAGAAATGAACTTAAAAAGAAAGAGTTGCAGAGATTAAAAATGCAAAAGACTTATCAAATATCGTCGTTTTTTGATATTTGATAAGGGAGACAATCAGCTTTGTGATTTTACTTTTTGTCGTTATGTTATGATGTGTTGTGTTGATCGCTCGTTTCCAAACTCTCTCTTTCATCTTGGTTTCATCGTTTCCTCGCCGGGACTCGAATCCATAACCTCCCTTTCCTCCGACGGCCAGATTGTCCAGACAGTGGTACTTCCACTGCGCCACTGTGCCGCTTAGATGAAGAGGAGTTAAGTTGGCTTATAAGGTTGCTTCGCCTGTTGGTGGTTGGCCTGAGAAATGGGGGTGATAAGGGGAGGGGATTGTTGACTATAGCAGGTAGTGATAAAGGGCATATATTCGAATCTACCATACATTCTTAGCTCGAGCACAGGCAGCTATCCTCTTCGGGACCACAATCCTAACCCTCAATTTGACTCCTACAGCACATTCTCGTCATCAATATCAAACGCTTTCAACACTGCCAACGCCACTGGAGGTAATGTCATCACTACATTGTGTCCTGCATACGTTAGTCACATCTTTACTACCTCGTTCCCAAGCCCATCTCAAACTTACCTCCATGCGGCACAACAATCTCTTGGATAAACTTCCCTGGTGCTGTCCAGGTGCTTATCGACCCACCATCACCCATGTGAACGGTATTGGACTCCTTCCTCTCCACAAACACGTCCGAAGCCCCTGGTGTCGCAGCATTCGCCGCAGCCGCAAACCAAGAAACTGAATGGGTGTACGGGATATTCCAATCATTTCGTGCGTGAATTATAAACAACTTCAGCCGTTTGCTGATGCTTGCAATGTTTGCCACCCGCTGTGCAGAGTTCCACTTATCGACGAGCAGGCCAAAGAACCATTTATCGAACCCAGGGACCCATCCAATAGGTCCGAAGAGTGGTATCAGCCCCCCCGGAGAGTATCTCGTTAGCAAAGTAGTGAGGCTGGCAAACGGAGCTATCACCACAACTCCCGCAAAACTAACGTCTCGCTCTGCGAAATGCTCCACCGTTGCTGCTGTCACTGCCGTCCCGAGGCTGTGGCCAACGATGACAATACGGCTGGGGGGTATCTTCCCAACATTCAGCGCCCAGTTGACTGTGGCGATTCCATCTGTGATCAATCCCGATTCAGTGGGGACCCCGGTTGAATAACCATATCCGCGGTAATCGACTGCCAGGATATGGAAGGTTGATGTACCGCCGTCTGCCAGTGTACGGTAGATTTCTGGCCTCCAGCCTTGTGCCACGGTTCCGCCGTTCTGAGTGTCTATTAGCAAGTTGGGTCTATCCGTTTAAGCGGTGTTACTGACTCCATGGACTGTGATAGGTTAGCATGGCAGCATTTATGGGGGAAGAGAGACTGTACTCACAGCTGATGATGAGCCTGGCCTGTGGATCAGTGGAAAGGAGGTCAAATGCCTTCGTCTTCGTAATATCCTCCGCCAGCCCCGATGGCTGTTTGAGGATCTCCTGTTCGTGCTTGGCGTACAACCCCAGTGGCATCACGTGCCACGCATACAAAGTCTCCTCATCCGGAGTGGTGAAATTGAAAGGGGTAATCTGGTTGTCTGTGGATCCGTCAGAAGTGACAGTCGAATACAGAGCCGTCCTACTTACTTGCAAACCCCCATTGTTCGGGCTTGTTGAGGTCTTCAAAGTACGCTGTATGCACCTTGTGCATATACAGGGCACTGCAATGCAGCTTAGTGACATGACAAATACTCAAAGCGAGGAGCGTAGACTTACTGCCTCTGGATAAATGGACTTGTGAGGGCTCCAAGACAGATGGCGTAGATTGCTCCGGTCCCTGCCAAGACCAAGAGGGAGGTGTGAAATATAGAAGTGGAAGGAGGCATCAGACTCAGTTGATAGCCCGAGGGCTGGTAGGCCAGGAGAGAGGCGAATATCAACTTGTCCGTGTATCTCTGTAGAAAGTATTAGAGAGGGTGATAGATATCAACTTTAAAAAAAAAGCACCAGTGCAGCAGCATCAAAGATCATGCGCAGGAGAACGGGACATCGGACAGCGGCTATTAATCGCAAATAGACCATTAAACATAGTTATAATCCCAAGGCTCGAAAGAAAGTATATGAGTGGCCAGGAAATGCAGTATTAAACAAGCAAACTGTGAGTTCCGAGGCAAACTGTCATGCGGCCGCGTGTTCCCGAAGACGAAGATAAAACGCAGAGGTGCAGGAGATGGAGATACATACAACACAATACACACATCAATCCAATAGATATTTAAATACAATTCCTCGACTTCAACGCATTCGCGTCAAATCTTGTTAGCACGTTGATTGGAATAAATCAATGTATTATCTAAGTTAAGAAGTCGCGAACAACCGCATCTCGGCTGCCGAATCAAAGCGGCGTCAGCACCCAAGCCAAGCTCACCTCACCCTCGTTTAGCAATTTATTCAACGGCGCCGTCCGCCATTCAACCATCTCCCGCCCCGACGCGTCCAGATCACCAAAACGCAACTCACAAACAACACCCATCTCCGATTTCTGCAGCCGCCGAGGCCGCTCACAGAATGGAGAGCAAGAAGCGCAAGCTCCCCGCCCGCACCTCGTCGCGCGTCGAGGCCGCCAGCAAGAAGCGGACATCGACGCCGCCCCGCGAGCCTGCGCGTCCACCCACCCCGGTTCCTGTCGTCGTCGTTGAGAAGGAACCACTTCCCAAGAGCATAGCCCCGGGCAATCCGCTGCCGACCGTCGAGCAACAACAACCAGATGACTTGTCGTCGAGCGAATACCAGTCCATTGCCGAGAGGTAAGCAAGCATGCACCTTGCGGGTGGCCGATTACCGTGGCGTGCAGATATACTGACTTTTTTTGTGAAACAGCCGCGTCTTGGCCGAGTCGCTGGATCGATCGAGGAGGAAGTGGCTGAGTGAGGGCATCTTCGAGAAGTACTGGACAAAGCCGTCAAAGAAGAAACCCAAGGATGGCAGGCCGGTGGAGGAGCTCAAGAACCCGCCCAAGGACTCCATGACGAAAATCGGACAGTGCACAATTACGATCGAGCCACACGTCTTCGACGCTATCATGTACGTTGTCAAAGACACGACGCCTAAGCAGCCGCCGCCACCGCAACAGCTGCCACAGTATCGACCCATCATGCAATACGGACCGCCGAATGGTGTTGTCCCGCAACACGCGCCACCACCACCACCACAGGCTCCCCACCAGCAATTCGTCCCAATGCATGCGGCTCCGCCGCCTCAACCACCACATCCACAACATCCACCACAACCAAGGCCACAAGACACACCAACACGACCTTCCGAACCACCACACGCAGGCCAATCTACAGCACCACCCCCTCTGAACGGCCACCCCCATCCACCGCCCCCGCTCATCTCGCAACCACATCCTCAAACTCCGCAATCACAACCACACCCCCCACCACCGCTCTCACAATCACAACCCCCAACCCCCCAATCACACCCCTCACACCCGTCACATTCATCACACCCGCCACACCCCCAACCCCCACACCCCCCGCACACCCCCTCCGACCCGAACCACCCCCCGGCCGCCGCCCCGCCAACCAAAACCTTCGACCCCGTAATCCAAATGCTCGCCGAGCGCGCCGCCAAATCCCCCGACCTAAAAGCCCTAATGCGCATCGTCGCCGACGGCAAAGCCACGCCCACCGAGCTACGCCGCTTCCAGACCCACATCGACGAACTCACCAAAGCCCTCAACGCGCGCGGGGGACCGCCTAAATCGCAGCCCTCGCCTGCGCCACCGCCACCGCTACAGACACAGCAGCCGCCTATGATGCAGCAGTCGCCTATGTCTGCGCCGCAGCAGGGGCAGCCGAAGTGGGAACATGCTGGGACGCAGCCGCTGCCGCCGCATGCGCAGAGACAGGGTGGACCGCCGCCGTTGCTCGCGCAGACGAGACCGTATGATAAGCCACTTCAGCACGCGTCTCCGTATGGCGCGCCGCCGCAGCCGCAGGCGCTACGCTCGAAGGGGCCGGTGAGCTCGAAGCCCGAACTTTCATGCGTGGTTTTTGAGTTTGTGGGGGGGAACGGGGATAGGTATCTTTTCCCTAAGTACAGCATTCTCGAATACGTGCCGGGGGGTCAGGTGATCGCTTCATTTTTGATCGTGAGAAAGGGGTCAGCGGGTGAGGGAGGGGGGTATGATCCGGCGTTGGATTATTACCAGCCTGTTACGATGAGGTTGTGGACGGGGCAGGGACGGCAGCTTGAGAGTCTCGCGAGGGTGGTACGGCCACAGGAGGAGGTGAGGAGGTGGATGGATGGGGTGATGGAGGGGATGACGAGGGGGGAGTACGTGTTACTCGCTATGCGCCTACCGCGCGAGCGGGGCGTGACTGATCGAGAGAGGGAAAGGGAGAAGGAATTGAAGAAGGAGGAAGAGAGGGAGAAGGAATTGAAGAAGGAGACTGGAGAGGATGCGGTGCTCTGGAATACGAGCGCGAATCAGGTTAATGGTGGGCAGAGGGTGAAGGCGCCGCCGAAGGGGTTGTCGGAGGAGGAGCGGTATCAGAATTTTATACGGACGGTTAGTTAGGTGTGTTTGGGTTTCCATGAATGGCGTTTTTTGGTGGGAGAGAGGGGATTGGACTGGACAGATTGAAAAACTGGCAGCCTGGGGTTATATGGGTTTTTTGGGGAAAAGCGAATGGGGGTGGGAAGGATGGGGAGAGAAAAGAAAAGAAGGGAGTCTGCGATTGTGAGCGAAGATTGATATCTGTATGCGTAGAGATGTTGGAGAAGATGTGAAGGGAATGAGATGAGATCGCATCCATAGTCTATTTGGACGGACTAGATAGCTAGGCCAGTGAATAATTGATCTGAGTTGGGGGGATTGAAAAGAAAGAACTCTACCACTCTACCACTCCACCACAGCTGCCACTGTCGTCACTGCTGTCTCCCTGCGTCGTACTCCTTGCCTCATGTATCCCCATCAGCCATCTCACAGCTCTTCCTCGGCGTCTTCACCCTAGACTTGGCCTTCATAGTGACTCGGCCAGCACACACACAGCATCCTCACCTGCCCTCGTACTCTAGACGCCACGATTGGTCCACGTAGACCTCACCTCCAAACAACTCACCAACAACTCACCAACAACTCACCAACAACTCACCCACCACGCACCAGCATCGCTTCCTCACTTTCCCCTCACTCTCCCCTCACACGCAGACTCACCACCAGCACACCTTACAACACCTCACACCGCACCCAGCTCACCCAACTCACCTCCCCAAACCCCGCACGCACACACACAACCACCTACCCCTCTCGCTCTAGCACCCCTCCGCCACTAACGCGCGCCGCTATCCATCACATCGGCACTTATGCGCGCTGCCAGTGCTTGTGCGGGCTTATGTGGTGGGCTGGTGGGGTTCGTGGCGTGCTAGATGGAGGGGGTGGAGAGGGGACGGGGGGCTGGATGGATGGGGAAGGTGGGAGATAAGTAAGCGCGTTCTTTGGTGCCCGAGCGGGCGGCAGAGGGAGGAATGGGGAGAGAAGGAAAGAAGGTCTAGATTGGAGAATCGAAACGGGACAGATCCGAGGGAGGTAGGAGGAGGAGGTCTCGGGGGCAAAGAGGGAAGCAAGGCGGCGGCGTCGGAATGTCGGAAAGCGGTAGGGGAGTTGTGCTATAACTCACATAGTACAACATGTCTTGGCGGTCTAGATGCCTTCCCTCACTCTCTCCCTCTTCTCCCTGTATATGCGCGTCGGCCTCGGCGAAGTCGGGATATGGAATTTCCCCTCATCATACTCTATAATTAATCCCCTAAATTGTTGTTATACCCGTGTGATCTAGGCGCCGACGGGGTTGAATGCTCGGCGGCGCGGGGAGCGGATGGTTGGGAAGTTTGTACTTACTCTCGGGTTGAACGGGCGTTTGGAGTTGTGCGGTGTGATGTTGTACCTAATACCAATTCAAATATCAGTGGCAAATTCCAGATATGGATCTCGTGGCTCTAGAGGAAAGGAGGAAGTTGTGGTGGTTACTTTGGATATATTGAGGGTTGTTTATTTGGTGGTGGGATGGCGGTGGGTAAATGGCGAATATTGGTATTGGATAGCGTGTAGAGTGAATGACCTTTTATACCCTTTGTTTGTAGTTTGCGGGGTTATAATGGATGGAATGAGGTATAATAGACAATATATATATATAACGAGGGGTCTTGAGATCTGTTCTTATTGTTTTCCTATATCAAGCCACAGCATTAGATGGTTTCTATGGCATGGCCGGCGGCTGTTCCTGTTCCTGGCGACGGCACGGGTGTGCCTGGGCGTGTTTTGGTACCTGGGGGGACAGCCGAGCAAATGCAAATACAAGACAAAGAGAGCGGCTATAGCCATTGCGACACAGTACGGAACTGTCAGAATGTGAAGTTATATCATAATAGAATAATGTATGCTGTGGACGCAGATGTTTGCCCTTTACATACAAAATGTAAATATAACTTCCAAATTCATGCATCACAACCACAGCCCAGCCAGCTCCTCCATTCAAGCTCCGCCCCTCCGCCCCGCTCCCGCCAAGATCACTATAACAACACTATCCACCACTATCACAATCACGAGTATTCCCACCCGAGACAGCTATCACGACTATTCCCACCCGAGACAACGATCTACACCTGCCACATTCGCTGCCAATCGCAAATCACGCGGCGCAATCAGCAGCTATGGCATTCTCGTACGCCTGCAACGTTCCACAGGGATGAGGACACAGGGATTGATAGTGCTATACTGGCAAACATGCAGTAGCGGGCGATGTCAGTGTCGGGGGCGCTGGTCAGAAGAGGAAAGTCCCATGTCACGCCCAGGCAATCTAGGGTGCAGAACGGGTGTAGAAGGTCGCATTCACCACCACGACAGCGACAAATACCCCAAGGTTACCGCATTAAGCTACACAGGGGTGGCTGGGTGGGTAGACGCAGGAAGGAAGGTAAGGTGGCTGGCACATCCCTAGCCTCGGCGTGCAAGGTATGCTTTTGGAAGGAGACATCTGTCTTACCTTGCCGATCTGGCGCCAGCACGAGGCTACGGCGCTGTTTATAAACAGTCGTGTGCCCGTTTGTCGGGAGAGAGAGAGGTAAGCACCTAGGTCCAGCAAGCTCGTTGCGTTCGAGCTGCTCTCCTGGTTTCCTTCTGCCCCCTTCTCCTCTTCTCTCCTTCCTCCAATCCCTTCACGACCAACTGCAACAATGCAGCTCTCCGCCGTCCTCAGCCTCGGCCTGCTGGCCCTCCTCACACCGGCCTCTGCTACACGCCCTCGACTCGTGCCCCCGGCTGTCCCGCTCCCCCCAGCTGCCGCAGCGCGCATCTCGAATTCCACGGGCAACTTCGTCTTCAAGCAGCTGCTCGACCATGATTCGCCCCACGGCGACACGTTTGGACAGCGCGTGTGGTGGAACTCGGAGCATTGGGCTGGCCCAGGGTCGCCAATCATTCTGTTCACGCCCGGCGAGACGGCCGCGGGCGAGTATGGAGGATACCTCACCAACGCTACGTTGACGGGGAAGTTTGCGCAGGAGGTTAAGGGAGCTGTGGTGATGGTTGAGCGTGCGTTTCCCAATTTCCTCTCTAGTGCCAATTGAGCAGCTGTGGCTAACTCCCTTCCCACAGACCGCTACTGGGGTGAATCGTCTCCCTATGCAGACCTCACTGGCTACAACCTGAAGCAGCTCACTCTGAAAAACTCCATCGCGGATTTCGTCCGCATCGCTGCTACTGTACAGCTCCCCTTCGATCCCTCGCACAAATCGGATGCTGCACACGCCCCGTGGGTCATGATGGGTGGATCCTACGCCGGCGCGCTCTCAGCGTGGACCGAGTCCGTATCCCCAGGCACCTTCTGGGCGTACCATTCCAGCAGTGCGCCAGTCGAGGCCATTGACGATTTCTGGCAGTACTTTGTGCCTGTCGAGAAGGCGATGCCGAGGAACTGCAGCTCCGATGTTTCGAAGGTCGTGGAGTATATCGATAAGGTGTTTGCGAAGGGTTCCCAGAAGGAGCAGGTGGCGTTGAAGGATAAGTTTGGACTGGGCAAGCTGAGGAATGATGATTTCTCTGGGTGAGTACACTCCGCAGCAAGTTGAGAAAGCGAGCGAAGGCTAATCCACCACAGTGTCCTGGAATACGGCCCATGGCAAGAACAGTCCAACAACTTCTACAACCCCCACCCCCTGACCACCTTCTGCGACTACGTCGAAGGCGCCCATTCCAACACCACCGGCGCGTCCACCAACCACGGCGCCGCTGGCGTCGGCGTCGCTAAGGCGCTCGAGGGCTACGCGCAGTGGGTGAAGGAGGCTTACCTCCCTGAGTCGTGCCAGACTTACGGCTACAAGGATCCGGCGTCCATTGAGTGCTACGATACTTATAACCCTAACAACAATCTCTTCACTGATCGCACGGTCGGGAACGCGATTGATCGTCAGTGGCAGTGGATGCTCTGCAACGAGCCATTCGGATGGTGGCAAGAGTACGTTTTCTCCCCTACCCCTCCGTAAACTACAAAACATATACTAACAAACCCCCAGTGGTGCCCCCAAGAACCACAAAACCATCGTCTCCCGCAACATCAACGCCGCCTACTGGCAACGCCAATGCGCGCTCTTCTTCCCCCCCTCCCAAGGCTCCCCCAACTCCGCCTTCGGCCGCAAAGTCGACTTCGCCAACCACTACACCTCCGGCTGGTCCCCGCGCAAGTCCAAGCGTCTCCTCTACGTCAACGGCGAGCTGGACCCGTGGCGCACAGCAGGCGTGTCGTCCGAGTTCCGGCCTGGCGGACCGCTGAAGAGCACTAAGGAGATTCCGGTGGAGATTATTCCGGGGGGGTTCCATTGTAGCGATTTGATTCTGAAGAATTATATTGATCCGGGTGTGAAGAAGGTGGTTGATAGGGAGATTGAGATTTTGAAGGGGTGGGTGGGGGAGTGGTATGAGGGGAAGCCGGGGGGGGGCGAAGAGGGGGTTGAGGGGTGGGAGAAGGAGTGAGAAGGTGTGAGGGGGTTGGGGGGGATGTGATGGGGTTAATATAATTTCTGACATCTGACGGTGGAGGCGGGCATGACTAGCTGTAAGCTTAGCTTTGCTTGGTCTTGCTTGGCTTTTTTGGGGGGAAGAAAGGCGGGTATATCGCATATCGCATAGCGGCTATCGTATAGCGTCTATTGATCGTAATTGCATATCAGATCTTCTACTTCTACTACATCTTCTCCCCCACTCACTGACTATGCCTATATATGTTTAGCGATGTTGGCGATGCCATCTACCAAATATCAATATCAATATCAAAATACCACAGCAATTACAAATCATATCAGCTCCCCCTGCGCCACGGAACGGATCGGTCATCGCCCTACCCGCACGGTTCAAGTGCAACCCACCTTCCCTCTAATAACCCACCCTACCCACCTATCACATCCCCCGCACACGCCAGATGAAGGATCCCCCTCTTTCAGCCACCCCTACCATCCTGCCTCTCTGATTCGCCGCGCCCCATCATTTATGCAACCCGAGGCTTCAGCCTCGCCGATCCGAATCCTTCAAGATCTCCCCTTTGGGAGCGGCTGGGAAAATTAACCCCTGGTGGCTGGAAATAGCTCGTGTTCGGGGTTCGGCGGCGGTGGTATGCCTGGACTGTTGGAGTCGTGATACACACTTCAATATCCCACTCCCTCCCTCGCACTCACCATCCTCGTCGTCGTCGTCGCGAACTCTATCGATAAATCATCCCCGCGACCGAACCGCACGCAGCGAAAATACAATGCACTGCCGCCACCTGCCTACGCTCATCCCGCGCCTCCTCGTCGCCCTCCTCGCCATCTCAACACCAGCAACAGCACAAGACCAAAAATGCTACGGCGTAAACGGCTCCCTACAGAGCTCGGATATCAAACCGTGTACAGCGGATTTGCCAGCGGGCAGCCACGTCGCGTGCTGTAATCTCACCAAGGACCCGCCGGATATATGTATTGGGGGGGGGTTGTGTTATAGCCAGGATGGGAATACGATTGCGCAGCTGTTGACGGCGTATGGGTGTACGGATCCGACGGGGAAGGATCCGGCGTGTCAGAGGTATTGTAAAAGTGAGTCCCTCCTCCTTTCTATGGGCGTTGTTGGCGGAGAGGCGGGGGTGCTGTTTATCTTGGCGGCAACGACTAACGATTCATCGTAGACAATGGCGCACTCACATACAACCTCCACTCCTGCGAAGACGCGAACTGGTGCTGCAGCCCTGACGGCAACAAATGCTGTTCCCTCCCGCACATCACGCTGAACCCGCGCGACGTCCTTCCCATCGCAAAGGCGATCACGCAGACAGTTGCTGGCGGGACGACGGTGACGATGACGATGACGGGGAGTGCGGGGGTAGTGACGGAGACGGAGACGAAGATAGAGACGAAGACGGTGAAGCTAGATGCCGCGGGCCAAACAACAGCCGTGAGCCAGAGCAGTAGCGGCGCGACGACAGAGGAGTGTCCGAAGGATAATACTGCGGTTGTGGGAGCCTCCGTGGGAGCGGTGCTGGGGGCGGCGTTGGTGGCGAGTTTGATTGCGTTGGGGATGGTGTTGAGGAGGCAGAGGAGGGGGGGGGGAGGGGTCGTGGGGGGGGATGGGAAGGGCGCGTTTCATCCGGCGGGGACGGTGCCGGTGGAGATGGATAGTCGGTATGTGGTTGAGTTGGATTCGAGGGCGAAGCATGAGTTGGCGGGGCAGCATTAGGGGGAGGGGGTGGATGGGGGAGTGGAAGGGATGGGGTACATAAAGATAACAGGGGTAATCGGAATGGGGGAGTTTGGATTGTAACTTAAGGGGTATGTTTATAGGGGTATTTTTATATAATGCCAAAATAATTTTGTGTCTACGAGGCCGACTTCCAGTAGCGCCGGAACCAACAGCGACGACGGAATCGTCCCACAACAGTCCGACCACACATCAGAGAATCCTCAAAGCTGTAACCGACGCCTAGGCCATTAATTGAAGAAGCACCCAGTGGTTTTGACAAGAGAAGATGGCGCCACAAAACGTGTTGCTGTCGGGTTCGAATTCATGTCAGCATCCGTTGATATAGGCGCGGATGAGTTGTCGTCGCGGAATATTGCTGTCGGCGCAAAGCTAAGCTACGATATAATACTACATTAGATCAAAGGAGGCGAACAATTTAGCCGCTAGGATCTCTTTTGTTCGCCTTGGTCAGAAAGATCTCTTGTGAGATTTTAGTGCTCACTCACTAGCCGGCGAACATGGAAACTACGAAGCGATTCGGCGGTTCGGCTGCTCGCTGATTATATTGGTGGCTAATTTGGTCGGTGATCCACGTGGAACTGATACGTGCGTACTACCTACGTGCGTATGAGAAGGTGCTCTTAGTCCGTAAGCTGACAAAAAATAGGCTGACAATAAACGCAGTATAATAGAAAACAACCTGCCTCTTCATGTACGATCTATTAAATTTAAAAGGAGATAGGCCAGCAATTTGCTTCGATATTTACCACTTTAATCCAGGAGAATATAGATCAATATGAATCCCCAGTCCTCTGCCACGAATGGCACCTCTCTCGCTCACGACCAGAACGACACGGCTGGTCACGGGACAAGGCTTCTTCCCCAAGTCCTGGATGGTCTTGCATCTACAGACCCGAACCATGTTTTGGGAATGGCTGCAAAGGTTGATATTTCCGAGGGCTTCAACTCCTATACAGCCTTGCAGCTATCCCAAGCTGTGAACTACACTGCACATTGGCTAGAATCCCAACCCGGAATGTCTCATACAATTGCATATATGGGCACCCAAGACTTTAGATATTGGGTCATGGAGCTGGCTGCTATCAAGATTGGGCATCCGCTGCTTCTTCCAAGCCCCAAAAATGCCCTTCCAAACACGTCGTCGCTGCTTGAAGGCACCAAGTGCAGTATGGTTTTCTATTCTGGGTTTTGTAAGGAACAGTGCATTCAGCTGAAAGGCCTCGTTGAAGGCCTTCATATTGTGGAAATTTCGGACCTAGATCAAATGATAAATACTCCATCTAAGCATTACCCATACAACAAGACTTGGGAAGAAGCAAAAGATGATGTTGTGATTATAGTACATACATCGGGCTCGACGGGTGCCCCGAAGCCGATATACTATACAAATAAGGTGTTGGCCTTTCCGGATTCTGCCTACCGCAACCCGGCCATACCAGGAGGAGTGTCAACGAGTTTATATGCCATGATTGCAAAGAAGAAGCCTTTTCTGTCATCCACTCCGTTCTTCCATCTAAGTGGCATTTTCTTCGGCGTCTACACAATATTTTGCCCGGCAACTTCAGTAATTGGCCCACCAAATGGTCCAATCTCGGGAAAGATGGTTATTGAAATTGCCAAGAGGGTTAAACTAGATGGTATCATCATGGTTCCTAATATGTTCGATGTTGTATTCTCGGAGTACAGAGATGAGATACGCCCATATTTGGGTTCGTTACGGCATATATGCTGGCTAGGTGGTACGTAATAAATTTCAAAGCCTAACCGCTCTCTGGATTAATCCCTTTTCTGACCAAGAACAAATTTTGGAAGTCCCTGCTAACACCACATATAAGGTCCATTGGCAGTTAGCACGGGAGAATGGATTGTTAACAACACCAATGCACACCTGTGGCAGATATTTGGCTCCACTGAGGTTGGCGCTTATTTCATGATGGCGCCCCCAAAATCCCGCTGGCAGTATATGGAGTTCCACCCCATCACAGGACCGTCAGTAGAGCAAATCGCTCCCGACTCCGACCTATACGAAGTTGTGTCCCGAAGGCTGCTTGACCCAAGCTTAGCTTGGTCCCGCATGGTTTTCGACATCTTTCCCGACATAGACGAATGGCGATCAAATGACTTGGTGAGCCGATGCAAAGACCCCGGCTTTGAGCACTTGTGGAAATACGAGGGCAGGATAGACGACATAATCGGCCTCAGCAACGCATTAAAAGTCAACCCAGTTCACATCGAAACGAGCTTGCAAAGCCACCCAGCTTTGAAAGGGGCCTTGGTATTTGGAAAGGATCATACGAGATGCGGAATATTGCTTGAACCAAAGGACCCAAAGATTTCGCCGGATGCTCTGGTTGAGGAGGTTTGGCCGGCACTGGAGAGCGGAAATGCACTTGTTCCGGAGCATGCAAGGATTCGGAAAAATTTAATTATTGTTAGCGACTCCGCGAAGCCATTTCAGAGGGCCAGTAAGGGATCGGTTGTGCGATCGTTAACTACGAAAGATTACGAGAGTGAAATTGAGGACGTGTATCGTGCAGCTAGATGAGGCAGGGAGCTCTATCTTGGTGGTAAATTAATGCATTGGCTCTCCTTAATAGACCAGCTTGGCATTTAAGGCTGAATTTCAAGGAGGGGGCTCGGGATTTCTAGCTTGTCCATAGAGCGTAGCGTCCATTAGGAACTCTATATAAGCTCCTTCATTTTGTTCAAAACCCCTCGTTCTTAAGAGCATCTTCCCCTTCAGCGTCTTGCTTTTGTTTAAGATGGCTACTATGAATATGAACTATGTTGAATTCTACAACCACAATCCCGCTCCAAAACTCCTCTACAACCCACCTAATAGCAACCTACAGTATTAGTACGGAATGTTCAACATAACGACTCGCTAGTCCATTTGCACTATCATGTATTGTTGCTTCTTAAACAGCTGCCCATCCATTTTACTCGAATTTCCAAGTGGCATTCGAGATATTCCACAGTTCGTCCCTTTACAATAATGAATCAGTTTGAGAATTTGTGAGATGTTACGGTGACATACCTTCTTGCATCCCTGGACTCTAATCTATAAGAACCTTCCTAGCCAAGTGAGAGAAGGAAAGGAGAGTCATAATCCGATGACAACTCTTCACTTTCCGCGTCGGACTCCGTTGACGAGTCTTCGCTGTCTAATTCCTCATTCCGCCCTCCAGGCTCCCTGGCCTCTTCAAAAACCTTCTCTACTTCTTCTAGGGAAAGACTCCAGCAATCGTCGCAGAGGGTGTCGTATTTGGCCCGCCAGCCTAGGTTGTGAATTTCATCTTCTAACCGTTCTGAATTTGCCGCCCATTTAATCCCAGCTAGCTTTTTCCCAACAAGGGTGTCTCAAGGAGTTGATATGTTCCAATGAGTTGTCGCCATATCCAGGCCCCGTACACAATTGACAGCAGCTATCCTGTTCATCAGGATTAAAATCCATATTGAACAAGATTCGAAGTGTATTTGTATCCCAGCCCTCCCCTGCCATCACACCAGTAGAAATTTCATCTTCTAAAAATTGCTCTAAATTTTCCACGGATTCTTTTATATTAGTCGCCCACATATGGAAAGACTCTGGATTGTTGATTGAGAGCGACGTAGGTGTATGTGGTTGGCGAAAGCTGTCATCTTTAGAGATGATATGAAGGCTTCCACCTTTGCTTAGAAACGTCTTTAAAACTGTTTCTGAAAACTGTTCAAATTGAACATAACTGTGACAAATAGAGCGCCTGTCGCATGGAGATGTATTCAGTCCTGTAATAATATAATCCCCTAGATTTAGAATAGAATTAAGTATTTCATCCAGATATAAAGTCTCAAAGATTACTACCCAGTCTATTACCTCGCTCCAAAAGCCTGGATATACAGTATCCATATTATTTGATGAAGCAGCAGCGAGTGCCCATACAGTGTCTGGATACGTTTCTTTTGCGCCAAAAGAATAGCGAAAATGATGACAGTGATACTCAATCATCGCATATATAGGACATATTTCTCCTGTTTGGGAAGGGTCGTCTGAGAGATCAATTTCAGAGGTAAAAAGTCGGAATGTGTTGATAAATCGCTTAGAGTCTGGTATCCCAGCTTTAACAAGTGCGTGGAGAGGCGACCTATTAAACAAGTTAAATATAAGTTCTAACAAGATAATAATATCAAACTTTTAGTAGTAAACATACCAATCATGCTCATTATTAAAATATACTGCCATTGCTTTTTTTGATACACCGGCTTTTAGTAAAAAGTCGCATAGCTCAACGTCGTGATTTTGTGCTGCTATCTAGAAGGATGTTATTATAGAGATATTTGTACACCCAACTTTTATTAAAACTTACATGCAATGGGGTCCAGCCACGAGAATTTGTGTCCCATGGCGTGGCCACTCGGGCTGAGAAGAGTTCTTTAACAGCTTCAATGTCCCCTGTGTTGCAGAGGCCGAAAATAATAGCGTCGTCAGGTACTGCGTAAGACTTGAGAAATAACGGTCGCCATTCTTGCGAGGTTTGCGTTATCATAGCATTGATGTGATACTGAAACCCCATTTTTATGAGCCATTGGCTAGGATGGACTCGAATTGTTGTGAAATGCTCGTATTGCACGTCGTCGTCATCCTCGTCACTTCCTTCCGGAATAAGTGCACATGTCCGAGAAGAGATATTAAATGTACCAAAAATGGTACTGGTAGTGCTTGTTTGGCATCTGTTATAGACTCTTGTCCGTTTATAAAATTGGTGGTGTTTTGTTGTGGAACGTCGTGTCAAGGGCGTAGGCTGAGCATCGACCTCGCTCATTGTAACACTCGATATTTGTTCAAAGGCCTGCCTGAGACCAAATTCAACCCCGTGTCGGTACACCGGATTAGAACTGCCAGGCATCATTTGATGGACAGCAGCGAGTATTTCCGACTTGTGGTTGTTAAGATCACCAGAGATCTTAGATAAGGTCGTTACAGTTTGGGTCATCTGGTGTAGTTGAAGTGTCTGCTGGAGTTGAACCGTTTCTATTTTCTTGACGAGTGCTTGATTCTGGGTATTATGGGATGTATGGCTAGTACAATTTAGTAATGATGAAATAGTCCAGTATACAGAAGACTAACCTCGCCATCATCAGTGCAAGACGTAATGTTGACATCGTCTCTTGTAAACATGATTTGAACTCGCGAACTTTTTCTTTCTTGAACGCAGCTTTTAAACTAGCCCATGCTCTAGTATGTCGACATTCAGCCTTGAAGCCAGGAACAATATCGCTCACAGCTTTAACAAGCGCCCCAACTTGCCCTTCACAATTCTTCAGCACATCGCGAAGATATGGGTCAGATAAATCCTTTTCACGATCGATCTTCTCAAGAATCGTAGATAACAATCGCAGATCTGTCTGAACTGCACAGAAATGTTTCGGTGCGTCTTTGACAGACTCCCAGAAGTCGTGGAGTTTCTTGACACTTTCTGCGAGTTGGATAGCGAGAGAGACGACGGCAATGCCGCTAGCAGCTGCTGATAGCCCATCCATGATAAGAAATCATTTGGAGTCGGAATGAGTTAATTGAGGGGAAAGAGGGGTTATTCCTCGATACCTTTAAGATGTTGGCATGCAGGTCATACGTGTATACACAGCCACACGACTCATACACAGCCACTATCGCCTTTGCATTCTTCTCACCCCAGTCACGCCTTACCTAAGTAGAGGATGCGCAAAGCAGCAACCAAACCCGCTGAAAACAGCAGCTCCAACACCACAATTTTGCGTAAAGTTATATAAAGATATAAAACCGAAAATAAATTATCAGAACATATACATCATTAAGTTCAGCATAAATAAGGAGACCCGGCCTGGTAAAAGTCAGCTGCGGGAGAGTGTCTGTGCTACATTACCTATCACACGTTCTCATATCCATTCACCTCTTTCTACCACCGTCCTTGCTCATCATTCAGGTTTTTCAGGGGTCAGAAACGACTCGTGCGTAGTAATCATAAATTATGTTCTACGGCTGCATAAAGTTTGACGGAAGTAGCTAAGCTACGATGATCAAATAGCATACACCCCAACTCATCTCTCACAACCCCATCCATCCTCAGTGATGTTAAACCCTTAACTCCGGCCTCTAGTCGCGCATCCACTTGATGGTGCTAGTAAAGCTTGAGGGTGCGACCCTTGTCGAGTCCAAGGCCAGAGGGTGTTGATGTTTGGGATTTAGTCCCAAAGTCCTGCTGGAGGAGAGCTATTGGGTACATCTGTCCATGGACAGCGTCCAAGGGCGGCTATAGCTCGTTAGTACTCCTTAAAATATATAAAACTGAGACAAGGGAAGTCTACCCTTGGTACACTTGAAGTCAGTGTAATACCCTGGAACATAGCAACTCCAGTTCGGGGCCCAGTCCCATGTGCTTCAGCCTTTGTCAGCTATCTTGTCCAACGATTCTAGGGCCCGCTCTTGTGGTGCGGGAGGGGGTTACGAACCAGTTTCCGCCAATGCACTCTCCAACTGCATAGCAGTCAAAGTCATGGCCTGTATTGGGCTTGAAATCGGTGCGGACAGCGGATTTTCCATTGCCATTCCACCCTGCGTGCCACGGGTTCCAGCGGCAGCTGACAGTCGTCACAACGTTGACGATCTTGCAGACTCTGAGAGCGCGGGGAACGAGACCGGCCTCTTTGGCAGCCTCGTCGCGGAGAGCGATTATATCGCGAGGGGTGTAACCGCCCTTTACAACTTCGCCTTTCACCACTTCAGGCACGGGGATGGGGTTGGCAAGGGCGGAGAGGGGCAGGAGGAGGAGAATAAAGGCATTGGTGAGCTTCATGGCTGTGGGTTTTATATTTGAGAGTTGATTGGTTAGAGTTGAAAGGCTTCAGATGTTTGATGTGAGAGTAAAAAAAAGCATCTTCGGGATTTCGCGCCCTCTTTATACCTTTTTCTCTCACATCACCACATCTCATGCCCGCCCTCGTCGTTCTCTCACGATCTTTAGAGCTAGAAATAATTGTGCCAAGGGTAAGATAATGTACGTCTTGAAGTGTTGTCGGGCGAGAACGTAAACCCGCACCGCCTTGGCTGGCATATGCGCATAGATGTATGCATCGCCGACGTCTTATCCCCGGACCACTCGGGGGCCATCCGTTTTCCGATCTCCGGTCAATTTATAAGCCCGCTGTCAGTTTGCCTTGAAGGATCGAAGTATTTTGTCACGAGGTATTCCCTAGATATAGTTAGGCAAAATACATTGTTGAAGCTGAATTTGTACGTAGAAATACTCATCTTTTTCACCCGATTGGTCCTTCGCAGTTTGTGAACGGGAAGGAAGGTCTTCCAGATATTGATTTTTCAATAATCGAGGATCTGTATTAAGTAATGGAGCACGCGAGCTTGCGCACGTAAGGTTACCTTAGCGTAGCATTGTTCCATGTCTGGGACTATGAAGTGCGGGGAAATAGGCTATGTGAGAACAGCACAATCGACAGAAATAGGCGCCGCCCTGTTCCTGTTGAGTGTAGCCGCTGTCACTGGTTGACGCGGGCTGACTGGAACGCGGCGTAACCTCAATGCCACCCATCAAAGAATCCCGCGGCAACCAGGAAAAGCTTACTCGTGCATTATCTTGCCTTGGGAAGAGTTCGAATAGTCACTGCCTAGACCTCCCAATTCCGTTGCATCCGATGAGACGTTACTAAGAACCCGAATTACATGCAGGCTGACGTGACCTGTCGTACAATATATATCCTTCTTGAATTTGCTCCCTTTGGTCAGTTATATACAGCCTAAAATGCAAACATAGAGAAGGCATCTCACCTGCAACGGACCCCGCTGTCTGCCTTGTGGCCGTAGCTGTAAGCCTTATCCGATTGCGACGTGGTGGACGCTGTGGATGGATGAACGGCGAGCTAAGCACGTAGTGAAAAAGGAGGGAAGGCCTTGGGATGCTGAATTAGCAGACATGGGATCGTTAATCACGGCAGGGTTGGTCTGGAGGTATTAAGTCATGACACAAGCATAAAAGTGCTCATAGTAGCGCCCCTCTTTATGATAAATACACGGTGGCCGGTAACTGGTGATAGAGCTGATAGTTCAGCTCCTGCGACCACTCCAGGACGAAGAACTTCGTCAGCGCCACTACGCCATCCAAATCTAACTTTGCTGGTCTCTCGGAGCTTCTCCAGAAAGAGGTTTGATCTTTGTTAATGGATTCGCCGCCATCGGAATTGTCGACGAGGATGTCCACGAGACCAGCCACGATCCGCACCAGATCTCCACTGTTGCCCCGTCCAAACATAACAGACGATGAAGCCATTTCTGCCATAGACGTTCGCAGAAACTCGGGAGACCATCCTGCTTCGATCAAGGCACTCTCCTTATCTCTCACCGTATCACTAATCAGACTCGCTAACTCCTCGCGATAGCTATTCATGACCTCAGACCCGTAGGCAAGCAGAATATCCCTCATACCGCGGTGCATCGACCAAGACAGATGCGTCCAAGGCAGACAATCCAGCGCCCGCTTCAAGAGCTCCTGCTCATGTTTCTTGACGATTATACTTGCCGTCTCAATTTCCGGCGCCGAACACTGCACTTCGAGCTTTCGGTCGTCCTTGCTGGCACTGAAATGACCAGCCGGTGCAAGAGCCAAGAAATCTACTTCCGCCGACTTCCCACCCGCCATATTATACAAGTGCCGACTCCCATGCGCCCCCGGAAACCCCTTCTTCCTCTCCTGCAAAACCCATGGGCCCTGCTTCTTGGCCCTCCCAGGAAATGCGGCTTTCCACCCCTTACCGTCTTCCACGATGCCCGCAAGCATCTCAACGCACTTTCCAGCCCGCAGCGGGAATGACGGCGGATAAACGTCTTTCATGGCGTTCATTCCGTCGTGCCCCGCAAAAGTTACAATGCACTGCTCACGGATAGGCCAGGTGACGGCCCACTGTCCCGCGTAGGACGGGTAGGCAGCGCGATGACCGGCGGCGTCGGAGTAGGTAAATATGCAGCGTGCGTTGGTGAGTGCGAATAGCGTCATGAGCGTTGCGCGCGAGATGGGGACGCATAGCTTGCCATCTTGGAGGGAGAGGGGGGCGAGGGGGACGTCCGACCAGGCGGTCACAGGGTCGAAGCCGGTGATGCCTTTGGTGGCAGTTGGCGTAGAGAGGAGAATATCGGGTCGGATAAAGCTTAGTAGCGTGGCCCATCCGTTTGTTCCCATGCCGTCGTGGGGGTGCCGCGTGAGACGAAGGTTATTGGCGCCGCAGAATTTCTCGGCCTGCTGTATACTGATTGCCGGTCCGAGAGGTAGCGCCGGCGCACTGAATAGCGTCCATCCCTGCCTGCTTGAGAACCAGCTCCCAATTTGCTCTTCAATTTCCTTCGCCGTCAGATTCGACGAGGTTGAATCCCCGTCTCCGAGGAAGCACAGTAGACCAGCAACAGCAAGCACGGCCGATGCGCCCTGCACCAATTGGGTATTCGTAGCGTTCTGCATACTTGCGTGAAAATCTGAGCTACGGTATGCTCGGTATTTCAGCTGCAGTTGAGTGAGCGGCGACCTTTTGTGAAAGCAGTTGGCACAGTCCGTGGCATAACCTGAGAATATGCTGCCAAACGTAAGGCTGACCAGCAGGCGCTCCAGACGTTCAGATACAGTTAATCGGTGCGCACGTGCAACCAATGTATCCAATTATCAGAGATAGAGCGAGAGAGTTGAAGGTGACAGAATTAATTGCTGCAGTTCGGGCAATGTATATATTCCGCCCTGTCATGGAAAGTCGGCGAGAGATCCGCCGTAGCCACGCTTACTGTGGAGCTATCTATGGGGGTGGATTAGTGGCTGGAACAATCAAATTACGGCACATCTAGGCTGACAAAGCCCTCAATAAGATTTCAATCCTTGCGGGTCACGTGGAGTCTGAGAGGAACTCTTTATTTGATATTTCTCGAGTTATTTGACGCGGGAATGTGAACTTCGCATTGCTTTGCTTTTCGCGATTTGAGTGCATGGCCCCTAACGCCAGCGCGAACCGCTGGTGCGGATAGAACCGTCCTTCTGGCTCCACTAGACCCTTTGCTCGCATCGGCACGATGTCCCTAGGGCCCGCTTCCCGCTTCCCTGCCGATGAAATAAAACTACGGCGGTGCCAGCACTCGCGCGAACTACTATCATGCAAATAGAAAATATGTTGGCCTCTCCTCAATAAGGAACTTATCCAAGAACCCTCTTCTCACATCCATAGCGTGTCCAATTCCTCACGCCGTCCAATTCCCCGCCTTATGCCCCCTCTCTCCCCCCACCGCAAAGTTCATAACATCATCCGTAATCCTCGTGTCTAGCTTCGACGGCAGCTTTTGCCCCTTACCCTGCCCAAACGCTTTCACCACCAGCTTCGCCTCCGAATTCGGCGCCGTCCCCGTTTCCAACCCGCGTCGAGCCTCCTCGCAGCGCTGGGCATCCTTAGCCCGTGCCTGTGTCCTTGGATGCTTTTCGCCTAGCACGCGCTCGCTCGCCTGGAGAACGTCGACAAACAGGTCTGCGGCCTCGTGGTGGCGGCACTGGCGCTCGTAGAGCGTCGCGAGACGAGATAGAGTTGTTAGGGTTTCTGGATGCTCGTTGCCAAGGTGGATTTTCTGGAGGTCGTGTGCGGAAGTTAAAAGGGGTTCTGCTTCAGAAAGGCGGCTAAGGGCAGTGAGTGTTGCGCCGAGGCTAGATCTGCATCGTAGTGTCGCGGGGTGGATTTCGCCTTTCGTCTTAAGACGAATGTCGTAGACGGCAGTTTTGATGGCGTAGGCCTCGGTATGGCGCGACATAAAGGAGTAGGTTGAAGCGAGCTGGGAGCGAGTGAGGAGTACATCGTGGTGGGTGTCACCCTCGTAAAATTTCTGGTTAAACTCGAGAACCTCCAGCTCGATCATCTCAGCTTCGGCATACCGACCGGTTTCATTGTAGAGCCAGGCGAGGTATAAGAGAGATATGTAGCGGTAAGGATGCGAGAGACCCATGTACTGAGTCCTAAAATCGAGTGCTTGCTCTGTTAACTCCTCAGCTTCGAAGTATTTACCTCGCATGCCGAGGAGACAGGAAAAGGAATGCATCGTCCAAAATGTAAACCAGTGTGTTGGTCTGGTCTCGATCTGAACAGCAAGTGAGTGAGACATGAGCTTTTCAGCTTCCCCGTAATTCCCCTGACATGCATACGCCCAACCTATCAAAGCCAGGGCATCTAAGCTCTGTGGATGTGATGGTCCGTATAGCTTCGTCCATCCCTTCAGCTTTTCGGCTTCCAACTTTGCCGCACTATCGTAGTCTCCGAGCGCACGGTACGCAGTTGCCGCATAGCTCATCGAGATAAGAGTATCCGGGTGTTCATTTCCCAAAACCTCACGCCGTCTTTCCAGCACATGAGTTCCAATTTCCTTCGCCTCTTGGAGCTTTTCCATAGGCCGGTATACAATCCCTAGATATGCCATGCTTTTGAGCGTCGAGGGATGATCGGGACCGAGCGTGTCTGTTTTGCCTTTTATGGCCCGGAAACATGCGTCCATAGCCTTGGGAAATAAGTATAAGTCTTTTGCGGCCTTGGCAACAAGATCAAGTGTTTCTAGTGTATCCGGATGATCTTCTCCAAGGAATTTCCTGTACAATTGTTAAATAATAGTCCAATATAATAAGAACCAACTTACAGTCTAAGTGTATACGACCTTTCGGCCTCCTGCAAACTTGCCGTCGGATTGCCAATAGTATACCGGCACATCGATATGATGGCAAGCAACTTCCCTGCACAAACCGGGCATACAATCCCTTCTGGTACATGGCTGACAGCTCCATCCTTTTCGTTATGTGATACCTTTGTCCCAGCCACATCCTCAATCTCTTTCAAATGATCCGATTGAAAAAGCACAACAGCATGTGGAAGGTACGCCGCCCATTTTGCCCTGGTATCCCAGTCGCTGTGCACGTACCGCTCTGCCATGATTCCCAATGCCTTTGCCGTAAACATCTCAAGTCGGTCATGATGGGCTAGCCAACTCCGCATAGCCAGCCTAACAAGCCGATGGAGGTCAAATGACTTGTCTCGTCGGCCCTCCCATATTGGGCCATCCACACGTGAGGTGATAAGAGAAAAGGCCTGCAGTGTGCCCATTGCCTTGCTGAATTTAAGAGTGCTCTTCTCGTTGTAAATGAGCGACTCTGGAATCGCCTGCGGGTCGAGCATACTCATGACAGAGAGGATCTCAGCGGCAAGCGGGTCCCTTTTTTGAATGAACTCAAACGAGAGGCTCCATGTCGTCGCTATCGGGTTGCGGATTTCGTCGTCCCGGTAGTCGTCGTCGAAGTCTTCGCTGAGGAGTTCGATCTTATCTTTGTCGCTTGAACGGTAGATCTCTAGGTAGCTAGGGATAGAAAGGAAGTTCTGTTTTATGAATGACGAGGCTTGAACGAGTGCGAGAGGTATACCGCAAAGTTCCTCGCTCAGCTCTTTGAGATCGTTGAATGTATTGTCTTCCACTCCAAGGCGAGTATCAAGCAATGTAATTGACTCCTCGAGGGAGAGTGCTCCGAGCGAAATCGAGTTTCTCTTCGCGAATTCCATTCCTACCCTTCCATCGCGAGTTGACATGAGTATGGCGCCGTTATCCGAGCGTGGTATTGACTGTGACAGTTTACCAGATCCGTAGAATAGGTCATAATCGTCGGCGTTGTCCAGTAAAAGCGTCCACTTGCCCGACTTCGGACTTTCAAGATAATCCTTCACTAGCTCTATCTTGTTGGACATGGGATTTTCCCATCCTTTAATTTTTACGAGCCTCGCTATCTCGGCGCACGTCTTGTTCATTCGAGACATACTGCTTGCGTGGATCCAGAACACCGAGTGGGTGTCCGAATCCTTGAACCGATATGCATACTGCAGCAACAGTCGAGTCTTCCCCACTCCACCAAGCCCAATGACAGAGATTCGCCGATGTTTGTCTTCGCCTTCTAGCAACTTCTCCAACGACTTTATGGTGTCTTTTCGTCCAGCAAAATCGTCCGTCCAGACAGTAGGGGCAATGAAATGCTTGACAGGCACTTCAACCTCGACTTCGACTTTCTGGGGCATCTCTGCCATAGCCGTCAACTTCTGCAAGATAGAGCCAGCTGTTGCCGCCGTATATGCCCCGTGGTAGTGGTTGATAACCGTCAGTGACTGCGCCAGACCGGCTGCTACGGCTGCGACATCTTTGTCGTGGAAGACGCTCGTGAGGGCCTTCCAGTTTCTCTTCCATCCGGCATCACCCGCTGAGGGTGCCACCTTCTCCAATATCGCCTTCAACTTGAGAACCTCCTGATGGCAGGCGTTGATAACCGGAACAAGCGCCTTGCATGCCTCCTCCTCGAGTTCGTCGGACTGGGTCTGCTTCCATGTTATGTGCAGCGCATGCGAAATGAGGGGTAGTTGCTGTTCATTGTTAGTCCTTTATCGCAGTAGCGACATGGAGATTAAGATGCACATCTTGTAACGTCCAAAACTCCCTCGGTAGGCTCGTGGTGTCATCTTTGTAGTCTTTTATCCGCCGGAGCACCTGCGAGCTGAAACTGACAAGCTGGAGGGTACTCGAAATGATCCCGATAAGGGCCAGCGCTTCGGCGCCAGACATTCCGAATGTATAGCCGCCGCGAGGGTCGGCGCGCTTTACGGTGTGACTATGGTGTTATGTGTGCGATAGCACAAGCGCATTCGTAGTTTACAACGTGGAAAACAGCGGAGAGCGGGTAATTGCGATACCGCAATACCCCTCATCACATGAAGAAGACGTTCACAGGGCTGAACAATGCTTAGGCAGCAAACTATTGTCGGACTGTGATGAGACGCGGCCCCGAAACACAGCCTCATGGGCAGTCGCAGGGTTGGGGATGTATAACCCTTCATTCCCACCAGTCGATAACGCCTACACAAGCATTAAAGAGGATTGGAAGGCTTCGCTATGGGTCTTCTGGTGCTTGCATACCCTCTATCATTGGCCAGGGCCCAGGGTTCGGGTGTACGACCCGCGCCGGGGCGGGCTAGCAAGGTTCGGGCCTTGCTAGATTAATGGAACGCTCCGTGCCATCCTGAAGCCTCGTGGCTTCTTATCACCTGACTCCATGGCTCGTGACTTGAAGAAAATAATTAATTGTTTGAGACGGATGTAATATTTATAGTATAATATAAGATTGTGGTGTTAGAGCTTCTGTTCGGCTGGCGCGTTGGATTGATTTCTTTGCGCCGCCCCGTGTTGGAGATATTAGTGGATGACGGAAACCTGCGCCTGATTCTTGAGGGTTAATAAGAAGAAGGGAAATTCTCACTTTACCAGTCGGGTGAGGAAGAAGGTCTAAACTTAATTCAAAGGTCAAGTTTAAATTTTGGTTTGGGTTATTAGGGACAGAAAAATACTATTAAAAACGCAACAGTGATTATTTTTTCCCATAAACTCCTGCCATATTGTTTCTTTTTTCATATTTAACTACACTACCACTCTTGTTCCTCAATCAATAAACCCCGCCCGCTCAGCAGCAGCTTTCTCACCTCTCGCCTCTTCTAGAATCTAACCTATGTCAAAATAAAAGTTCCATCCTCAATCGCAGCAATAATCTTGAATCAGGATCTAGATAATCCGAGGTGCCCTTCCCCAAGTCGTATGAAGTGCTGGTGGCAATCAAGTTTGCCATCATGTTCCCAAATAGTGTCTCTCCATGCAAATTCAAATGCGTTTCATCGGATGCAGATAGATTGTACTCGTCTGCATTTTCATGTCCAATAGCGTTGATGTACTTCATAGACATTGCGTTAAAATCAACCAGTCGAACTTTGTTGGCCTCAGCGACTTCCCGGGTAGCCGCTACCCAATCCTTCAAGTTCTCGACAACGCTATCGGTCGTCTTATTCCAGTCGCGGCGAGTAAGAGACGTTACAAGAATTGGTACCGCATTGGCAGCATTGGCGTCTGCTGCCATCTGAGCTAAATTGGTCTTGAAATCTTCGATCGTGAGTGCCTTTTGGTCGTTATGACCAAACTACTAAATGTCAGCTTCAAGAATATGGTTTGAGTAGGTGGTTATAGAGATACCCCAACCCCTCGTATATAGAAACTGACGGAAGAAACACGCAAGCCCGAAAACAAATAATTATAAATAATTATAATAGATAAATGAAGGCGACACCGGCTTACCTGGATCGTGATATAAGGACGGTGTGTCTCATTATTGGCGGCTGCAGCCTCCAGAACGTCGTCCCAGTGCCCAGTATGCATAAAACTGTAAGTGCTTGCTCCACTCTTCCCAAAGTTTGTTGCCGTAGCTCCATTTGTTAAAAGTTTAAGGAAACCGTCTCCCCAGCGCCATGAGTAGCAGTGGTTGAATCACCAGCTAGGAAAAATGCAGGTGGTTTGGTGGCTCTCGCTGTTTCTTGGGGAGCTGTAGGTGTTGGGTGCGTTGTAGCAAGGAATGCCAGCGAGAGAGCAGAGGAGAAACGCATATTTACTAAATTTTGTAGAAAGGTATCCAGCTCCGCAATATAGAACGTATTAGAGACACAACTATAAAAGAGACGTCTAGTGATTTAAATATCTATTCTCTACAACTTCAAGGACTGAGATATTTTACCTCGCCCTTTAACCCGAGCTACACATTTGGCAGGTTTGAGAAAAGATAGCCCTCCTTTATCCTTTCGTCCTTATGATCGTCTGTCAAAGCATTATTGATCTACATCGGGCGAATACATCGGGCAGATACATCGGGCGAATGGTTGGTCAATAACTCTCGGAATAACATCCCGATATTAAAATATGCTTATTTAAAGTGAGTTTCTGAATGGAGTTATGGGACTATTCAAACTCCAGGCGGGGAAGGGCCGCCCGATTAATGGAGGCTGGGGCAAAATGCGGGGTGCCTTGGAAGGGCATCCCTGTGATATCTCCAATATATCCCTGGCATTGTATTTAGAATGCTAGAAATGAAGACTGTGGACTGTGTGGGGTAAAATCATATTAAAGGGCTAATCTTCTTCGTATAAAAACATGTGAACTCCGAATGCTTGTTTCTCCTTTCCTCCGCTCTTGCGTACGTGCTTTGGCTTTGCCAAATGTTAGCAAAATACGAAGCCATCTCAATCATCGGCGCCCCTCAGTTGTTTTCGGCCTTCTTTTTTATTACTCTTCGGTTTATCTAATACCGAATGGAAGAACTAATAACTGATCGGAATATATGTCACTATTCCAATCAATTGTTAAAGGAGGTATGAGGAGGATCAACAATGTTTCATTTACAAGCTGAGTTTTGTAGTGGCTTGCGAAAAGGCTATATAAACGTAAATATCAATTCTGTATTTACAATATAGTGTAGCAGGTTAGCTTCTCCATTTTAATTGTTGGCCACCAAGCAGTTTTTTCCGCTAGAAACCATGACGGACAAAATCCATCGTCATGCTTCCTAGTGCTATGTTGCCCGCTTTGATCTCCATTTTTCCAATATGGATAGCGATGCAAGGTGCAATACTACCAAGCTACGAACAAGAAGGTGATATAATATTATCCCTGAGCATCTCGCAAACCAGATAATACATAGCCCCAATACGGGTCAATTTTAACCCAACGTCCTCATGAACCGCCGCCTTATTTACTCGAAGCTAAGGCTAGGCACAGCCGTCCCGCACGGCACGCTGCGAGGTAATTTTGGAAGCGACGACACGACCCCACGCACCTTCCCCACGTTTTAGTGCAAAAATCAGTGTACTGACAAGGGGCTGTAGTTAGTTACATCATCATTCTATGCGTAAGGATACTTTTACGCCCTGAGTATTGGGAATAGAAGCTACGGCGAACCATGATAAAGTATGCAGCAATTTTACGATTCGGGCGATGGGATTTGAGAGCCTAGAGGTGCCCAATTCCCCCCTACCAGTTGGGGCAGCACCTGTGCCTGTGCCTGTGGGGTTCGAGCCTGCGGGATTCGACAGCGCTCGCATCTCCGGCCAGCCGGTGGCGTCTAAATCTAGCTTATTCCAGCCAAACGTACCCGGGTGAAGAACATCTGTGAAGTTTGCGACTGTCACACACGGTTAGCATCCTCCAACCCGACTACTAACTCAACCAAAGCCCATATGATATGCCTGTACCTACTATAATGATAATATAACAGGTAGGATCCCTTTTCCGAGGCGTCCTTGGCAGGTATGGCGAGGATGTTGGCGTCGATCTTGTTGTAGCCTGGGCTTGAGGGGATGGAGAAGTTGCCATGCGTTTTCCACAACCCGATAGACATGTCAGGAGAAGTAGCGACGCTGATGTTAGATAATTTCTGCTTGCCATGCATAGAGTGTTGATAGAACATGTAATATGTGTCGCCAATGAGTTTTACGTCTGGTGCCTAGAAGTATACACTGTTACTAAGAAATACGTCAAATTCCGCTCAAGTTTGGTTGGGGATGTTGAGTAAATAAATTGCTATACGCGCGCACGGGTGTGAATTCTTAGTGAAGGTTGACTTGTGCAACGAGCTGAGTGAGCTCTTAGCTCTGCTGAACAACCTGACTCGGTAGCTTCTAATAGTCTAGCGCCACTAGCTAACTCGTGGACTAACCGGGGAGCTCGTCAATCTCCCGCGGAAGGCCTGTCAAATTTCGGGCGTAAAAAGCATGCCATAACCCAGAGGAAAGTCCGTTTCCCCCATCAGTATTGGTTCGACGTACTTTAATGTTGGCGAGCGCGCACTGCCTTGTGATAGAAACTAGCCCTGAGGGCTTTGTACACATCGCTTGGGGATTGTCAACACGAGAAATATTTTCCTATGACAGGGTCATGACGTGGAGTATTTCGAAGATGCCTTTTCCGTCATTATGTTCTAGAGTATCGTCTCCACCAATAAGTAACACACGAGCCACGCTTAAATATTAAGCTATCCTTTGTCAGCTTATAAATTATGGGTAAACATGCTTAATCATGTGTAGATCATATTTATGCTTCACTAAAGCGAACCGCTAGGTTGGTCTCGACGATTATAACTTACGTGTCAGTATGCTGTAAACCAGTTTCTAACAAATAGAATTGAGCTTAATAAGCCTTACGTGAATTATTTGAAGAATGAAGTCACACCCAAAAACATGGAGACCGAGGCAATGCAAGCATCTAGACCGACTGCGAGTTCTATCGTTCGCTACCAGAGGGAGCACTATATAATTGACAGCGCCCCGTATATTTTGTTGAAGTCGCACATCGCACAACAACCATCGGAACAATATCATATCAGTACTCCCTCTACAAATCACCATGTCGCCTCCTGTATACAAACGACTTGACAGAGACAACTGCGTCTTCCTTTTTGTTGATCACCAGGTACGTTGCGTTATCAATTCATCAACAATTCGATTTGGCTGATTTTTGTTGAAATAGTCTGGGCTAGTCCAGCTGGTCCGTGACTTTGACCCCAATGAATTTCACACAAATGTTATAGGATTGGCCAAGGTGGCATCTTACTTTAAAGCACCTGCCATCCTGACTACCTCTTTTGATACTGGGCCTAATGGCCCCATCGTCAAGGAGCTTACAGAGATGCTCCCCTAATTCGTCGCCCCGGGCAAATCAATGCCATGGACAACGAGGATTTTGCCAATGCAGTCAAAGCAACTGGCAAAAAGCAGATCGTCATCAGGTAATTCAATGATTGACACAATGTACCAATCAACCTCGCTAACAATCGGTAGTGGTGTGTTAACTGAAGTCTGCGTCGCGTTCCCCGCTCTCAGTTTGATTGAACTAGGCTATGATGTCTTTGTAATCACTGATGCGTCTGGTACCTTCAAGGAGCACACGAGGGAAGCCGCCCATAAGCGCATGGTTCAAGCAGGCTGCCAGCTTCTCAATTGGGCAGCTGTTGGTGCTGAGCTTCATAGAGATTGGCGCCGGGATATCGAAGGTTTCGGTGCAATCTGGAATGATTATATTCCGGGTTACAGGTGCTTGGTGCAAAGTTATACGGCAACCAAGGATACCTCAAAGTAAAGAGACAGCGCTCCTAACTCGCAATCGTTGTTTAATTCGAATGTCACATTTGAGGTCCGAGGCTCAACATCTTAACCTAGACTTTTGAGATTGAATTGAATTAAAATCCAGAAAATTTCCAAAATTTCCCAAATTGAGTGTGTCGCTTGGTCACGCAAAATGGTGTTGGCTTTCCCTCGTAACAGGAATTCAGCGACGACTTTGACTGATAGGTTTTCAATGTTGCGCAAGGGGTTTTCATGCAGATACAGTTCCAAGGACACAGTTTATTGATTAGTCTCGCACTCAACTCTTGAGGATTTCACTGGCACGTTATGGTGGTCAAAGATAGGTTCGTTGATTTGGAGGTAAATAGGTTTCTGGAACTATAAGAGTCGGTAGAGGGGTAATAGTGAAGACCACACGCGAACGCAAGAAAACCAAATTGACCCAAGTATAAATAGAGGACTAATAATCAAATCCTCCCAATCTAGGGACTAAGAACCAGTTTTTTCGGGCTACGCCCCGCCACCACGTCTTCGCAAGCTGCCTGGATTGCAGATAACCCACCAGGTCGCTTTTCTAAAGGCGTCGGCATAACACCGCCAGCAAGAGCCGTGGGCAAATAGTCACCATACCACCATGTTCTGAAGTCTGCATTCTCCTCTTTTTGGGTGGCCATGCTGAAAAAGCCGTAATGTAGGCTGACATTGGCAGCGAGACGCATCTCCTCGCTCGTCGGGCGGGTAGAGACAAATTTACCACCCGCGGGCTGCAGGATGTCACTAATAGCGGTTGCTGCTACTGCATCCCCAGAAGCTGACATGACAAAGTCATATGGGCCGAGTTCCTGCAGCTTTTTAACAATCCGTTCATCTTTGTAGTCCAGGACCTCGCTTGCACCAAGACCTCGCACATAGTCAAATTTCCGCGGCGATGCTGTTGCCACGACATCATATCCAACCTAATACTGGTGTCAACACGTTTTTTTGCCAGTGCTTCTTGGCCTTTCAAACTCACACTTGAAGCATACTGAACAGCATATCCTCCCACCGATCCACTTGCGCCCCAGATCAGTGCTTTTCCACGGGAATTCGCTTTAGGTTTACCCATCCCCAATTCCAAATGCAGGGCTGCTACCGCAGTTAAAAGTGCAAAAGGGATCGCTACAGCGTCCTCAAACGTGGTGTTTTCCGGAATCTTTGCAGTCGTAGCTTCTATCCCCACCACGTACTTCTGCCAACACCCGTATTTAGTTTCCTTCAACATGTAAGTTGGTGTGTCCGATACGACGCGGTCGCCTTTTTTGAACTTTGTAACTGATGGTCCAACTTCCTCGACGACGCCAGCCACACCGTTCCCCAAAATGAAAGGGTAAGGCACATCAATATAGGCTTTTCCGCGAATATTTGCATCCAAGGGCTGGATGGCAAATGCCTCATTCTATTAAGTGTTAACTTAGTTGATCGCCAGAGAACATCAACAGTCATTGCACACCTTTATGACAATTTCATTTTGCTCCGGGACTGGATAGGCGGCTGTGAGAACCTGGAGGTCTCCTTTTGCCTGTAAAATCCAAGCTGCTTCATTCCTGGACATCGTAAATTCAGGTAAACTCATATACGTTCACGTTTTGATAGTAAAAGCTTTCGTCGGAATGTTTAGAAAAGCTGATAGCCTGCATGCCCTTGTGACATCACATTTACACCTTTACCCTCATTATATACCCTATACTAGCTTACATCATATTACAGTAAATATTTAGGGTCTTAATCAGCACCCCGCCTCACGTTACATGATGCGGGGTGCTGATTAAGACTTAAACTAGTGGACAGCTTAGCCATGATTTGTGGGTAAATCCATTGGTGACATTGGCGGGGCTGGCTTACGCATTGTTACCAAAGTCTGGGCTATACTTCAACACTAAAAATGCGAATCCACACCCGTGCGCATATAGCCATTTATTTGCTCAACATCGTCAGGGGATTCGGGTGTTCCCCCAAGTCTACAAATAGCGTACGTAGGCCCGTAGATTAGACATCAATTCGATTGATTATATTCTTCTATTTTACTGTACTCAACTGTGAAGCTTCTCCTTCGTTGCCCGAAGGAATCGATTACGGGAACTGGAGATTATCACACGATTTTGTGTGCAAGTCCCCGTGTCCAGCAATTACTCCCAACAAATATTTTCAGATCCTGACATACGATGTCCATTCTCCCTCAAGCCAAATTCTGGAGAAGCAAACATGATACTGAGAGATTACCGACGCCAGCCATCGCTGTTCCATTCGCTGGTCGCATTGGCGCCAATCAAGAGTTTTCTCTGAACAAAAGCAACTGTGCGCATTTAGAAATATTGCAGAAGTTTCCCGATGCTGCTCCTTGGATCCCAGTACGAGATGCCCTATCTTTGCGACACATTTTGCAGCCAGAGCTATGGAGGGCCGCATGTATCGAGGCAGTAGGTCAGTGAATCGTTACTATTATATAAGTGACATCAATGTTCACAACACTAGGCACGTGTTTACTAGTATACTTGACCTGCTTCCTGGCTATAGGCTTAAGTCACACTATAAGGTAAGTTCTTCCTAGCTTTCTACTCGCTGAGATCTCAATGATAACGTTACGAAGCATCTTTGCCACTGGAGCTCTTGTACCTAGCTTAATTGGTGGACTTACGACGATCCTGGTCCTTCCACTGTTCATCTTCGCAGCAGGTCCAGTTTCTGGAGGCCACCTTAATCCTACCATCACCTTGGCCACATTCTTTGGACGCCTGGCGACATTGCCACGATGCATTCTATACATCGGGTTTCAGATATTTGGAGGGGCCATGGGAGGCTTACTGTTGAGAGCAAGCTTGGACACGAGAGCTGTACGTCATCTATCGTTTTCTTTGGGTCGCGGAGAACCCATGCTGATGGGCCTACACAGTTCATCGTTCCCGGTTGCTTTATTGATACTACAAAAGTCTCAGTTGGCAGCGCATTCGCCATAGAATTCACTACAGATTTCGCTTTAATCTTTCTCTCGTTCAGTGTCGGACTTGACCCTCGACAGCGCTCTGTATTCGGGCCAGCCTTGGGCCCTATCTTTGTTGGCATTATTTTGGGAGTGTGTACTTTTATAACGGGGTTTGCGCGTATTGGTTACACTGGGTTCTGTGAGTTTCCAAATCAACTGTATTTGCAAGACTTAGAATCCTAACATCCCAAAAGCAGGAAACCCTGCACGGTGCTTTGGGGCAATGGTTGGTTCGCACTTTGCTTCCTATCATTGGATACATTGGATAGGGCCGTTGACAGCCTCTATGGTTCACGGGGTGCTATATCATTGTATTCCACCTTACGCCCGGGAGAGAGTTTCACCTGTGACTGGCGAAACATCTTGATTTGTGAAATCATCAATCGAAGTCACATCACAATGTTTAGGTAGGGAACCTGCTTAATTCAGAATTACTCATATTGCTACTTTGCAGCCGCAAAAGACAACATCGGCAATAACTGGGCACAATAACTGGGCACAAGGTCACAGCGGAGAAGAAACAAAGGCCATGCGTCCGGTCAATCAGATATCTGGCCAACAGCCCGTTCTCGATAACATGCTTCATTATTGCGATGCAGTATTACCCAAGAGAAACGACATATCTCCGAAGCCTGATAGGTAGCACAAGATTTGGATGGAGGATATTACGGCAGTTTGGCCCAACGATCCGTCCACGAAAGTTATCAAAACGGGTGGCGAGCAAGGCGATCCGGTGGGCCACTTAGCAAGCTGTGCAAATCTCATAACTTTATAATAAAGCACTTTCCAAACAGGTTGTTACAATTGGTGGCAAGACTCACTACGGCAAGATATACCTTGAGCGAGCTAAAATATACGTTACGTAGGCCATCATAAGCAACATTGGCGAGACCGGCGGAATAGACCCAGAGAACCAATGCCCGTTGCTGCATTAGTTGTTTACTACTTTCCGCTCAAGTCAGGTTACTATTCATAATTATTTTGCCACCTCAACTTCAATCAGCATCCCTTTTCCCTCCTGGGCCACCCTCAAATTCGCAAGCTGAAGTGCTTCTCTGAACTCCCCCACAGTCCCTACTCGTACGCCCTTGATCCATGTTCCGGAATTATCTAGGGTGTTTTCCCAACCAACGTTTGACCCAGCAGCTGCCTCTGCCAAAGCAGCATAGTTAGGTGTTGGGCGAAAAGAGGTGTTGATCTCCTCATCGGACGCATTGGTGTTGAGACCCTGAGGGTAAACCAGTTGGGTGGAATTTCGGGGGGCTTTCCATCCTATAAAAAAGTCATATGAGCAAGTCGTAATAAGTGAGTATGATGAATATCGCACTGAACAAACTTACCACCATTATTCAAGACAACAGTCAAGACCGGAATTTTATAATTGCTCGCAACCAAAGTGCACTAGACGGTGCGGCACACATAAAGCTCCCATCGCCGACTACCTGGCAGACTAGGCTTGGCTTTCGAGCTTCGTCTCTTTCTAGGTCCGCGAGCGCCATCTTCACGCCCAACACGGCGCCATTGCTCCATCCGATTCCCGTTCCACCGCAATTGATCCAGCTTCCTGGCCGATCAGGTTGTAATTGATCGTATAGTGTCTGAGCTGAAGTGACGGCTTCAACGACAAATGTTGTTGAGTCCGCGAGCGATGTTTTCAAGAGACTGCCGACGTTGTGTGCATCTAACCTCTCTCCGTCACCCAAACGAAGTTGAGATCCAATCTTTTTGACACGTTCCCCGTGCACTGTGGCACGCGCTGCGCCACGAGCTTCGTACGTTGGATCTTTGAGTGCAGTAGTAATCGAGGCATCGCTTTTGATATGATCGACCAACTGCGTTACGGCCGTCTAGCTGTCCACTTTCCAGCGGCCATGGGCGGGGAAAAAAGATACTGGAATCTGTTGGTTTAGAGGATCACTATCTATGTGATATATTTTAGCATCCTTAGGGGCCGGGTTACGGGACGGAATCCAGGGAACGTCGCAGTCAAGAAGAAGGATCGTATCAGCGTCCGTCGTGCACTCGTGTGTGCTGAAACGAGAGCCCTCGGAAGTGATGTGCGAGAAGGGGAAGCAAACATCACTACCACCAGTGTCGTGCACTCGTATCCCTGGGATCATGTTTGCCAGGGCGACGAGAAGGTCTGGACTTCGCCGATCGCGACCAGAATATCCTGTGATGATGAGCGGGCGTTCAGCTTCGACGAGCGCGGTTGAAATATCCCGGATAGCATCTAATGGAAGCGCTGCCGGCCCAATGGGAACCCACTGCTCTTGATTTAAGGAGTATGGCTTGATCTCTTCCGCGAGCACCTCCCGTGCGCTGGTGATGTACACGGGGCCTTTAGGCATAGAGTTTGCAAACTGTAAAGCACGTCCAATCGTTTGCTTCACATTGAGGCCAGTGCGAATTTCACCAGTGTACCTGCAATACTGCCGAACGATGGCCTTCTGATCGTGAGATTCTTGTAGCCAGTGCATGTATTCTGTCCGGGAACCAGGGAGTTCGCCGGATTCAGTGTATGGGCACAAACCTGCAAAGATGAAGATTGGCACACGGCCGACGCTTGCATTATGGATACCCTGGCCTAGAGCCTGTGTACCAACATCAACATGCACGAGAACAGCTTGCGGGCGTCCTGTTACTCGAGCATAGCCATCTGCCATCGAGATTGCAGTTATTTCAGAAGGACAAGTGATCATTTTGGGCCAACGGTCTGGGCGTTCTCTTTTGCCTTTGACGATAGCCTCAATGATAGATGGATGATCAGATCCGACATTGATGAAGCAAGTCGTTATGCCAGCCTTCTCAATTCATTAAATACGACGGTTTTTTTATGGATATGAGGCAGGACGTACCTCCCAAAGTCCCTCAAACAGGGCAAATGAAGTTGTGTATCTTGGTAATTGACATGTTAGCCTTGTTGTCTAAATCAAGGTACACATCGACGATGCAAGTACTCACCCCTTAGAATCATTATGTACATTTCTCGACGCTGAAATGAACGTTCTACGCGAAATCGGCGTTGAGGCAAACGGCAAGAGGTTATAGTCATTGTAGTACCGGCCTGTCCTTTGTAACGCGTGCACAGATTGCCTATAAACCGCTCGCGGGATAAAAGCACCTCGGACAGCCATTGTAGAGAGTGCGAGATAGCAGTGAGAACTTACCTAGCTATCGGCAAGATGAAAGTGACGAATCGAGAGATGTTTGGTGTAAGTGTCCCACCGCGGATCCGGAGATATTACTCTGTCCCAGAGTAATCATGAGCGAGAAATCCTGCGAACATCGGAGGATTCCTCGCTCGCATCAATGACTAATCTCTGAACCACTTTGTAGCGAGCATCTATAAACCCACGCTCCTGTAGATAGCAATTAAGCCTCAATATGAGAAATGGGCAATGTCTATTAAATTGACTTAAACTGTCATACACATAATCCATCCTCAAATAGAAATAGCCATCGACTCAGATATAATGTATCGGGACATATCACCATCCACCAGAGCCACCACTATCCCTTACAAATCACCCCGATCTTACACCCCCACCACCCCGGTTCCAACTGCCATCTCGGTACCCAACTCCACAATGCCGGCACTCAATGCCCCCTCCCCACCTCCTGACAGCGCTAGTCTCAGCCCAGCCCACGCCTTCTCGTCACAAAGCGACTCAGCCGCACCGCCCCTCTGTCCCCGCCAATCGAGTCAGGGGCTGCTGCATGCTTATCTGGGGACGGGGAAACGTTGCGCCTGATCTGTCCATGGGACATGCAGGTTGGGTAGTCGACCGCTCGGCAAGGCGCGGAAGGCTTGAGGGGGTCCCGATTCCTGCTGGATGGTGCCTGGACTAGGCGGGAGACGTGGAGCGTTTCAACGGTTGTGCTTGGCGTGCTGGTTTTGATAGGGCTGGGCTTTTGCTCGGTGCAATTGGTCTTGGGGAGGATGATTATTTGACAAAGTTTGGAGGGCGGTGTGTTATTTGATTTGGATCTGCCAAGGCCTGTGTCTCAATTGGCTGCTTTTGGTTGAGATTGATGTGCAGCTGGATATTACTCTCAGATCGATGTTTATTTGTGTCAATGGCGAGGCTTGGTTGTTTGCTTGTTATCTAGATTGGTGACGGTGCCAAGGGTGGCTGCTTATGCCTGATCGATGCTTGTCTCAGTTCTTCACCTCGGATTGATATTTGGTTTTGCTCCAAATTGATGCCCAGGAGGCAGGTCTAGTACTGCCAGTGACCGGGCCCAATCCTTTCTTCAAGACTGACGGCTCTCCCTTAACTCACTTATATTTTTGCTTTAGATCATCATTTGGTAGCCTTCGCTAACTCGGTGACAGACTTGAAGAGCCTTGCCAGCAGATCACCAGGCTACCTTGCTGATCGAATCCAAAATCGTGATGATCAGCAATTCCTTTGTGCAACCCTCTCAGCTCCCCACAGATGTCTCTTACCTAAGAGGTTGGTTTGACACGAGGCTCAAAGCAGAGCCCCAGAGATGGAGGTGCTGACCCCCTTTTTCCCTCGCGACCACAACAGCAACGCTGTAAGTCGTTGCGTCGACATATCAAGCTGGGGATGTGATTCAGAACGTGGCGTGTGAAATAGGGCGGGATGGAGAGGCGATTGGATATGTTTGGGGATACGAAATGGGTCGGCGGCTTACACAGAACATGAATGCTCAGCTATGATCACTGATTACGGTGCTATTCTTTGGCTCTTGCCCATCAGGCTGTGCAACCCTAAGACCATGTGGATGGTTGAAGTAAGGGGAGAAAAGCAAAAAGTCGGCAGAGGTTGATAGCGATGTGATAATCCCCAAGGCTCAAAGGGTTAATGTGCTCCGGTCCTGTCTATTTAAACACCGCCCCTTCTCCCTCTCACTCCCCCGATTCTCTCAAGGTCACGTCGTTCATCGAACACATCTTCTGACATCCAAAAAAAATCTCCAGTCCTCAGAGACAGTCCAATTACCCTGCTCCAACATGCAATTCCAATACGTCCTTCTCGCCATCCTGGCCACCACCACCCAGGTCCTGGCCGTCCCTGCCACGGAGGCCGCGCCAGCTACTGGTATCTCATCCCCTCCACCTCCGCCATCCACCGCTAACACTCACCAGAATTGACCTCCATCGCCGATGGCACGAGGGTAACCTCGGCCACCTTGAAAGCCGAGAATGAAGTAGTCGCCGACGGTACGTCTTATCCATTTTACTTGTAGTGCCCTGAGTTTCTGAATTACTGCTAACGAGCGGCAGCTTGCTACAGATGCGGATACCCCTGCGGAGGGTATGTTTGCTGTAGTCCATATCCATACTGCAGATACTTCAAAACCCCCTTCCATTGCGTCTGCGCAAACTTCTAGAGCTAGTCGGGTTCATGGCAAGGGGCCGATCCAACATCGTGTTCCCTGCTACGGTCTGTGGGGTTAAGGTCGCATGCGGCGAGGGGATGAAGTGAGTATGTGATTAGGAATAATTTAGTCTAGCACAGAGAGATCTTGCAAATACATGTATTCTGCTCTATTTGATGCTTCTTTATTTGATGCTGCTCTATTTGATAATTAAGTTCCGGTGCCAATGTGACGACGTATTTCACAAGCGAGTCGGACACACAAGCGGGTCGGACACTGAATTTCTCACCTAAAATCAAGAATTTTGCAAGGTAATAACTCAACAACAACGTGCTAGTATCTTCTAA
This sequence comes from Pseudogymnoascus sp. 05NY08, assembly GCA_001662605.1. NCBI lineage: Eukaryota > Fungi > Ascomycota > Leotiomycetes > Thelebolales > Thelebolaceae > Pseudogymnoascus > Pseudogymnoascus sp. 05NY08. Next base: position 46,107 of record KV458821.1, read on the forward strand.
AAATGTGTATTCAAATTTATCTATACATATAGATTCTGTCTTTCTAGTTTTAGAGCAATTATACTTGTAGATATTAAGATATAATGACCTAGTATAAATTTCGGGGCTTATATTAGCGTTTACACTTAATATCTCAAGAATTACTATATAGATTATTCCTAGATGATTATGTAGGAATCTAACTAAGTATTAAAGGCTAGAAATATAATTTTAATATATATTATTAAGCTGTTGTTGAGTTATTACCTTGCAAAATTCTTGATTTTGGGTGAGAAATTCAGTGTCCGACCCGCTTGTGTGTCCGACTCGCTTGTGAAATACGTTACTATCTTTGACGATAAATGAAAAAGGAGGACCTCATACATAATTAGGTGTCTAAAACCCATCTCTCATACCTGATACAACTTTCATATTATTAGTACCACAGAAGTTAAACAGGACCTGCACGACTTTACAGTGAGTGATACGAGCCACAAGCATAGGAGGAGAGAAATAATGACCAGTCACGTGCAATCCAGGGAGTTGATATCGAGGCACGTGATACTAGCGTATTACCCCACAAAATGCAGAAAGATAAGATTAGAAAAAGTTCCTGATTGTCGCCAGGTACGCGGTTGAAACAAAAAGCGGCACGGTTCTTGGCACTATTTTTGAACATGCAACGAAGACTTAATAACTTTACTACTACAACATTACAAAATTGTTTTAGATATATGATTATATTGAAATTTAATCAAAAATACAAGCATTAATACAAAAAAAATTGAGATTTTACAAGGTAGATACCGTATAACGAGAGGTTCAATTCTGTGTTCTCAGTCCTAGACCAGGCTGAACCGTGCCGCTTTTTCTTTCAACCGCGTACCAGGCCAGGTACAGTTACTTACAATATGATCATTGGAAATATGAATAAATAAATAAATATGTGTACACATGCCATATAAAACAAAGCCGAGACTATATATCTTTTTAATTTATTAAAAATATCAAGTAAGGGTCAGAATTAGACCACTAAGGTAGAGTATACACGTGGTATTTGAGATCAATAAGGTCTACTAGTAATCCTGGCATGTAAAGATTAGTCTAATCACCGATTTCACCCCTCTAAAACCAAACCACCACTCTCAATTTTATTTATAACTAAATACATTTAATAGTAGTGAACTTCATGCTATTGTATAAAGCAGATTTATAGCTCTTAATTCATGGTTATGGAGTCGTGGTTGTAGAATTGGTTCTACAAAGTGATATTTTGGGGGAGAATCAATAATGCCGCTAACGCTTCTATGTACCTGGACATGATGCTTCCACAAGAGCTAGCGTGGTTTGGGGTCCTCGATCCACTACTCCGCCGCCCCCGTTCGACGACATCACTACTCCAGAATATCTCTGTGCCTGTCCCTTTAATAACCTCTTCCTCCTTGCCCTGAGACTCGAATCTACAGCGCCCCGACATGCGGTAACATCTTCCCATAACACAGCAACCACGACCTACGCCCCCAGAAAGCCTGCATGGCTCTCTTTCGCCGGAGGCAGCTGATCACAGTCTGTCTCCTCCTCGTCTTCCTCCACCTATGGCTCGGTCGCCCCTTTCTCCAGGCCTCGAGGCCGAAGTACGATGAGGCGTACATACGACAGAAATATCCTCTTGCTTGGCAACATATATGGAAAAACAGCAACAGTGGGAAAGGAGGAGGTACGCGCGTCCTTGCCCCCTTTGCGCTTCACAGGGGATCCCCAGGCGCATTTGCCACCCCAATTGCTATGGGATAATCAATGGACTTCATAGCTAACAGATGTGCGCCTTACAGTATGGTATATTCCCGATGAATGGCGAAAAGACTCCGACCCGCCCACCACCACCATCCTCGAAGCCGCGCGGCTGGCGTCCAAGCGCGCGGCCGAAATGAAGCAGACGATCCCTCACTCGGCCATTCCCTTGATAGTACACCAGACATGGATGAATACGAAGATCGATGAGTGGGCCCCAGACCTCGTGGAAGGCGTGGAGCGCTGGCTCCAATACGCGAAGGCTGAGGGCCGTGAGAGCATGGCGTACTTCCTCTGGCTGGACGACGGTTGCGACCAGCTTTTTACAGATGCTACGCCGGACCTCGTGGATGCCCTGAATGCACTACCATTACCAGTCGAGAGGTCAGACGTCTTCAGGGTTGTGGTCGCAAACAGCATTGGCGGCATCGTGAGTTCCCCCAAACAACCCCGCAACACACCCGTCAGACATGGCTAACCCATCCCCCGCAGTACGGCGACATCGACACCCACCCCCTCCGCTCCCCCGCCACCTGGCTCGAAGACCGCGACATCCCCCCCTGGACCGACCCCGAGACCAACACCGAATACAGCCCCGCCTCCGGGAACTCAAAATCAACCCCCCAACCCGCCCGCCTCCTCCTCGGCATCGAAGCCGACAACGACCCCAACACCGACACCCACTGGCGCATGGGCTATTTCTTCCCCATCCAACTCACGCAGTGGGCCTTGGCTGCCGCGCCGGACCACCCGGTGCTCAATCGCTTCCTTGCGAATTTCAAGGCCCGCGTGGTGCAGCTGGCGACGCCGTTTGAGGGGAACTTGACGGCGACGGCGGAGGCGGGGGTGTTGGCGAAAGAGGACCCGTTGAAGCTTACGGGGCCGGAGGCGATTACGACGGCGACGATGCAGCAGTTGAAGGAGGATGCTGGGTTGAGGTGGGAGGCGCTCACGGGGTTGCAGGATGGAGGGAGGAGTAAGGCTGTTGGGGATACGATTATTTTCCCGATTACGGCGTTTAGGTATGTCCCTCTCAAAAAAAATCAATGTCTGGCAGTAACTATAGTTGGAGTATCGTGCTAACCCTCAACAGTCCCGGCCGTTCGTCTTACGGAAATATGGGCTCGAAGCCCCTGACGGACGCGGATGCGCGACTGCAGCATCGTGCGCAGGGAAGTTGGCGCAAGAAGGATATGACGGTTGAGATGGGGAAGCTTTGTAGGACAGTACTGGGGATGTGTCGTGATTGGTCTAAGGTTCCTCAGTAATAGGAACGCCAGGCAGCTGCATTTGCATTGTATTGATAGCGGTTATGAGACATGAAATAGTCGCCGCCTAGAGTCGGTGTACTTGTATTATAAAGCATAAGCAATATTAATTATTCAAATTGCCTTTCATGGCCTATGTAGACATAGTAAAATCAACCAAATGTAAATAACGCCAATCCCCCAAACTCCCCCCCATATTCACCCCCCGCCATGTCTTCAACTTCCTCTCACTCCTTTACTTCCCCCAACTCCCCACCCCCAACAAGCCTCTCCATCGCCCCCCCAGCCCACCTCAAATCCTCCCACCGCCCCTGCTCCGCCGCCTTCCCCCCCTCAACAACAACCACCCACCCGGCCCTCCTCATCATCCTCACATCATGCGTAACAAGTACCACCGCCACCCCACCCCCCAACCCCTCCACCACCTCCCCCACCTTCTCCACCCCCTCCCCATCCAACCCCGCCGTCGGCTCATCCATAACCAACACCTTCGGCCTCCTCACCAACGCTCTCGCAATCGCAACCCTCACCGTCTCACCACCTGATAACGCCCTGCCGCCCTCCCCAATCTGCGTTTCTAGCCCGTCTGGCAGCCGCGCTACGAAATTATCTAACCCCGCTGCAGAGACAGCACGCTCAATGTTCGCAAAGCTCGTGAGGGGACTGCTGGGCGCGAGACCGTAGAGGATGTTTTGCGCGAGGGAGGCGGGGAAGAGAGCGGGGAATTGCGGGACGAGCGCCATATGCGCGCGGAGATCGGGGAGGGCGAGGTTGGAGAGGGGGTTGTGCGCGAATGTTAGGGATGAGAGGTTGGAAGTTGGGGTGTACAGTCCCAGGAGGAGGGAAGCGATGGTTGTTTTGCCTGACCCGGAGGACCCGACTAGAGCGGTGCAGGTCCCGGCCCTGAGGGTAAGAGACAGGTTCTGTAGGATTGGGGTTTGTGGTTGTGAAGGGTAGGCGAAGGAGAGGTTGGCCATGCGGATGGGGAGGGGGGTGGCGAGGGTACGCTGGTGGAGGAGCCGTGCAGATTCGCCTGGAGGGAGGGAGGAGAGGCGAAGCATTCGGGTTGCGCCGGCGCGAGCGCTGGCGATTTGGGGGATGACGGAGAGGGTGTCGTTTGCGTTTCCGATGCTGAAGAGAAGGAGGGTTATGCACGCTACGACGTCGTAGAAGCTGGCGGCGTGGGTGCCGACGAGGACGGCGCCGTAGAAGAGGGTGAGGGCTGTGAGGAAGAGGGTTGTTGATTGGGACATTCCGAAGAAGAGACCACAGAAGGTACCGCGGCGGAGACCGATGTGGAATGCTTCTTGAACAGTACGGGAGTTCTTGCGCCGGAAGTGGGATTCTAGTGTGAGTGCCCTGACGACGCGGATGTTGGTGAAGGTCTCAGAAAAGACCTCGCCGATAGCATTGGATTTTGCGTCACTCTTGCGTTCAAGGTTCCCAGAAACAGCCTCAAATGCGCGGGTTATGGCGTAGATAATCGGAACACTAGCTAGACTGACAGCAGTGAGCTTCCAGCACATAATGAATGCCCATATGACTCCGATGGTGATCATGCAAGCGGCTGCAAATGTGTACCCGGCAAAGCGGCCGAGAAGGTTGCGCATTTCTTCTCCACTGCGATCAAGGCTCTCGTTGAGAATAGACAGTGAGTTCTCGGCCTCATCGAACCACGAACGGGGTTGGTCCAGGATGCGTGTGAGTGCTTCCTTACGGAGAGAGTCGACCCAGGCTCTAGCACAGCAATCAAGGTAGTAGTAGAAGATATAACTGGATGCGCCGTCTGCCACTGCGATGAAGAGGAGCGTCAATGCCCATTTACGCGCTTCTGGCCCTTGGTTCTTAGTGTCATAAAAGGTGTTGAAGAGCTTTGCAAGTACGTAAGAGAACACAGGCGTGCATGCGGCATAGATGAAGGCACTGACAAACCCTAGTATCAATACCAGCCGTTCTTTCCGGGTGAGATTTGGCCAAACGGTACCCAGAATTGCTTTCAGGGTAGCTGGTCCAGGACGCCTGGAGTCCAATTTGCTCTTTTCTGCCGAAACGTGGATGGTACTACCCCTCAATAAGTTAATATACTCCATATTCAACTCTGATTCCGCAATTCGCGCGTCCAAGTCATCCGTCTCTGTTGAGCTGACCCGATACACCATATCTTTTTGGCTGTGGGCCGCCAACCCATTATAGCTAAAGTTATTCGGCGGGTATTGGCTTAATCGATTATGGGATCTTCTGTAACTCGGCTCAGGAGGATTGGGCAAAGGTTCCTGGGAGCGGAGTGGCCAGGAGATTCGGTTATCTGAGCTGTCATTAGTATGGATAGTATTTCCATATACCGTCGCCATACTGAGAGATGTCCTATTATTGTGGTGATGAGCTTGCTGGCTTGAACCCGGATTATAGGCCAGAAAAGTTGAGAGACGTTGCAACTTTGTCATGGGTTCCGAGGGTTCTGAGCTGCCTTCGCCGGAGGGATCGTTTGCGTAAGGGTTGGCAGAGGCTACACGCATATTATTGACCGTCGCCGTATTAGTATGGGGTTGTGTTGATCTCCTGTTTTGATGGATGGATGGCACTTGACCAAGCTTCTCCTCCATATATTCCTTGTCGCTCTTGATCTCTGCTAGAGATGCGAAATTGCCAAAAGGGTTCTGAGCGAGCAAACTCCGGTAGCCTTCTTCCACAACTCTCCCGTGATCGATAACGTAAACGAAGTCCATATCTTGGATCTGTGACGAATCGTGGGTGATTATTATAGTAGTCTTATCCTTTCTCCACTCTCGAATCGCGTCCATGACGAGTTTTTTATTCACGTGGTCCAACGCATTTGTTGCTTCGTCCAAAATCAGAATCGGAGTGTCTCGCAGTCGTGCGCGAGCGATAGCAACTCTTTGCTTCTGCCCTCCACTCATGGCAGTACCCCCCGTTCCAATTGAAGTATTAAGTCCATTTGGTAAGTCTTGAATAACCTCGGTGAGCATAGCCATCTCGCATGCGACTTGGATATCTTCATCTGTTGGTTGCTTCCCGTCACCGCAGCCAAAGGCGACATTGTTCCACAGAGTATCGTTGAACAGGACACTCTGTTGCTGCACCAGAGTTACATTATTTCGAAGCCAGTTGACATCCAAGGTTTCGATTGGACAGCCATCGATTGAGATCGTGCCTGACGTGGTATCATACAACCGAAGTAATAAGTTTGTCAATGTGCTCTTGCCAGATCCACTTCGACCAAACAAAAATGTTGTTTCTCCAGCAGGAAAGAATAAGTTGACGCCGATAAGCGAAGACTGCGTCGGGTTTGATGGATATGAGAATGTGAGCTGTTATAATTAGCGATGCTACAATATGGAACAAGTTTATCACTTACATTTGTGACCTCGATATCCCCATCACAGACCTCCAATGTCCGAGTACCAGCAACTTTCGAGAGCGGCAAGGTATTGTTCAATTCTCCGGTAATCCTCTCCAGTGTCGCCCCTGCGGATTTGCCCTTACACAATATCACATATTGTGCCAAGAGCGACGTCACAGCCTGGTTCCCCATCAAGAACGAGTAAAACGTCGTAATCACGTCTCCCGGTGTGAGTTCACCGTCCTTGTGCAACTTCAGACCATACCAGAATCCAGCCATAAACATGACCACCACAAGAAAGCGGGTGCTGCCCATCTGTGAAGCTCTGACTTGCCCTTGAATTATATATGACAAGCCGGCGGCGCTGATTGCAGAAGCGTATTGCCGGATCTCGTGGTTCTGTCCGTTGAACACTTTCACTGTGTCGATTGCATGGAAGGCTGTGTTTGTATATTTTGAGGCTATGTTTAATTCTCGCCTTTGGGCCTCGATCGCTGGTTGGAGTCGACGTGATACGAGCCACAGAACAAGTGACGCTGTCGGGACACTCAGTGAAAGGACAAGAGTTAACTTCCATGAGTAATAAAAGGCTATGCCAATGGCCATAACAGCCGCCGCAACGTCCTTCACGAAGAACCCCATTGGTTGGGATGTCGCCATTTGGAGCTCTCTAACTTGTCTGTCAAAAGTGTCAGCCAACCAAGTCGTCTTAGCCCACTACCAACTTACGTTTGTATTCTAATAAGAACGGGTGATATTCCGTCTTTGCGAAGATCGTACCATTCCATTTCTCTCCTCAGCAATCCTGTGAATAGCTTCTGTCTCGCCTGTTTTGCTTGTGACTCTCCAAATATTAGCCACAATCCAAAGAACCCGGCGTTGGCAAGGCAAGAGCCCACCCCCAGACCTGTGAGGACAATACACCATTTCGAGATACGTTTTATCATCGACGAATAATTAGTTGATCCAGCCACATACTCTGCTATGTCGTCGAAGATAAATCCCATGAAAATCGCCATAGATGGCTTGATTACTCCCGCGGCTATGGAGGAGATCCACGCAGGGATCATGACGGCGAGGTGACCCCGCACCGTAAACGCAAACATTGACTTCCATGCCGGCTTCGTATCGGAGTCTTCTCTGCCCGCAGTAGAGTTCTCCAACCTTGCAGAAACCTCATCGCGAAGAGATGTATCCGCCATCCCCATAAGCCGTCAGTGGCAGTAAAAAATATACAGATGATTGAAAGCGGCAAGCATGATGAAGAAAGTAGGCCAAAGAATCAATGGGTGTAGAACCACCCAAGTATGAGACAAGTGTGTGAAGGTTCTGGCCGGCATGGACCCCATAGCTTCATTGTCGCTTCCTTACTATTGTTCTTCGAAGCGGCCGAATCAATCGCAATTTTGGCCATTTCGGTCGCCGGAAGCAGCAATGGCGCCGGGTAACAGATGATGCATCAACTATAATAAAATCGCTACCAAGCAAGGGAGAGCTCGTGCTGTGGAGGTAACACGAATGAAAGAAATATACTCAAGCAAGGGCCATGAGGTGTACCTGAATAATTGAAAAGGTACTGTACCATTCCGGGCGACGTCACATCCGTATTTTCCTCACAAATTTCGGTCGGATTTCTCAATATTCTATCATATCAGGGGTCCACCAAAGCACATGTAAGTTATAGATTGGGTCGTGATTTCCTTGATTAGGTGTGTTGTCTACGCCTCTGTGACAGCCTTCTCTTTCTGTGCCTTCTCATAAATCCAGTCATTCAGTCCGTTGCGGTTTCTGCGCTATGGTCAGCATACTCCGCCCCAAATGGACTTAAGGATAGGTCGTGCAAGTATATAAGAGCAAATGAATGTTTGTGGTCTCACCTTGCGATTTCAACAGCGTAAAACTGCATTCTTGGCACTATTTCGAGGTTATTAAAGGCGCAACAACCAGTCTCTCTCGAGCAGTTCTCACCGAAAATGGTACCATCCTGTGTGTATTCCTCCGTCGGGTTGATCCTCAGCATCGTTCCGAAGTTATAGTCGTCAATCTTCTTGTCATAAAACATCATGAAGTTGCGCCACTTCTCCTTGCCCAGTTTGCTCTTCATCTCATCCTCGTTGATGGTAACTGCAGGATCAAAGTCTGGAAGGTCTTTCTTCAGATGCTCGTAGATATCATCGTCCATCTTCGTCAGTTTGAGGGAGGATCCCTTGACTTTCTCGAGGATTGCCCAGTAAGTCGACATGTGCTGCACAGCTGTTTCCAACCAAGTCAGCGATGGAAACGGCCTCAAAGGGATAGAATGTACCTTTCACTGCAAACTGCTTCTCAATCTGCCCAAATATAAGTCAAACCATATGCTTGGGGGGGGGGGGGGGGAAAAAAAATAAAAGGGGAGGGGGGGGGGGGGGAAAAAAAGGGGGGGGGGGGGGGGGGGGGGGGGGGGGGGGCAGAAACATACATCCTCCAAGTTATCGGCCTCTTCGGCGTTGAACTTAGCAGGTGGCCCCGACATCGTTGATATACTTCCGTAATCTATTTACAAACAATTTTGATGTAAAACGAAATAAAATCTTCCAAATCTAGTAGATTTTGGCCCTTCAAGTATGTCCAAAGGGTATAAAATTAATATTGTCTTCAGGATAGAGGGGTGCGAAATTGGGCAGAATGACGGTGCGGGAAATACCGATCTTGCGATGATTTTTTAGCGCCACAATTACCCCGCCATAGACGCTGCCGGTTCGCGCTTGGCGCTTAATGCTGAATTGACGACAACAATCATACTCATACAGATTTACGTTATAATGGTTAGCTCCATACCTCATAAGTGTCCATGGCCCTTGGATTTTTTTGGAGAGGCTTCTAGATATCTCTCATATGTTTCAATATGTATGTTTTCGTAACTCCCGGTGCCTATTCCTGTTGGGATATTTCATTCTCTTTCTGTAGCTTGTCATTGTTCTCGTCCGTTCTTCAAGCCGAGAAAGGGGATCAAATTGATCAAACGTTATCTGTGATATGAATTCGATGCCGAGTTAGCTGGACAGTTATCCAATGAGTCAAAGCAACTATTTTAAAATGCTGGGAGCTCCCCGCTCCCTGTATAAGCTGATATTCTCATATACTGGGAGCAAACGCAGTATATGAGAATATCACTTCGATGCGTTATTTGTAGTAGGTGAGCAATTGTTATATGCTCTTTCCTAATTATAAAGCCACATTCCCTTTGCATCTACGGATATAGAGTTATTCCCCTGGAACACATCGCTGGGGGAAGCGGACAAATGGCATCTGGCGAACAGAATAACGCGTAGCGAACAATTTGGCACCCACCCCAGGGCCACACCAAACAAAAACGCCAATCGTCAAGGGCAACTTAAATGTTTGTTTTGAATTCTTCGTCATCGTCAAACTCATAACCTCTTGTGCGTCGTGCTTCTACTCGACGGCGCCTTGGCCGGTGATGCTCTTTTACTCCATTCAATCTACACACCAATCCTTTCTATGAACGTCTTTCACTCCATTACATCTACACACCAATACTCTCTATAAACGTCATTCACTCCATTACATCTACAGATCTGTCCCTTCTATAAACTTCTTTCACTGCACTGATTCTACAGATCAGCCACTTCCATAAACGTCTTTCACTCCATTGATTCTACAGATCGGTCCCTTCTATTAACATCTTTCACCCCACCAAATCTACAGATCACCCCTTCTACAAACGCCTTTCACTCCATTAAATCTTCAGATCACTTTTTTCTATGAACGTCTTTCACTCCACTGAATCTATCGATCAGTCCTTTATATAAACGTCAAGGTAGCTACTCTACCCACCTCTGTGTGTTGATGCCAGAACTAGATTGCTAATGTCCTTTCACAGATGAGAGATATCATCACTCCATTGCTCAATGGACTGAGGTCACCATTCATTGGAAACCAAGCTCCTGATTCTCCAAATGGAGATTCAAAATCTCAATTGCCAGAGCGCAAAACTTCCCTTGCAATTGTGAAGTCTTCGTTCATCGGAAGCCAAGCTCCTGATCCTCCACATGGAGATTCAAAATCTCGATTGCCAAAGGGCAAAATGGCCCTTGCAATTCTCAAGTCTCCGTTCGTAGGACACAAACCTTCCTTTGGGGATTTTAAATCTCCGTTTCTCGGCCACAAGATTTTAATTCCTATTTTCCGAGGGCTGAAGTCCCCATTTATAGGTGGCAAAGCTCCTGACCCTTTACTCGCCAAACCGAAATCTACTTTTCCAGGGCTATCCATATTCAAGAGTCTGAAGCCACTGTTGATCGGGAGCAAAGATCCAAAAGTCATCACCACGCCGGTCCCCGTCCCAGTTCCAATTCCGCCGGAGAGGTTTCATATTCCTCCGTACCACCACCTGGTCGATTATGAAATTGGTTACTACGATAATGGGGACGCGTTGGATGCATTCATGGCAAGCTTACCCAATCTGCCCAAAGGTTATCGGTACCGCGAAAGAGTTATGGTACCTGGCTTTGGAGATCCTCACCTCCTCGGGCTCCCAGCCAATGTTCGCTTTCGAATCTACCAGTTCATGACCAAGTCCGTACGCGCAAAAAACAAGATCATTGTACTATCGCCAGACCGTACGATAAATGGGTTTTGGCCCAAGAAACACTTCATGGAGCCTCAAACAGTATTCGATGTTATTGGCGGCCTAAGTTTGACTTGTTTCCAACTGCGTCACGAGGTTTTGACATATTACTGTTCTCAATTTCACTTCCATATTACCTACAACTGCTTCTGCACTCCAATTTCAGCGCCGCTGATGTATAAATGGCTGCCTCTATTTGGGAACAAGATGCAGTACTTGACTGTGGAAGTTGATTTCACACGACTAGGAGGATGCTACCAAAACGGCAAATTTACGCTCAAACATGGCGCGAAAGAAACTATGTTTTTTATAAGAAAACTAGTATTTGAACTTTGCGACAGGAGTGGCGCCATTCGGAGCCTGCATATAATGTGCCGCAGATATAAAGGTTTTCGACCACCTTCGCAGAAATATACTCCAGAGGATAATATTCCTGTGCCGAATATTTCGGATAATAGTATGTTATTGTTCTATTTTCCAAGAGCTATTACTGACCTTCTGGAGCTGAACCTCCTGCAGATGGGACTTCTTCAGATGGGACTTCTTCAGATGGGACTTCTTCAGATGGGACTTCTTCAGATGGGACTTCTTCAGATGGGACTCCTTCAGATGGGGCTACTGAAGATGGGGCTCAAGATGGGTCTGATGATGGGTCTGATGATTGGTCAGAAGATGAGACTTCTCAAGTTAGCACTTCGGTAAACAGCAGTGTGATTGCTGAACTCTCACATGGAGACGACACATCTAATACAGATGAGTCTCCAACGGAAAACGATAAGCCGGACAAAAGTATGTTATTGTTCATTAATTCCCAAGTCACATACTAACCATCTGCAGATGTTCCTATCAAATACTGTCCGTCACACACAACAACTGTTCTGGACTATCTGCCGTGCCGTCTTGGGCGAAAGGGCATGCCGCTCTATCATTTGAGGCTCTCGGGCTTTGGAAAGAAGTATACCAAAGACATCCTCAGCGAAATTGGCTCAGTAGGAAACGGTCCCACGCTTCTGATCACCCCAAAGGTCCCTCCTTGGCCGCGAGATTATCCAGAAGTTCAGGCTGGCATTACTACGACCGATGGTGATTATCTGGGTACTATCGTAAAGTTTGTCAACGATAAAGAGACGGCAGATGTTGAAAAGCCACGTACAGGCAGGATGACTGCAACCAAGAAGTTTCTTATAAGAGCTCTCACCAGGTTGTCCTTGGCCAGGGCTCCCAAGACGACACTCCCTGAACCCGCTTTTGACTACAGAGAGCTATTTGCAACCTTCTACGACTCCGACGAAGAAACCGGGTCAGATAAAGCTTCAGAGGACGAGGATAACCCAGAATACGTTGGCCTGGGAATCCAGCTTCCAAACCTGCCCCGCCATCCAAACAACAAGTACTCCCTGATGCGGATGTATGAGATAGAACGCGATATTAAAAAACAGCTAGAAGAGCCCGACGACCTCCCGACAGAATTGGCCGTCGAACTCATCGAGTTGTGGGCGATTGACTCGATTTCAACTAGGTTTGGTAATTTGTTTGGGGTTTCCACGGCCACTCGTGGACTACCCAAGGACCGTCGACCACCGATTGTCGTTAACCATGTGCACAAAGCATTTCATTTTCTATTCAAGCACCGCGAAAAGTTTCAAGCAAAGTTTCAAGCAAGAACTCCCAATATAACTGTGAGGATGGCCACTATACCCGAGATTCAAGAGCAACTCCAAGAAATCAATGCAACGTCATCAACACTGTCTGGACTGTTTAATTTCCCTGAGCCTGAAGCGCCAGCAGCTGGTCAGAGTCAAATGAATAGGCTCTGGAACCTTGGACTCGAGCACGGGGGTCTCTCGCATCTGGCGCGGCAAAATTCTTTGACTAATTCCACATTCTATACTGATGCTTCGGAATCAACACTCGACATGGGGTATTCAGACCCCACTATCCCTGCCCAACTTCCTAACATGCAGGGGCAAGACGTTGATTCTTCATCAACTCTTTGTGAACTAGACGATGGCTCTGAGACACGCACAATCGGACGCAATAGCAACGAGGATCTCGGCCAACCTGAGGAACTTTGGGACCGTGAAGACGAACAACAAGACGATTCGCTTCTAGCACTGTATACTGTTTCTACAAGTTCCACATATGATACAGATGGTACAAGATCAAGATCAAATACAGATCGCAGCGAGATACTCGATTGGCCTCTTCCAAACACCACGATGCCCCCGCCACCACCGACGAGGCCTCCTCCCCCAGTGCCTGCGGTAGGAAATCAGTTGCATCAGATTGTAACTGTTTCATCAAGACGCACGTTACGATCTGCTAACGAGGACAACCTGCATCAAATCCCGACCTTGTCTTCCAGAAAAACTTTGCGCTTTGATTTACCTGAGGAAACAGAGGAAGAGGAAGAGGCTAGGATTGCCCGAAGTGACAGTTTCAGAGAGATAAAAAGGGAGCAGCAAGAAAGGCAAATAAAGGAAGCTCAGCAGTTTCAAGATCTTAATTCATTGTTCAATTACTCTGCGGAACCGGTACCAAGAGGGCCGGTACCAAGAAGGACGGTACCAAGAAGGCCGGTACCAAGAGAGCCAAAGCCGCCAAAGCCGCCAAAAGAGCCAAAGGGACCCAAGAAGCAGCGCAGCCGATCTGGGAGTTTTTGGAGCAAAGGAAAAGCCAAGGATGACGCCGATGACAAGCCCTCACATCCACCACTGCGCACCGTGAAAAGCTTTCCTTCGAGTGCCTTTACGCGCGAAGCTCCCAATGACCCCAGGCCAGCCTCTCGGCCCGATCTGAAAGAGAAGCGCAGCATTTCCCACCTCTTCCGTCGCAAGAACAAAGAGCCAAAGGATGTAGAAGAGGTAGAGGCAGAGTCGAACAATTTCAATTCTCTTTTCAATGACTCTAGTGCCAACATTCAACCTGATATCCCAGCCGACAAAGGGACCATCGGTCGCAGCAGCCGCGCTCGCGGTTTCTGGAAGCGCAACAAAGGAAACGCACAGCCAGATCCGGAAAATGAGAATGCGCCACACCCGCCTCTGCGCAGCACGCGCAGCTTCTCGTTTAACCCACTGCGCTTGCGTCGCCGAAGCTCTACGATTAATCCAAATACTACTGAGCTACCAGACAATTTGCCCGAGGAGGAACCCGGCGACCTCTCCAACGAGGAGACAAACGAGCAACCAGATGAGCTCTCCAACGACCTCACCAACGACCCGTCCAACGAGTCCACTGAGCCCGTCGTCCCCGCTGCAGCCGCCCCAACCCCCGAGCCCCGCGCCCGCGCACGCGGTTTCTTCAGCCACCTTAGGAAGAAAACGTCCAAGCTCTTCAATGCCCAAGAAATTGACACTATGTCCTCCAACCTCTCACAGCTTTTCAATGGATCCTCGGCCACCATCGTGTCGAACACAAATGAGAGTACCGGAGGACGTCAGAGCGTCACTACGGGTCGCGAGAGTGTTGTTTCAGGCCGCCAGAGCGTCGCCACCGGCCGCGAGAGCACAATGTCCCAGCACGAGAGCGTCGCTTCCGGGCGCCAAAGTGCTGCTTCAGGACGACAGAGCGCCACCCCGAGCACCGGCTACAATAGCTTCAGCCGCAATCTCGGCCGCCGCGGCGCCGCCGGCGGGAGCATTTTCGGCCCCAATGGGGGCAGGAAAGACGGTCGTGGCAGCTTGGCGGATGTTCGTTGGGGGGCGGGTGCCGGGATGGATGCCCCAACGGGGCTGAGGGAGGTTCGTGAGGCCAGGGAGGCCAGGGAGAGGAGGGAGAGAGAAGAGAGAGAGGAGAGGGAGATTGATGAGGAGATCGCGAGGGAGGTGGAGATTGAGAGGAGGGAGTTGGAGGAGTTGAGGGAGAGGGAGAGGATGGATAGGGAGAGGAGGGGTGATAGGGGCCAGTTGGGCCTGAGTCGGGCGGTGGCGACGGTGGATTCGGATGACGAGGAGGAGGGTTATGTGGTGTAGGGGAGGGTGTGGGTGGTTGTTGTAAGATAGGGTGGGTGGTGGTAACTGTTGTACGATAGGGTGGGGTATAGTTCCGGTGGAGGGGGTTGGGGAGAGCAGGTGGCTGTTGTACGATAGGGGGGGAGGGTATAGTTTCGGTGAATGGGGGGGGGAGGTTGTAAGATAGTTCCGGTAGTTTAGGAATGGTAGATAGCTATTATAAAAGTCTTTTGACAACAGTTTCCGTGGGCGATTCTTCTCTGTGCAAGTATCAACAATGCAGAAATGGGTAGTTGGTAGCTGTTGTATCATAAGTAGGGTATAGTTCCGGCAGTGAGGCATAGGAATAATAAGTGGCTATTATAAAAATAAAAGGCAACAGTTCTGGTGGTGATTCTTTTCTGTATGAGTAACTAGGAAACATAACGCGTAACCTCAAATTCTATAACATAGATACACGATAGTAAATCACTGTGATGCAGAAACAGAAGTTCAAGAAATAGCAGATGTACAGTAGATATTCAGTCACCATGATGTAGAAACCTAAGTTCGATAACTAGCAGACATATAATAGATAGTCAGTCACTATGATCTAGAAATCCAACTTCAAGAAACAGCAGATATATAATAGATGGCCAGTTACTATAATACGAGAACCTAAGTTCGATAACTAGCAGACATATAATAGATATTCAGTCACTATGATGCGGAAATCCAACTTCAAGAAACAGCAGATATACGATAGATATTCAGTCACCATAATTCGGAAACCCAACTTTAAGAACTAGCAGATATATAATAGATATTCTGTCATTACGATGCAAAACCCCAACTTCAAAACCCAGCAGATATATAATAGACACTTAGTCACTGTAATGCGGAAACCCAAGTTTAAAAACTAGTAGATATACGACAAATAGTCAGTCGCCATAATGTATAATTTTAAGATCAAGAGGTAGTAGATATACGATAGATGAATACCTACTATAATCCAAAAACCCAACTTTAACAACCCTCAGCTATCCCATAGCCAGCCATCCACCATCCCACCTCCCCCAGTCAACAGCCCCTCCCCCACCCAGTCTCCTCACGAGTTCCCACTACTAATACCACAAATACCCACCCCCCCAACCCAACCCAACTTCTCCAAAAACCCCCAACCATCCCACACCCAGCCCAACTAACCCCCATCCCAACCCCCCCCCCAATCGACAGCCTCTCACACACCCACCCCCCAACATGCATTCCAGATTAGAAGTGTAAATCTATTATTAACCGCTTAAAAATACTATAATTTATCTTAATTTCTTTCTCCCTTTCGTTCTCTCTCTCTGTTTTCTATCCAATCAATCTTTCCACTTCCCCTTCCCTCCGCTTCCCCTCCCCTTCGCTCGCCCAAAGCCCTCGCTGGATCCAAGTCCTTTATATAACTACTAAACTTACACTCCCCCCCATCCCCCTTCCCCCTCCCCCCATCCCCCCAATTTCACCCCGATACTCTCACACTCTCAAAACCCATCACCCGCCCACCTCACACCCCGAGAGAGGGGTGTTATAAAGCAACAACAGGTGTCACACTCGGAATAGGTGTCGTGACATCACTAGACGCATCCGCGAGTTCGATTTCTTCCACCTCTGCTTTCTCGGTGTTATCACCCTTAGCGGGTGTATTCTCTTCGGTGGTGGTGGTGGTGGTGGTGGGGACGTCCGCGGGTTCTTCCTCGGCTGTCTCATCTGCAGCGGTGGTGGTGGTGGTCTCGGCGACGTCTTCTGCCTCATCAACTTCAGCAGTCTCGGTTTCTGCCTCAACAACAACACCCGGTGTCTCCTCAGCAGCTGTCTCAGTCTCAGTCTCGACGACAACAGGGACCTCATCAACCTCCACCTCAGCCTCCTCAGCCTCATTCACCTCGGTCTCCTCGACAACAGCAGCGACGTCAACCTTATCATTCACAACCAGTTCCTCTGTCCCTTCAAGCACAGCTTCGACATCGACTTTGTCTGTGACGACTGGTTCGTCCTCGGTTGGGACTTCTGACGCTGCCTCCTCGGTCGCTTCCTCAGTGGTCTCCTCAGCGGCATCTTCAACCGGCGCCGCGGCTTCAACAGCAACTTCCTCAACAGGAGCAACCTCCTTCACCTCCTCGATATCGACAGCAGGAGCAGGCTCATCGATCTCAACCTCCTTCTCTGCTAATGCGGTCTCCTCAGCAGTGGCGGTAGTAGGTGCAGCAACCTCCTCTTCCACAGCAGCTTCCTCAGCCGCTGCAGGTTCAGGGATTTGCTCCTCAACAGGCGCAGCGGGCTCTGGTGCGGTCACAGCGTCAACAGCCGGCACCGCTACTGGCTCCACAGCCTTAACAGCCTCAACCGGAGCAGAAACCTCCTTCTTCTCCGCCTTCTTCACCCCCCTCCCCGCCGTAGCCTTAGCACTCAACGGCTTCAGCGTCGGTACAGCTCCCACTGTTGGCACCGGCGGCCTCGCCGCCACCGGACTCCCATTATTCACCCCCCTCGCATTCATTCCATTCCTCGTCCCCGGCCTCTCCCCCGCCACCTTCGGTTTGGGGGGTGTAGCAGCCTTATCATGCGTCTTCCCGGCCGACGCAGTAGTAGGCCTCATCATCCTGGCCAAAAACCCCTCATCCGCCTGCGCCACCTTGGGTAAACTCTGTCTCGACGCCTGTTTCTTCAACCCCCCCGCCGCAGCAGCTGGTGGGGGTCCAAGGGATGGTCTGCTGCTGCTCGGCGCCTTCCGGGACACGGACTGCTCGGACTTCTGCCCCGCGCTAACCCGACTAGGCGACCTCGTCGACCCAGCACTGGTGCGGCGCGCGTCGTCGGTTAGTTTGGAGAGGGAAGAGGAGGTGGGTGCTGTGAGGGAGGAGGGGAGTTTAGCGGGTTTGGTGGGGGATTTGGGGCGGGGTTTGGTGAAGCCTGTTGAGGATGGGAGGGCGGGTTTTTTGGTAGCTGGGTTGGTGGTGGTGCGGGTGCTTGGGGCGGTGGGCTTGGTGGTTGTGGTTGTGGTGGAGGGCCTGGTGGGTTTTTCGACCGCAGATTTGGTGGTCCTGGTGGTGCCTGACTTGGCGGAGGTGGCTGAGATGGGTGTTTTTGGGAGGGCGGGCGATTTGCTTGATTTCGACAGGGTGGAAGTTTTGGTGGTCGAGATTGGGGCTGGCTTGGAGGACTTGCTTGCCGATGCCTTATCGCTTGTCTTGGCTGAGGAGGCAGTCTTGAGCTTGCCAGTTGTGACGCCCTTGAGATCCTCTCCAACACCCGAGGCACCCTTCAGAGCTTTGCCACCAGAGACAGCGGCTGCACTCTTGACATCGGCCGGGAGAAGCTTAGCATTACGCTCTTCCACCGTCGATGGCTTGTCTGGATTCCCCGTCGGGGTATGCGCAGCAGGTAGTATAGGGTCCTTCGGCTCAATAGTCGGAGTTCCCTGCTTGCTCGCCGCAGCAGATGGCATCTCGAGGGCGAACTCGGGAATCGTCTCGGAGACGTCGATGCTGTTCTTCCGAGCCTTGAACTCGGCCTGGATGGACTTCTTTCGCTCAATTACCACGTCGGGGTCGGTGGTCTCGTTCTCGGCGAAGCTTCCTCGTCGGTGCGACATGGTGGAATCTTCGGGTGGGACGGTTGTTGTTTCTTTCCTTAGGCCCCACTGTATGCCTGTTTGTCCGTTTCGCTCGACTGCGACAAAGCTTGTTCGTACTTTCGATAGAGGTCGTGGGGATGCACTGTTATTTCCTGCTTGCCCTGCGTCAGTTGAGATTTATTAAAGTTGTAGAGCTTCGAGGTTGAGCTTGAGCTTGGGCTGTTGAGGAACGAGAGGGGGAAAGCTGCAGGGTATGAAGAGCTGAGGCAGGGGTAGCAACGGGGGACAAGGAAGCTCTTCACGGCGACTCGAGCCTCTGAATCACACGAACAAAGGTATTCACATACCAATTGATGGCGCTGGAGAACGGCCTCTGTGTTGTGGTGGCGATGTTGTTGAGTCGTCTTTGTTCTCGAACATAGCACGGAGATTGCGGACACCGCTGCTGGCGGATCGCCCCTGGCTAGACATAGCGTCTGTAGTAGGAACGGCCCAGCGAAGAGAGCTCTCGGGAGAAGGGAATTATGGTAGAGACCACAGTTGATCGATGACGCGGAGACTCGTTGTAGTTCTTCTCATGCGGTTTATATATCTTCTCTTTTCTTTTGGGTAAATAGAATGGTTGGAGGAGGAGTTTGGGGTGGTGGTGGTGGTATTGAAATGGCGGGCAATATCCCCCTGGCTACCTCCTTAGGCTGGTCCTCGGCGGATGATTCGTCGTTCGTCGCAAACGGGAGCTCGAGCAAACAGTGTATGACGCGCAGGACGCGAGGGAGGAGTATGCGGGTATATGCTAAGAAGTAACGGGATATTGAACAACAGCGTACATAGAATATATAGAAGACAGATATTATACAGAATAGAAATGAAGCATTAGAAATTAGCAGTGTTAGATATAATTTAGTATGGGAAAGTTGGGAGCATGTGGCTTCTATTGATCTTTCGAGACGGGTCGTGTCTCGAATATATGTACGGAGGATGTACCTTTAGCATACAAAATAGCCCTGAAGGGTACATTCAGGTGGTGTCTGGAGCAACAGAATAGGGGTCTGTGGGGTTAAAATGATGCGGAAGTGGTCTCTCTGGTCTGCTGTACTTTACTTGTAGTGTGCATAGTAGGGGTCTCTGGTCTCCTGTACCGTACATTTAGTATGCATAGTAGGGGTCTATAGTCTACTGTACTACACATGTAGTTCGCATAGTAGGGGTCTACTGGCAGTCGAACAGCGGAACAGTGCGGGATTCTCAACAAAACAGTCACGTGATTGCGCGTTGTCTCACACAAAGTACATACACACATGTACTCTAACAGCCGACGCCCGATGGCCTCATCCGGATTATCAATTACCCGATCCCATAGTGCTTCATAGCTACATAACTTTCTTCCCTCTCCCCGACATCGCAGCTTCAAAGAGATACACCTCAATCAAAGCTTCACAATGGCTACCAGAACCCTCAGAATCGGTACCTACTCCCTCCCTACCCCCTCCCACTCCCTCCCACCCGCACCACCCAGCTAATTGACCCCCCCAGGCCTCATCCCTGGCGACGGCATCGGCAAAGAAGTCATCCCCGCCGGCCGCCGCCTCCTCGAAGCCCTCCCAGCCAGCCTAGGCCTAAAATTCGACTTCGTCGACCTCAAAGCCGGCTTCGAGACCTTCGAGCAAACCGGCACCGCCCTCCCCGACAAGACCGTCGAGACCCTCAAGCACGAGTGCGACGGCGCTCTCTTCGGCGCTGTCCAATCCCCCTCCACAGCCGTAAAGGGCTACTCCTCCCCCATCGTCGCGCTCCGCAAGCGCCTCGACCTCTACGCCAATGTTAGACCCGTGAAATCCGTCATGACGGCCGCGAATCCTATTGATATGGTCATCGTCCGCGAGAACACAGAGGACCTCTACGTCAAGGAGGAGCGCACCTTCACCGCCCCAGACGGCACCTTAGTCGCCGAGGCAATCAAGCGTATCTCGCAGAAAGCCTCCTACCGCATCGCCGTCATCGCCGCCGAGATCGCACAATCCCGCCAGCGCATCCGCGACGCCGGCGCGCCATCAATCCACTCCGCACCCCTCGTGACAATCACCCACAAATCCAACGTCCTCTCCCAGACCGACGGGCTCTTCCGCACCACTTGCCGTGAAGCCCTCGCGCTGCCGCAGTTCAAGGGTGTAGGCGTCGAGGAACAGATCGTCGATTCGATGGTTTACAAGCTCTTCCGCCAGCCGGAGACGTACGATGTCATTGTGGCGCCGAACTTGTATGGTGATATCCTCTCCGACGGTGCTGCGGCGCTTGTTGGTTCGCTGGGGCTTGTGCCGTCGGCGAATGTGGGTGAGGGATTCGCTATTGGTGAGCCCTGCCATGGAAGTGCGCCTGATATTGCCGGACAGGATATTGCGAACCCGATTGCGACGTTGAGGTCTGTGGCGCTGATGTTGGAGTTCTTGAAGGAGGAGACGGCTGCGGCGTTGATTTATAAGGCGGTTGATGCGAACTTGACTGAGGGTAAGTATTTGTCGCCTGATCTTGGTGGTACTGCCAAGACCAGCGAGGTGGTCGCCGATATCTTGAGGAGATTGTAGGTGGAGATGGGAGTGTTTGTTTAGGGTATACCAGGTAGATAAAAGCTGTGTAGCAACTATTGTACTTGTGCTGAGTTTCTATTTCGTTGATCGCTGAGATAAAAGTCAACGATTCAGTAGTCGCATGTATGAGCAGAGCGGGTTCACGCAACGCAATCCTCAAAAGCAAACGTGATATCATGCGTGCCTAGTATAAACATAGCAATACAGCCAATCTATCCCCCCAACCCACTCCCCAATCTACCACTCCCATATCCCTATTTTCAACTCCCCCCATCTCAACCATCTCATCCACAATCTATATCTTTACACACCCCCCCCCCTTCACCTCTCCCCCCTCACCCTCCTCGCCTGCACCTCACTCAACGCCTTACTCCCACTCACAAACGCCACCGCCCCCACCACCCCCGCCAGCGGCAGTACCTCAAACAACCTCCAACTAACATAATACATCGCAAACACCCCCTCCATCGCCACCAAGCTCCCAAAAAACAACCCATGGCTCACCGGCGCCGCCGAAAGCGCCGCACCAACATGTCCCGCGTTCCCGCCCGCCAGGGCCCACGCACCCAGCACCACGGGGAGCGTAGCCAGAACCGCTAAGGTGAAGAAGACGCTAATCACCTTTGGCGGGGAACTCTGGTCCGCAGCAAAAATATGGTGAATCTCAGCCAACTTCCCGTATCTCACCACCGGCTTCTCAACCTGCGCACTCTCATCAGCGCTGAGTTTGATATTGAACAACCTCGTCTCCGACGCCGGCGCAGACCCGAAAGAACCCAGCACGAGAGAGGCGGAGAGGGAGGGCGAGGAGAGGAGTGCAGAGGGGAGGGAGGCGTAGGGGAGGTCGAGGACGGCGGAGCCGGTGGTGCGGGTTTGGAGGGCGAAGGAGGTGGAGAGACCGGTGGTGGGGTCGGTGAGGGCGAGGAATGCTTGGTGGGGGCGCGAGGGGGTGGTGGAGGTGGTTGTTAGGGAGAGCTTGAGGGTTCCTGCTGGGCCGAGGGCGAGGGGTTGGGCGAGGGGCTTGGTGGGGGAGAGGCTGGGTGGTGTGTTAGTTTTGCTGTTTTGGGTATTTGGGATGGTTAGGGAGGGGAATTGGGATGTTGGGGGGGGGTAATGGGGGGAATTGGAGCTCTTGGAGAGGTAGACGTACGATTCCTTGGATGTACCCTGACTCCCCTTCCCAACAACAGAAACAGTCGCATCCTTGAAAGACCAAGGTTTCTCAGCCGCGAGAGCCGTGCCGGCTAGCAGCAGCGACGGGAGGAGATGGAGGAATCGCATTTTGAGCTTCGTGGGGGATTGCAATTGGGAGTTGTTTGGGAGCTTCGACGTGAGGGCTTGATAGAGGCGAGGCCAAGTAGTGAACACATTTCGGATGGGGAAGCGAGCGGGTGCGGCTGCGTACCCCTGTTGGGCGGTCTTGGCAAGCGCGGCTGGCGTACGCGGCTGGTGGGGATGGAGTGGGATTTGACTCCCCACCATCAATTAATTGATGGAACGATCATGGCCTCTTCTTGTTAACATATATATTTCATGTGGCATCTTGTAACATCATGTAGACCTATAGGCCTTTGGGGGTCTGTGGGGGCGCGTGGGGAAATCTCCTACGATCCTCCTCACTCCGCTCCGATTCCATCCTCACATATGTCTCATGTGCTTCCCTCAGGTACTCCTCGAACTTTGCTCTATTATCGACTTCACCAGTCCCAAGAAACCCGGTCTCATCCCATAGTAACGTGCCTACTTCTAGAGCCGGCATACTGTGCATACAAGTAAAAAAGTCGGTGATTAGCATCTTATCGCCCATCGGTTCATTGACGTAAGTGTATCCAACACGGCATGTTTTGTTCTTAGCCGTGTCCTTGTCAAGCACTATAAAGGTGTACTCGGCGAAGTGAGGATGTCGATGCTCATTGATCCAAGACCGACATTCGTCGTCTGTCCATCCGATGAATGGAGACTCGAAGGGTTGCATTGGCGTCCGCGAGCCATGCACCACTGAGTTCAAGTCCATGGTATTGAGGATGCAAATGCACTCGCCAGGTATACCCTCATCGTTCCCCATCATGCCACATATACCCTTCTTGGACTCGACGAGTAATTCATCCAGTATCTGAGAAGTTAATTTAGCCATGGAAGATTAATTAAGATATTCTTGACTGGGAAAAGTGGCCTAATATTTCCGTACTAACCTTTAATGGGACGGGAGAGGTAACAAATGCTGGGAACGTTGTCGCACATTCTTCAACTCGATCGGGGCTTACTGGATGCTCTCTTCTATCTTTCAGTTTCCTCAGAGGTATTAATTCCGAATGGGTCTCGGACTGTTTTCAATCTTGACTTCTTGTTGTAAGTGCCATTATTTTTTTTTTAAAAAAAAAATATGTATATATATATCGCAATAAATATAATAATCAAATAATCATTGACGCATCCCGCCTACAGCTAAGAATATGAAGATTAAAAATATACTTAATTCTCATATATGTGAGCGTCATAGAAAATAGGGTGTATTGAGCCAAAGTCAAGTATAATTATGGGATTCCTTATTCGTCGGTTACTATCTTCAATCGTCATGATAACAACCACAAAAAGCCAGGGATCGCCTTTAGACTCTATTACAACTTTACGGGTTACAGCAACTGTAAACGAAATAGAGGTTTTTAGTCACTCAGGGCAATTATTAATAATCCAGCTACTCAGAATCTCAATTGCGGATGTCAAACTACTGTCTGGTACGGGTACCTTGGCACGTGATTGTGAGTCTCAAAATGAGAAGTTTCGAGTATTTTCCCCAGCTATCAGCAAACTAGAGCAACTTACATTATTTTACTGTTCGGACAAAATGAGAACACCGTCTATCAGTCAGACGGCTATAAATGGAGACGAAATTAGCACCCCTTGCGGCATGCGTTGACAGCGGCGTGGCGCTCACTGTCGATCACTAGGAGCTGAACCGAGCTAAATCGAGCTGCGCCCATGCCGAGTTCTCCCAAGCCCTCGGCGCCACCGCCACGCCACCACTCAAAGCCCATCCCTTCAACTGCCCAGAAACAGAGCTCTAAATATGTTTCCCCTTGCAGCCGCAGGCAAGGATATGCGATGGGCGCGCGCTAATCGCTTCCCCGCGCAGCACCAGCGATTGGCACCTGCATTGCGCCGTCAGCCTCACCTGTAGCGATGTGGGGAAGTCAGCCAGAGATCGCTGGTAAAACATTCTGTTGTGGTAGGAGAAACAGAGTTTGATCCTGGAGACAAATCTCTGTTGTCTGTGTCGCGTGCAACAACCCTATTGCGCGCTCCGCATTGTGCTCAGCTCGGAGGCATGGTAGAGACGATGGGCTGGGCGACGGCGAGTGAGACACTGTGGGACTGTAAGACGGGCATGACGGACAAATTCGCGAGGCAGAATGTGCAACTTGAGAAGCTTCACCTTGCGTCGAGTGTTGGAATCGAGCATGTGGATGGATGGGCGGAATGGATATAAATATGGCCTCCTGCCCCGAGATAATGGAGGCATCAACAGCATCAATCTCCTCAAACATCAATCGTCTACAAGCAACTTTCAAACCAACACAAACTCAACCTCACATCCTCCTTTAAAAACCAAAACCTCAACATGAAGCTCAACATCCTCCTCCTCGCCGCCGCCGCCGCGACCGGCGCCCTCGCCGCCCCAGCCGCCGACCAATCCGCCCCCGCCTCCAGCGGCCTCGAGCTCCAGGAGCGCGGCACATGCTGGAACCGCAGCAGCTGCGGCTTTGCCTGGAGTGGCAAGTGCGGTGACTACTGCAACCCTTGGAAGTACGACAACATGCAGAAGACCGACTGCGGGTGGGGACGCAAGCGCTGCTGCTGCAAGAAGCAGAAGAAATAGATGAGTTGGATGGTGTGATAGTGGTAGAGGGGGACTGGGAGAGAATGCGGATAGGGGTTGAGGGCGAGGGCTAGTGGGTTGGGATTGGCAAGCGAGGAACTGTGAGGGGATCGGGCAGTGGGTGGGACTGGTTGGATGTCATGTCATCTCAAAGCTAGAATACTTCATTGATAAAGACAAAATACACACGGATCTTACAACCCTACACAAAGCTCCTTTGTCTTTGAAAGCGACGGTTCACTCTCCTAAAGCAACATTTCGTAGTGAGACTAAAGTGATTCCGTCTTCCACATTGCCATAACAGAAAGCAATTATCTGCTATATAATCCCCTACCGCATTCTCTGTCTCTGCAGAGACAGAGAATGAAGACGCAGAAACAAAACAGGACAAACAAATACCCTTACCTTAGCCAATGTAAGCATGTTTGACAGATCTATGGATGGCACAGCTCCCTGATATCTGCTACCTAGATTTCTGCCCATGCAGCTTTCTTGTCATTACAGCTTTCTTGTCGTCACGGCTCTCTTGTCGTTGCAGTTTTCTTGTCACAGCTTTCTTGTCACCGACTCAGCTCTAGACGATAGTCAACGCTGCACTAACAGATACCCCAGGACCGACATTTCATTTCTCTGCTAGGGCCGGAATGTCTAGCCAGGCACCATGACTTGGTATACAACCGTAGTCGTTTCTGCTAAATAGGTGAGGTGGTAAGGATCTGGTAGAAACGATTGAGGTTATATCCTAAGTTTACGGCTAGGTGGATGGGGACCACATAAGACAACGACGACAGGTCGGCGAAGAAGTTTCGAGCGGTATGTATTCAGAACTTTGCATATTGATGATGGGGCGCTGACTGGAGATAGCAACATAGCGGAATTACAAAGTATATGGTGATCGTGTACGAGTATTTACACGGACTGGCTGGGTTGGCTGTGGAGGACCAGAGTTGAATCCCCAAGTGCCGCTCTTTTCAAAAGTCTCGATCACACCCTCAAAGAAGCCCACGTCTTCTTCACTACAGCTTATCCGCCACTTCCTCTCCATCTGTCGGAAAGGTTGCTTCACTTGTATCCAATCATTACAGAAGAACTCTTTGTGAGGCACTCTATACAACTTCCTAGGTCGCTTGGATAACGCGGCAGATATTTAGTCAATAGCGCGAGGCCTATTGCATTGACTGATCACGAGTCACCTTGATCACGGCTGTCCCGGATCTGTATATTTCTTGGATATTCTGTAAAGTGCATGGAAAGTGCATGGAAAGTGCATGGAAAGGACGCAGAGCTGCACTAGGATATGTGGACATTCGCTGCCATCGGCGGCGTCGACAAATCACAAGACCGCGAGCCAGCCACTCAATAAAACGGCGTTGATTCCCTAAAGCTACCAAATGCCGTGCCGTCCGCAATCCCGGCAGTTGCGCGCGCTATCAAAATGCATATTTTCGTATATTTTCGTATAATATGCAGTGAAGCTGCACGTCGGTGGTACAACGAGGATGTTTACCCCGCCGTGCATCATGTCGTGGTCGATCCTCCGATCTCCCACTCAGAGCTACAGCATTACTATAGCTTCATTAAAATTATACATTTGTGCAATGGAGGTGTGCAGAGATCGCCGACGAGCATCGGTTTATCGTCTGAAACGTTGGGGCTAACCTGGAATTTAACCATGTAGCGGCATGCAGCTCCCTTGCTTGCGGGGAAACGCGTCTCCGGCCGATTTTGCATAATAATCTCGATCTTGTGGCATATATGTTTAGCTGGTTACCCAGAGCCATATCGAACTGAATCGTCTTGGATCTTGTATTGCCTGTGTTTATTTTCTAGCTTAATTTTGGCTTCAAAACTTAAAGCTATAGTTCACTGTTTGGGTTGCGCATCATGGCGCCTCAATTCGATGTCTTCAACATGCATATTCCCCCGCTTTACGCTCTCATCCCCGGTGGCCTCGCTGTCCTAGTAAGTCAACGCGAAATAACCTGGAATCATAGAATAGAACCTTGTTTAATTCTCCTCAGACTATCCTCTACGCATCTTACAACGTGATATACAACATCTACTTCCACCCCCTCTCATCCTACCCCGGCCCCAAATCCCACGCCGCCACCCGCCTCGTCTACGTCTACTATCACCTCACCGGCCAGCTCCCCTACAGATGTCAGCAGCTCCACGCAACCTACGGCGAGGTAGTACGTACTGCCCCCGACGAGCTCTCCTTCACCAACGCCGATGCCTGGAAAGAAATCTACGCCCACCGCCAAGGCCACGAGCCCATGCCCAAGGACATGTCCTTCTACAACACCCCCTCCAACGGCGCCCATAGCCTCATCACAGCTAATCGAGAAGATCACTCACGCCAACGCCGCCTCGTCGCCCATGCCTTCTCCGATAAAGCTCTGCGCGAGCAAGAGCCGCTGATCAAGGGGTACGTTGACCTGTTGATCCAACGCCTCCATGAGCGCGCAGGTACCGGTCCCCTCGATATGGTATCCTGGTACAACTGGACGACTTTTGATCTGATCGGCGACCTTGCGTTTGGGGAGTCCTTTGGGTGCCTGGAGAACTGCACGTACCACCCGTGGATCAGCATGCTCTTTGCCAGTATCAAAGCCGGGGCTTTTATGAGTTCCTTGAAGCGCTATGGTATAAAGTGGATGATGGTGCTGCTGGTTCCGAGGGGGTTGCTGAAGAGTAGGACGGAGAATATGGAGCTGACGAAGCAGAAGGTGATGAAGCGCCTTGAGCAGGGGACTAATAGGCCGGATTTCATGAGCCATATCCTTCGACACAATGATGAGAAGGGTATGAAGGTCCCGGAGATTATAACGAATTCTACCCTGTTGATCGTGGCGGGGTCGGAGACGACGGCGACGCTGTTGTCGGGCGCGACGTATCATCTCCTGAAGAATCCGAGGGTGATGAAGAAGTTGCAGAAGGAGATTAGGAAGGCATTTAAGGTGGAGGAGGATATTGATATGACTGGGGTGAATGGTCTCGAATATATGCTGGCAGTATTGGATGAGGCGTTGCGGATGTATCCTCCTGTGCCGACGGGGATGCCACGTCGTGTTCCAGGTGATGGAGATGTTATTAACGACCGATGGGTTCCGGGAGGGGTATGTGTTTGACCCCAGTGTTGGCGTAAACTGTACTGATGGCTGACTACTTGCGAATTAGACATCTGTGTCGGTAAACAACTGGTCAACCTACCGCTCCGAAGCCAACTTCCGCGAGCCCAACTCGTTTATCCCCGAACGTTTCCTCGATGATTCTCGCTTTGCTTCAGATAATAAGCACGCGCTGCAGCCGTTTAGCCTCGGATCTAGAAATTGCGTGGGCCGAAAGTAAGTTTGACCTCTCATGTCTGGAGCGGAATGGTTGTGATGCCAAACATTGAAGTCCACTCGCTAACTATTTGTAGTCTCGCCTACGCCGAGATGCGTTTAATCCTCGCACAGGTACTCTGGAATTTCGATATGGAGCTGGCACCGGAGAGCGACAACTGGGTAAACCAGAAGATATTTTCGTTGTGGCAGAAAGGGCCACTGTATGTTAAATTGACGCCGGTAGTGAGGTAGTAAAATGGAAGGAGGTCGGAATAATCATGTCACTCAAACGTCTGAAGGACAACGCGGAACAACCTTGTTTACAGCAATAATAAGTAAAATAAATACCCTTAACCATTCAGTGATATCATTGTTGACGCCAGCTACTCATCTTACTAGATCCCTCTCTGCGCAGTTCCATAAACTCATTCACTCCCCGTCCCCTTCGCTGCCTTCGCCGCAGCCAACTTCCTCAACCACACATTCCCCAACACCCTCCCCTCCTCCTCAACCCCCTTCTCCCTCTCATCAAACTTCTCCCCCCCCCCAACCGCAAGATCCGTCATCACCTCCCCCAACTCCGCCGCCGGACTCACCATCCCAGACCAGAACCACCTCAGCGGCGGCGCCACCACGGTCTCCAACCCCTTCAACCAAAACTTCCTCGCCGGCATGAACTCATGCGCCGGGTGACCGTGGGGTTCCACATAGCCAGGGCGCACGGAGTAATGGCGGAGAGATGGGGTGACTTTCTGGAGAGCGAGGAGGGCGGCTTCGGCGCGCCCTTTGACGAGGCCGTAGTTGGGGGTCGAGCGGCTAGGGGTTACTGCTGCGCCTTCGCCTGGGAGGGGTTAGCTGATTCGTACGACCAAAAAAATGGGTGCTGGAGAGGTGTACCAGAAACGTAAATGAAGGTGAACGGGTCATTCAGTCCCGAAAACGCTTTTGCAGCCGCAAGTGGGTAGTCAACTGTGATCTTCTCGTACTCTCTACCACGCCATCAGATTAGCTAGACGCCCTACTACAAGCACAGAAACAGCAGGAATGGACACGCACTCCCTGGAGACATCATTAATCGACACCCCCTGAGCCCAGATGCAGGCCTCTGCGTCCTTGAGGTCAGCCAGCAGCGCAGGAGGGTAGGACGTGTAGTCCTCGTGAAGGATAGTCGTGACTTTAGGGTTATTGGCGGCGAGAGGGACAAGGCGGCGCGAGAGGATGGTGACTTTGGTGACCTTGGGGGCGGAGAGGAGGTGGTGCAGTGTGGCGGTGCCGATGAGGCCAGTGGCGCCGGTGAGGATGATGTGCATGATTAGATTGGGTATGGACGTGCAGGGGTTGGATATAGGGCTGGGCGTCGGGGTTTTTGAGGTTGTAAGTTGCGGAGGGAGGGGAGAATATCTATAGTTCTGTAAGCATTTGTGTAAGCACGGTAAACAAAGGCGTAACACAATTACTAGGCTGATGATGTTTGACGACGATGTGGTGAGACGGCGATCAGTTGGATTCTGGACTTAAATGAATGTAAGCTGCAGTATCTCCAGCCAATAGGGGCATAAATGACTTGAAGTCACGTGTGTAAGATTGTAAATATGAGAAATGTCTTGGCATCGTTTGGATTGTTATGAGAGTTATAAAAAAGCATTCTTCACGTAACAAAACACGTTGAACGTCTGAATTGTTTGTGTTCACAGCTTTGGGGAGGAGTGTGATTTATTGGAGAGACCGTGATAATGGGCAGACGCCCTGGGACGGTACATGAAGAACAGTGTGAGTTTGGGTGAGAGCAAGGTACAGTATTTCAGTTCTGTGCTGAAGTACTGCAGTTGGGGATCCCATACAAATTTGCTGTAATCCCCAGCATCTGTACTTCCATAGCCGCCAACACCCTATATAAGCGCCAATTGCTCGTCTTCCCCCCAACAATGGGAGGTTTAGCTCGGCCTGTTAGCGTAACGACACTCTGCACGCGTCAGTTTCATAGGATCTAGAAAGCCTCGGGGTCTCCATTCAAGTGCCGTGACCTCGCAGTGGAGTACCCACTCGGTCAAGTGAGAGACCCATTATTTTTTTCTTTTTCATTCCTGATATTCAAAAAATCCTCCCGATCGCTGTGGAAGGAGTTACCGGGGGGTTGTTCTTTGTTCTTTGTTGTTGATTGTTTTTTTCTTCTTTGTCTCGCCTGGCGAGGCACAGAAATGTCAGTACAGGTGTTTTGGCTGGTGTTTTCGGGGGAGGAGCGACTTTGATATTCGTTTAGCCGCGCCAGACGCGAAGGGTGTCAGACGCGGCTAATTCACAACACGTGAATTCATCACGCCTTCTGACACTGTTTACGATGAACGACTTCATTGATAATAAAAGCATACTTCTTTTTATATATGACATTTTATTGTGATGGTTCCAGGCTTCAAGCATCTTCTTCCAGCTGAGTTTCAATCACGTGTTTTGACTGTTCATGGCTGACCTTTGCTCTTTCCCTCAAAGAGATTCGACAACACCACATCGCCCCTCAAAAATCGTCAATGGCTTCCTTCTTCCCGCCTTCCCGAAACGCCGCAAATGCTTGAATCAGCCATCTCCTCAAATTAAACCTGTCATGCGCCTCAAATCCGGCACGATCCAGCAACCCGGCACGGCCAGACCAAATGCCCGTCTTACAATCTTGGCTTCCCCGCACTGATCTTCGGTTTCACTTTAAGGACACAGCCAAAACCATACTTAGGATACGCCTCAACGTCAGCCACAACGGACGATGTTGATGCGATGGACCACTTCATGACGGCGACAATGACCCGGAAGTCTGCCAATGGGATCTGCAACCCCGCTCACGTCTGAATCATGCCGCTGTTAGTCGCTCGGCGACTTTTGCTTTTTCTACGGGCCGAACTATACTCTATACGCTAGGTGCCATGGCAGGCACTTATCAAGCTGCTGTAGCGATATGCCTTGCGCCGTCGTCCTATGGCATGTGCGCGTGCCTGCCATATCCACCTTCCGGACCTGTCTGGCAAGCGAGAGATCGGCAGAGGCAGTGCCGATCATCAGCTCGCACAAGGATGGATGGGGGTCAAGTAGGCGAATTGACAGGGTGGCATGGAGGGGCTGTGGATTTGACGTAGCAGGGAGGTAGTATAGATCAGCGCCATGTGCTGGGATGGCTGCGAGCTTATGAACATTCGGAGCTTTATCCCCTGGATTCGGTGACTTCTTGGGCCGTGTGGATCAGCGGGTATATAAGCTTGTTGTTCCCCCGAATTATGATTCTTCAGCCCTTCTCTGTTGTATCCACAGTTCAAAGCAGGTCGCCATCATGAAGCTCTCTGCCCTCGCCGTCGCCTCCATCCTCGGCTTCGCCGCTGCCACCCCGGCGCCGCTCGAGAAGCGTGCTACCGTCCAGGGATTCGACATCTCCGGCTACCAGCCCAGTGTCAACTTCGCAGCTGCCTACGCCAGCGGAGCCCGCTTTGTGATCATCAAGGTGAGACCTCCCCCACTACCCGCATAGAACCATAATAACTAACCAAACCCGCCAGGCCACCGAAGGAACCACCTTCATCTCCTCCACTTTCTCCTCCCAGTACACCGGCGCCACCAACGCCGGCTTTATCCGCGGTGGTTACCACTTTGCCCACCCCGGCTCCTCCACCGGCGCCGCGCAGGCCAACTACTTCCTCGCCCACGGCGGCGGCTGGTCTAAGGATGGTATCACCCTCCCCGGTATGCTCGATATCGAGTACAACCCCTCCGGCGCAACCTGCTACGGCCTCTCCGCCGCGTCGATGGTAGCCTGGATCCACGACTTCGTCAACACCTACCACACCAAGACTGGGGTCTATCCAATGATCTATACCACCACTGATTGGTGGACCCAGTGCACTGGCAACAGCGCGGCGTTCGGGAGCACCTGCCCGCTTGTCCTGGCTAGGTACGCCTCCGCGCCCGGCACTATGCCGGCGGGATGGACATACCAGACTATCTGGCAGAACAGCGATGCTTATGCTTATGGTGGTGACTCGGATGTGTTCAACGGCAGCTTGGATCAGTTGAAGAAGATTGCTCTTGGTTAAAGGGAGGGTCTCTTTGCGGAAGGAAAGGGGTGGGGACGAGTAACTATGAGATGCGATGCTGGGAATGATATTCAATTCAATTCAACGCAGCCAAACAGCAATAAGAATAATAAAAAACTAAATTCTGGCCAGATAGATATGTTGCTACAGTAGATACAATCCGGCAAGCCTCGCTCTACCCTTCCCAATCTCGAATCGACATCTCTTTCCATCCCCCAAAAAGTCCCCTGAATCCCACTCATCCCGTCCCTTCAAGCAATAGAGAAGCTGCTATTGTCTATCGTCGTAGTCTCATTACGCGCAGCCCTCAATGCCTTACCCTGTGCCTCAGCCTCGAGGTTCTCCACCGTGATCCCCACCTTCAAACTAAGAAATCCCTCGGTATCGAGATCATGCACCGCACGTAGCAGCCATGTACGACACGTCAGCGGCCCAAATCGTGTCGTCTCCATGAGTGGCACCTGCGCGAGGCGGTCACCCAGTGCCTCTAGGATCCCCGGGCTGTCGAGTATGGCGATCTTGAGGGCAGCCACCAGGGACAGCGAGTAGATAATGTTGCTGCTTAGGTGCTTATCAAAGAACCATTTGTCTGCAACGCGCGTGATGTGAAAGACCCAGCCGTTGGGCCCGCAGTGAAGGTATAGGCCCCAGTGCCATGTATCGGGGGTAGTTTGCTTGGAGAGCAGGATGTATAGTCCGTGGAGGTCGAAGGTATGGGTGGCGGTACCGGCTCTTTGAACTGAACTGCCTATAGCCATGGCTTCGGGTGCGAGTTGTCGTGGGGTGTTTTTTTTTGCAAGTTGTAGGATGTGTCGGAAAGGGGTGCTGTTGTAATATGCGTCTTGTAGTATGTGATAAAAAGGCAGCGAGGCTGGAGATCTGAAGACTCTATAAAGGATGGGAATAGACCATTACTTATACCCATAAAGCTATACAATCCAACAAGATTTCTTATCATCCTCGTATGTTACAACATGGCCCCCTCGCGCTGTCTACAGCTATCTACATCCAGTTCACAGAGTGCCTTGCGCCCAGAACCTCAAGGCGTTGTCGTAGGGGCTAAATTTAGGCCTAGAAGATGTTGGATCCCCTCAATATAACGCAATATCAAGGGAATCCAACATTGCTACAGATGATGCCATTGGATACACCTCTGGTCTCTGCCTATGTTCGTTGGGCCGGCGGTTGATGGCAGGCGTTTACATGAGGAGGCGCCTGGCCTGTAAACGCTGGCCAACGTTTTAGAAGTCGACCGACCCACAGCGGCCACGGTCCGCTGTACTAGACCTAATATTAGGACCATCGGCGGTTAAACAAATTGTAATTGTTGGTTTTACAACCGGGTTGAATGCGATGCCCGGAATTGTAAAATTGTAATATCGCGAAGGAATGAGCATCGGCGGATCATCCTCTTCACTTGGCATAGGGGTACGTTCGGTACGGTATTGCGAAGTAATAAACGGCGGTACCCTTCGAAATCAAACATCATCCTCTCTTACCGTAAACAACGACACACAATTGATCCCACAGGATGACATATCACCACGCTGTACAGCTGTTGTAATATTATTGTATTTGCGCTGTTATATTGCTTTGAGGCTGAACGACATCCGGGATACTTCCTCAGCGCCATGGCCGACGGAATCGTCGATACCGCGATAAGCGCAATTGAGGCGGCTGACCTGACTGCTATCGAACATAAGATTCTCGTAAACTTCGTTAAAGAGGCATATGAACCTAGCCTGGCAGCACAGGAAGTCCTCGACAGGATACGTGATGATGACCGGCCGGTGGAAGAGACCTTGCGCGTCCTCAAACGGGACTGGCACAAGCTGGTAGCTGTCAGTGAGTATCTCCATTCTTCTCCGCGAGTCCAGGCCAGTACTAAACCTCACATAGTCTCTCGCCAAACGCCGATTGATGCTTCCCTCAGAGACCTGATTGCTCGTCGCGATCCTGCCAGGTGTTGCGTAACCCCACCTGACCGCCAGCAGCGCGATGAGCCAGAACCAACGTTTATTATCCCGCCCGCTCTATCAGAGCTGGTAGATGCGGATGGAGCTGAGGTATTGTGTTTATTCTTATGGACCATGGCCCTTAATACTGACGCATTTATTGTAGCACCCATCAAAGTCGCTGCTGGACGCGTTCATGACGCCGTCGAGAGCGGCGCGGTTGCAGAGCATGGTTTCAGACAGAACCGATCCGGGGAAACTTACAAACGCATTGCTTCTCGCACCAGGCGTACAGCACGCCTTTAAAAACGGACATCTCCAGGTCCGGATCCACGGTGCGAAGAGTTGGGACAGCCTTGATGAGGATGCAGGCAAGGACGACTTGAAGGCTAAGGTGAGCATATCTAATCCAATGCTGCACATTGCCATCAGCATTTTACTAATTTGAGTAGTACTTTATTTTTGAAATATGTCCAGAACCTTATGATCATATCCTTCTTGCTGATAGATCTTCGTTTTACGGCCCTGGCTCCCCTTACACAATCGCTCTACAGACTGAGGATCCAAAGCAGCTCCCTTTGCCAAGCCCTTTTCTCCTCAAAACGCATTTCAAGTTTGCCAACGCTCTTCATCGGTTCCATGTTGAGGAGCGCATAGCCGACGGCTGGGGCCCTCTAAAGTCTCAATGTGGGTTCACTAGTCTCTCTTGATCGCATTCCACATGCTAACTCGTCTGTGCAGCATACTTCAGTCGCAGCACACAACTCATAGCCCGCACCCTCTGGCACCTCGTACCAAAATTCATCCGCATAACCTGCTACCGCCATCTCCTCGAAAAAGGAAAATCCAAGTACGGCCACGACATCTCCGACGTCGTGCAGCAGCTCCCCCTCGGCCTCTACGCAAAGCGCTGCACAAGGGCCGGAGACAACGAGATCCACGCCCTCCGCACCCTCGAGCGAGAAGCCCCCTCCATCCCCGCCCCCCTCCTCATCGACACCTTCAGCGACGACTCAGGCGACTGGTTCATCATGACTCGCGTCCCCGGCACGCGCCTCGAAAGCGTCATCCACCGCACCTCGTACGCTGAGCGCGTCCAGCTCGCCGCCGACCTCTCCAACATCCTCTCCCAAATGCACAAGATCAAGAACAAGTCGGCCTACCGCTATTCAAATGTCTCCGGTGGCCCAATCTACGACAACCGCCTATCTGACAACGCGGGCCCGTACAACTCCGAGGGAGACCTGAATATGCGCCTCTTGGGCAGGACCGAGTTTATGAAGTACCTGACGGATGAAATCCCGACTGCGTTTTCGCGGTCACACGACTCGGTGTTCACGCACGGAGATCTCTTCTTCTCCAATGTGCTGGTGGATGGGGGGCGGCTGTCGGGGATTGTGGATTGGGAGGGCGCTTCCTTCATGCCGGCGTACTGGGAGTTTACGAAAGCAATGCGGACGGCGAAGAGCGATGAGGCTGTAGGGATTTATCGGCGAGTTTGGGGACACGAGTTTGATCTGGAGCTGAAGACGGAGAGGTGGATTTGGAAAGTATTTCCGTATGGGTCATGAGTTTAATGTGGAGTTGGACACGAGGGGTGGCTCTTTAATTCTTTCTGTCTGGGGCTCAGCAGGAGGGAGTTTAGCGCCTGGAGTTGGAAAATAAAAGAACGGTTCGGAAACTGTAATTGTAGTGTCATAGTCATTAAATCATATCCGTCGTAAACCTACCATAGCAAACCTCAACCGTGATCACCCCCTATCCCCTACTCCTTACCCCCTACCCCTTACTCCCCCTATCTCCCACCCGCTCAAAGAATAACATGTTTACTCCTCAACACTCTATCCCCATTCACCACCGCCGCCGCCGCCGCCCCATCCTTCGCCTCCGCCTCCACATCCTCCACTGTACTCCCAACCCTCACCGAGATCCACCCCTCCCCATCCAACTCCTCCAAAACCCTCAACACCCACGTCCGACACGTCAGCCCGCCCCACCTCTCCGTCTCCTCCAAAGGCACCTGCTTCACCCTCTCCTTAAGCGCATCCTCCAGCTCAGTCTCGACCGAGGTCAGGGCTAGCGCGCACACGATGTCGGCATTGTAGCTTGCGTCGGGGGTGCGGCGCGCGTCGAGGATCCAGTGCTCGCCGAGGCGCGTGATGTGCTGCGTGTAGCCGCCGTGGGCGAGGGAGACGTGAATGTAGAGGGACCAGTGCCATTTTAGGGAGACTTGTTGGCGGGAGAGGAGGAGGTAGAGGGTTTGGGGTTCGAGGTGGAGGAGGGGGTTGTTGGGGGGGGAGGTGGGTGAGGTGGTGGAGGTGGATGCCGTGGCCATGAGGGGTTGTTTGTTTTGTCTGGACAGGTTTTTTGTGGATTAAGAGACAGCCTGGGCCTATGAATATGTTTATTTGTTATGTATTTTGTGAACGTTGGATGAGGGGATTGTTGGTGTCACATTGCCAATTGTTATAATTATAGTCACGTGATTTGATATAATCCATATCACGTGATTGTACCTGGCTTAGAGATGAAATCCCGCATTTCATCCACGTGGAAGCATCTCACCAATAATATAACAATTATAATTAATGTATGCTGTAGTAATGGTATATGCGATATAATATAGAAAATATACATATATATATCATCATCGCAAAGTTGGAAGGGGATGGTCGTGCTCGCTAACCCCTAACACCCCTGGCTCCACTAACCCCAACCACCCCCAAATCCCCTGCCAACCCCTCCATTTTCCCTTTTTCCCTAGTGATCCCAAAGCCTCGCCAACCAGCCAAGGTTGCAGCGAAAAAGATGGCGGGGAGCGACATATGTAAGTGGCTCGTTCGACCTGCAGCTTTTATTCCCTCTTCCTCTCTTCTTCATCTTTCCCGTACTACTTCACTTATCTATTCTCTTCATAAATCTATCGCTCTCGATCTTTTATACACTGTCTCTCATTGCTGTCGCATCGTGAAGTTGTCTTATCAGTACTGAACACTACTGCGAGGCTGCGAAGTGAGAATACCTCGAGGTCAGCGACACGGCTTGAGAGTCTATCGACACAACAACGAGTACAATACAAACTCGACATCACAGACAGACTGAAGGCTTTATTCGTCGTTTACAGTGTACCTCGGCGGTGAGCCAAACGCGACAAGAAGGCGCCTGTTCCGTCGGCGCAACACCTGCACTGCGAGCGACCTCGACAACATCACTCCTCCGATCATTCCGATCACCAACAAACCACCCTCTTTCACAACTACAAACCACCCAAAATGCTCTTCGGACTCTTCTTCGCCTTCTGGCGCTTCTCCCAGATCTTCACCCTCGTACGTTCTCCCTTGGTCTCTCCACACTCCTCCTCGAATAACTAGCTAACACCCTCCCCCCAGATCCCAGCAGTAGGCATGCTATCCTGGTTCATCCACCTCTACGTAACCGCCAACTCCCTCACCCCCGACGCCATCCTCGTCCTCTTCATCGTCGTCGTCCTCGCCGTCGTCTGGGCCATCGGCACGCTCTTCACCTACCACCGCTCCAAAAACAACGCCCGCTTCGTCGCGTTCATCGACCTCGCCTTCGTCGGCGCCTTCATCGGGGGGATCTACACCCTCCGCGGCATCTCGGGGGATAACTGCACCGGGTTGACCTCGACGACTTCGTATACGGCTAGCTTTGCGCTGCTGGGGAGTGTGAGGTTTGGGGGGTATGGGATCCCGTTGAGTAAGACGTGTGCGATGCTTAAGGCGAGCTGGGCGTTGTCGATTATGAACTGCCTCTTCTTCTTTTTCACGAGTATGTTGGCGTTCATGCATGGGGGACATAAGGAGGAGGTGGTTGTGAAGAGGGAGAGCCATGGGAGCAGGCATGGGCATAGGTCGAGGAGAGGGAGCAGGGGAAGCAGGGGCAGCAGGAGGAGTGGGGAGGGGAGCAGGGCTTATGTTTAGGGATGGGGAGGGAAGGGTATATGGATGGTGGGAGTATATTTGGGGTGATTTAACGGCCGATTATTACGATCGAGGGAGGGAAGGGATGATACCATGCCGGCGTTTATTTGGATGTGTTAGATAGAGACGACGGCTGAGTCCGGATTTCAGGATCGAATGAATGATTTGATTTGATTTGATTTGAATTGAATTGTTCGTATTTATTTGTCTGTGCAATAAAAGTATGCCAGTTCTAAAGTTTCACTCTTGCACCAATTTTCTCAACTAACAATATCCACCTCGTAATCTCATTCTCACTCTTTTTTCCTCACTCTCGATCCACTTGTACCTACCCTATGAACCCTTATTTCACTTTATTCCTACTTATGAACATTCTGCGTATAGTTTGCCCCGTTTGCCCATCTCCATCCACAGTTTGTCCCAAGTTTGCAGCGTTTGCACAGTTTGCTCCAATCCATCACCAAGTCAACCCCGAAATTTTCTGAATCGGGAAATGCGCCAGACCTCGCCTACCCCCACTAGCGTGACCCGCGCCAGATATATAAACTCCCCTCTCCCCCCAAATTCTCTTCTTTTCTTTTCATGTCGATTTTACTTCGTGAGTCTACCCTCCCAGCTCCGACTTCACTCACACACGAGTTGCCAGTCAAACAGACTATCTGAACACCAGCTAACCTTTTCCCAGATGGAATCATTTTCTTTAGTAAACATCCCCATACTGTGTTTCTCACGAAAGCCACAGATTCCAACCTGGTTGATGACTTATCTCCTCACTGCCCAAGAGTGATACCTTATACTCTCGCTCTGCGCGCAAGCGTGGCGGTCTGTCTTAAAAGAGGCGGGCTGTATTAGAGAGTGGTGATGATCTTGTCCCGGTCTTGCGGTCTGCCTTCGGGCGCGTGGGTTGGGTGGGTGGTGATGGATGTCTGACAGGCGATCGTCTTCTTTTTTTCATTGCTGGCTGGGCTTGATGCTTGGTTGTGAGGAAGAACGGTGTTGATTGAGAGTGCGGTGTCTACGTTTGTCTACGGTTGTGTTGATTATGGTGGAAGTTCGAGTTGGAGCAATGGTTAGGTTCATTGGGAGATATCTCTGGGTACGGCTGGTTGTACGGACTGTCACCATTGTCGTGTTTCTGGAATGTGCATAGCTGTTTATATCGTAGAATTTCCATAATAACCACATGTTGAAATATCTGCCTGGAAAGAATGTGATAACCGATCTGTGAAATTTTTGTACCAGCCTTGGAATTCTCTTTGTTAGAATACCCAACCTTATACAAGTGTCATCCTCAGTCTAATCCCATCCTTCGTGAAGACTCTACCATAATAACCCAGAAATATCTACACATCTCACGTCCAAGTACAAAATAAGACCCTTCACCCATTTCCAAGATCGTCGTCAACGCCAAGAGAAAAATAATTCCTCCACCTCCCAGCCTCGCCCACCCAAAAGCGGTGAGACCCCATTTATTCTGCCGCCAAAAAGATCTCCAAAACCTCCCCCCCAACCCCAACACTACATACACCTCACCACCGCACCTCCCAACTACAAGGTCCAATCCTCCGTTCCTCCGTCCAGCGGACCCCCAATCGCAAAGATGTCGCTGTACGAGAACCTCTGCCAGCTCCCCCTCAGCTCCGAGCTCTTCTGCCAGGCCATTCACCCCTCCGAGCCTATTGTCGCTGTTGGCCTCTCCAGTGGACACGTTCAGGCTTTCCGCCTACCGGCCGAGGAGGAGGATGACAATGTTGGGTCTGACGATGACGATGATGACGACGAGGATACTACTACCCTTTCGGCGCTTTCCAATGGCAAAAGCCACATCGAAACTCAATGGCGCACACGCCGCCACAAAGGCTCTTGCCGCTCCCTAGGCTTCAGCGCAGACGGCGACGGTACTTCCCCCTCTCCCCAGCATTCTCCCCTACCTCACATATCACCCGAACCCAAACTGACTTCCCCCACTCTTAGTCCTCTACTCAGCAGGCACCGACACCCTCCTCAAAGCCTTCTCCCCCCTCACCGGCATCGTAACCTCCAAGCTCCTGATCCCAACCCACAACGACCTCCCCGACCACCCCACCCTCCTCCACGCCCTCTCCCCACAAACCCTCCTCCTCGCCACCGACTCCAGCGCCCTGCACCTCTTCGATCTACGCTCTTCCTCCGAATTTGGCGCGGCTAAGCCGGCGGCGACGCATAGACCGCATGATGATTATATTTCCTCTCTTACACCGCTTAAGCCGTCTGATGCGAGTACATCGGGGTTTGCGAAGCAGTGGGTTACTACTGGCGGGGGAACACTGGCGGTTACGGATTTAAGAAGGGGCGTGCTGGTGAAGAGTGAGGAGCAGGAGGAGGAATTACTCAGTTCGCTCAGTGTAGATGGGTTTTCGACGCGCGCGGGGGGGACTGGGGAGAAAGTCGTTGTGGGCGGTGGAAACGGCGTGTTGACGCTGTGGGAGCGCGGGATTTGGGATGATCAGGGAGAACGTGTCGTTGTTGTTCCTGGGGGGAAGGCGGAGGGGGAGAGTCTGGATGCGTTGGCGCGTGTGCCGGGGAGTAGGGAGGTAGTTGCTGGGTGTGGGGATGGGAAGGTGAGGATTGTGGATTTGACAGGACGGGGAGTGAGGCATGTTCTGAGACACGACGAGGTTGAGGGTGTCATCGGGGTGGGGTATGATTGCTACGGCCGTCTGATTTCAGGAGGTGGAGATGTCGTCAAGGTGTGGGCGGAGAAGGAGGGTGGAGCGGGGGCTAGTAGCGAGAGTGAGAGCGATAGTGATGAGGAGGATAGTGAGAAGGATAGCAGTGATAGTGAGGAGGAGAAGCCGCAGAAGAAGAGGAGGAAGGGGAAGGGGGGTGCGAAGGGGGAGGGGGGGACACCGAATGGTGTTATTGGGTTTCAGGGGATGGATTGATAGCTGATCTGATAGCTGATAGATGATGGTGGCTTGGAGCATGTATATAGTTGTCACCACAACCAGTCGTGACGGAAGGAGTTCACAGCATCCTCAATATGCTAAATTAAACGTACAACCTCAACCATATAGACGCACAAACCAACCCCCCTCCCCCCCCCCAAGTCTACCCCCCCAAAATATCCGCCGAATTCACCGGCCCCCCATCCGGCCACCCCGCCCCCTCAGTCCTCCACCACCCCCTCTCCCTCGCCCTCCCCCCCCCTTTCCCCAACCCAAACCCCCACGTCAGCGCCCCGCCCCACACCTCTCCCACCTCTGCGCACCGATCCAGGAGGGCGCGGATCTTACAGTAATCACCCGGCGGGACGTCGCCTCCGTCTTCGAGGTGCGGGATCGTGCAGTAGAGGAGGTAGCGGATTTGGGATGCTAGGGAGGGGGGGATGGGGGAGGGTGAGGTGAGGGTGAGGAGGTAGTGCATGTCTTGCGCGAAGGACTGCCAGTTTAGCATTTCCAGCGCTGTAAGCACGAAGGCGCGCGCGGACTGTTCTTCCGCCGTCATGGTACTCATATCCGGCGGCTGTGTATACAGACGTTTCGGAAACCCCTCTTGAGCGGGATGCTTCCGTGACCCGGGAAGATGACCATGCAGCGAGTTATTGAGAAATGTCTCCGCCGGGTCGAGGGGGGTGAGGAGCCCGGGACCGGGAGGGGGGAGGGGGGGGAGGGGAGAGGAGATGCTCCCGAGGCCAGAGATGACGGGGGTGTTGCCGTCGGCGGTTTCGGTGGAGGGGCCGTAGATGGGGGGGCCGCCGCGGCCGGGGGGGAGGTTACTTCCGTTGCCTTGTTGTGGGGGATAGCCTCCGCCGCCTGGGGGGTAGCCGGCTTGCTGTCCGGGGTAACCGCCTTGCTGGCCTGGGTAGCCGCCTTGAGGTCCGGGATAACCTCCTTGTGGGTCGGGATAACCACCTTGTTGGCCGGGGTAGCCGCCTTGTTGGCCGGGGTAGCCTCCGTAGCTGCTGTCGTCGGGGGGGTGGAAGCCGCCGCAGTCGGGGCAGAAGAACTGTGAGTAGAAGTAGAGCCAGTCGTTGTAATCCATTGTTGCTGGTTTGCATGGGTTGTATAATGAGGACTGGTAGGATGGTGGCGTTGGTGTTAGGTGGAGAAAAGCGACGTGGAGTTGAGTTGAAGTCGGCTTTGATATAAGGAGAAGAAGGGGTGAATCACTGGTCGGATTTGTTGATTGCGGACGCTGAATGGATGAGGCATTCGCTGAAGCTCGAATTGGAGGGTGGATGTGAACAAGACATGGAAATGACACATTCAACGAAAGCTGAAACTTTGAACGAAAAGTAAAAGAGAATAAATTGGTTTATACACACCAGCACCGCGCAATGCAGCTACACGTATCATACACCCCCTCCCCATCCCTCATTTTCCAGCCCACATATTCCTTACAACCCCTCTTATATCACCCTACACAACAACATCCCCCCAATCTTCCTCTCCGCACACTCCCTAGCCTCCAAAATCCCCCTATCAGTACTAACAAAAATACACTCCCCCGTCTTCCTCAGCCCCCTCACAGTCCCCGCATCCCTCCCCCTCACCAACTTCGTAATCCCCTCCGCATCCACATAAATCCTCTTCGTCGGCTTACTCACCATCGCCATCTGACTCAGCACCGGCGCGTTATTCCAGTACTTCAGACCCAGCCACAACCGCCTGCTCGCTGCGTTTTCCTGGGTGACTGGCTCGGGGACGTAGGTGCTCAGCGCGTTGACGGGGGGGGGTTGAGCACCGCCTCGGGTCACGGAGCGGAGGAATCCGGATTGTTGGAGCGAGAGGGAGAGGCTGAGGATCATGTTCGAGGCGGGGACGGAGGTCAGGCCGAGGCGCGCGCGGCTGGCGTTTTGGAGGTGCGAGCACACGTTTGCGAGGTTGACGAGAGACATGGTGAGGGTCGCGGTGGTGGTGGTGGGGTGTGGGAGATGGTTCGTTGGCCCGCGAGGGCGGCGGGTGTGGTGGTGCGCAGTTGGGGGGTTTGGAGTGGTTCTGGGGAGGAAGTTAGATGGGGGAGTTGCGAGCTCGGGGGGGACGGGGAGGAAATACCTGAGGGTCCGTGGAGCTCAATTGAGCGTGGGAGCGGCGAGGTAGGAGAAGCGCGGTGGATGAGGTGGGAGTTGTGGTCGTGGGATATATATTTGTATATATTGGCCTCACTGGAGCTTCATGTTCATGTCTATCCAATCGAGAAATTATTTGAGCATGGGTCCGTTCTGTGTTTGCCTCGAATATTAGGAGTCAATTAGCAATTATATTTGCCTTAAATATTAGGTGTCAATTGTCGGGCAACCCCCTGTTATCGCGATAGCCAACAGGAACGATCCAGCAGCCGCCGAGGGATCACACACTGCAGCATGTATCACACAGCTAAGTTACAGTTAGGTGGTACTTACCTTACTTCTCTTTGTCTGTCCTGTTCTTCCCCTTGCTTTCCTATATATCTCTCACTGTTTTCTCTGTTTTCCGCGGTTTTGTGAGGTTTGTGGTCGTTGTTTGCGATCACAACTTTATTCACTTGAGCTGTACAGCTACAGCTTCATAGACAACAGCTTCATATACCTAGCCGCCTAGCTGAGAGAGAACCCCGCACTCCGTAAGTCGGCAGGAGGAGAGAGGCCACGATGGCTGCTCATCCGGGCGAAGAAGTCACTGCGACACTGTGAGTTTGCTTCACCGCATCTTCCTATATATCCCTGGAGAAGCCATATACTGACAAGAACCCACAGCTTCGCCGATGTCCACTACTTCTACGGCCCGCCGACTGCAAAGCCGCCTCACCACCGCTTCGACAAAGGCTCCTACCTCTACCTCTACGAGAATGCCTCCCAGCGCCGCGCACGCATCGAGGTCGCCAATTCAGCCGGAACTCCAGACCAAGACGCCTTCGACGGCCGTAAGTCCCTTCCTACCCCTCCATACAACCCCCACCTAACCCCTCCCAGCCCTCGACAACGTCCTCATAACCTACGACCACAAGCACCCCACCCTCCTCACTATCACCATCGACGCCTTCCCCCCTCTCCCCCCCCAATCCCCCACCGACTTCCGCCTCCCCACCTATGATCCCAGAAATGAGAATAAATACCTCTACCGCCTCCACACAATCGACATCTACC
Organism: Pseudogymnoascus sp. 05NY08; assembly: GCA_001662605.1. Classification (NCBI taxonomy): domain Eukaryota; kingdom Fungi; phylum Ascomycota; class Leotiomycetes; order Thelebolales; family Thelebolaceae; genus Pseudogymnoascus; species Pseudogymnoascus sp. 05NY08. The sequence continues at coordinate 90,556 of KV458821.1, forward strand.
TCTACACCCCCGCCGACGCCACCCTCCTCCTCACCACCCTCCAGCGCCTCCTCCCCTCTAACCACCTCGCCATTGCTGGCGCTGTACTCCCCCCTCCACCCCACGCCCAAGCAATGAGCCCTATAGTCCAACAGCTCGAAAACATCGCTATCAGGGAGCACTCGCCCCAATTCGCCGGCCCACCTACTTCGACACCCCCGGCCTCTACCTCCCCACAAGCACCACAGTCCTTCGCACCACTAGCATACAACCCCGCTGCCCCCGCTGCGCCTGAGACAATCGCTCACCGCGAGAAAACGCCCCCGCCACCGGATGCAGGGACTAACCCCCTCCATGCCGCGACGCACGATCACCAGCAGCAACAGCAACAATACGCACCCGCCGCCCCCACAGGCGGGGCACTCTACTTCCCCGGCCCCCCCAGCGCAGCAGGCGGACAATACGCACCCAGCTCCTCCCCCGCCGCGCCGCACCCCGGCAGCACGCCCGCTGCGCAGCCAGCTACATCGACGTCGGGGTTAGCGTACGCGAACTACTCGTATGCGCAAGCGGGACAGCCGGTGCAGGGACAGGGGGAGTATGGTGTGCATCAGCAGGTTTATAGGCCGACGGAGGGGGAGGCGATGGGGAAGGTGAAGCCGGTGGAGGGGGAGAAGAGTAAGTTGGGGCAGAATGCGGTGAGGTTGGAGAAGGGGGTTACGGGGTTTTTGAAGAAGTTTGAGAAGAAGTATGGGTAAGTGTTATGGTGGGTTTGGGGCGTTAGCAGTAGCGTAGTTTAGGGAGAGTATGTTGGATTGGATATCTGAATTTAGTATGGAATTTCTTTGGAAGCAAATTTACTCTTGTAAGCTCATTATCGCACTATATCTCCCTCATATATCGTGAGATCTTACAGCAAGAAATAAGAAATATTATTATCATTCATCACATCCTCAGTTTCACAAAGCACAGCACAGCAGGTTATATAACTTCATCTTATATTCAACTCCCTTCCCTACCCCCCTAATGCACCCCCATATGGTAATCTTCTGTTTTCATACAACCCCTTCCTCCCCCCTATAATCTACCCCAAAAAATTAAACAACGAAAAGAAAGTGTTAGTAAGGTAAGTGATACGACAACATATGCCAAAACAAAAGAATCTCCCCCCAAAAACACACACACATTCCCCAAAAAAAACATCAAAACGCCTTCCAGCTATTCACCCGCTAAATCCACACCCACCACCCCCCCAACCTCTTCCCCATTTACACCCTCTTAACCACCAGCCCTCTCATTCTCCCACCCCAGCGCCCCCCTCCCCCTCCCCCCCGGTCCAACAACAGGCGTAGCACTCTCAACAACAATACTAGGTCCAACCCCCAACCCTCCCTGCATCCCTCCATTCCCTCCACCCCCCCCTCCAAGGCGGGGTAATCCCATAAAAGAACTCCTCCTCCTCTCACCCAGTGGTGGGGTGGTGGAGGGTATAGGAGGTGTATGCAACACGTAGGTAGTCTTCTGGGGCATGATATTCTCGGCCGCACGACCGACTGTGCCCATTAGGTCGTTAACTGAGATCCGTCGACGCGCGAGCGTAGACATACGACGTGGTGCTGGGTCTTCAGACGCACTACCAGCACCGCTGGAGCCACCAGAGGCCCCCCCGCTAGATGCACCGCCAGGGGCGGCGCCAGCTGGTGTAGGGGAAGGTGATTGCGAAGGAGGTGTCAACCCCCCCGCTGAAGTGACGACGGGAAATGAAGCCGCGCGGGGGAGTTGGATATGGCGGGGTGGAGAGACACGACGGCCTGGGCTGGGAGAGAGGCGGCGTTGGGCGATGGGGTCAATAAACGTAGCTGATGCGCGGCGGGAGTTCGACGCGTTAGCTGCACCGGAACTACTGGCGCCGCTACCGCTGTTGTTGTTAAGCCTGTTCAGTCTGTTCAGCTCCGCAGCGTCGTCGGTGTCGTATCCCTCCTCGATATCAGGGAAGGGAACAGGTGGGGATGCACTGGCGCGGCGCTCGATGATGGGGGGTGGTGCGGTGCTAAGGCCGAGATCGAGTTCCGTGACGGGGTGGGAACCGAGTGATAGATCTGGACGCGTGCGTGGGCTGTTTCCCCCGCTGGCGTGCGCGCTGGGCATATATCCCGGTGGCACGTCGCGACCTGCACCGAGGGAAATCTCATCGTACATTGGTGGTCGTGCGGGGTCATCTTCGCTATACCGCTCGCTGTAGCGGGTAGTATTGTCAAATGTCGAGAAACTGCCCATGCTTGCGCGTCCAGTAGCGCCCATATCGCCCGCGTCCCCGAGGAGGGGACGCTCGGATTCCTCAGAGTTAGCGCGCACGCGCGACCCGTCCAGGTGGGCTACGCCTAGGTCCGCATACGAGACCTGGCTAACAGCGCGTTCGCGCTCACGCAGCCGCGAATGCTCCGCGCGCAGGGCATCGAGGTTAGAGTTACTTTCTGCGCGGCCTCTGGTCCTCAGCTCGGCGAGAGCATCGAGGTCACCGCGGTCGCGGGCCTCGCGTCTTAGTCGCCGCCTTTCCTCGCGTGCAGCGATCTCGTTGCGTCGTGCGAGGCGGACTTGGTAGAGGGCTTCCATTTCATCTTCGCGACGTTCTTCCTCGGCCGCCTCGGCGATGTCGGGGAACTTGACGACGGTGTCTATGCCGTCGCGCTCGCCGGCGCGGCCGAGCACTTGCTCCGTCGACTTGGGAAGGAAGGCGTATTCGGGGAGGGTGGCGATGGAGCGCACAGAGGTGTTGCGGTCAATTGCCGAAGCGCTCGAGGGCGTCGCATTAGCATTGGAGGTGGAAGATATGCCGAAGTTGAAGGGGGCAGATAAGATGGCGCTGCTGTCGCCTGTGGAGGGGGGTTGGCGTCGGTTGGGGCCCGCGGTGCTGTTGCTGGTGATGGGCTCGAGGTGGGCGGCATCGGTGCGGGACATGCGGTATTGGGGGACGTCCCAGTGTATCCATTTGCGCTTGAGGTAGGCGGTTGGTAGGTATGTTGGTTTGGAATGGTTGCGGCGGAAACTGCGGAGGGAGTAGTAGGCGATTACGCTGGCAGCGAGGGCGAGTATTATGGCGCCTGCTATCTTGGGGGTGTTAGCTGTGTGTTCTCTGGGGGGAGACGGGGGAGGTGGATAAAAGTGAGAGTAGTGAAGGTAGTGAAGGTAGCGGTTCTGGTAGCAGGATGATAAGGGTATGAGAGTGTAGAATTGTTCCGGGATTGTCTTAAAAGTAGGGGTCTGGGGAAACCTACAATTTGACCCAGCTGGGCTCCCTTCATCTCACGCCGCGACAGACGCGGCTGATCGATGAACATGGTGACTTCGTGTGTATATGTACTTTGGGATCTTGTCCCAGTGTCGTGATATCGAGCTCTCAGTCCGACCGAGTATGTCGAATCGTCGATATCGTGTATCCTGAGCTCTCAGCTTTCGGGTATCGTCCTCCTCACTGCGTCCGGGTATATCTCCTCTCGTCGACCTTGATCCGTCTCTATCCGGGTATTTTGTTCTTCTCTTCTCCTTCCTCCTCTTAACCCACAATCCTCCTCTCGACACGTTCCACGTCGTCGTCGTCGTCGCTCCTCTTCAAGCTGACACGCCCAAGGCTGACACCTCCAGCTGAAAAGCCCAGGGTCCCGCCGTATGCACAGCAGTAGTAGCACAGCTTGCCGTTCTCCCGCTCAGCACAACAATAGCAAGCTCAATCACAACAACAGCGCGTACAGAAGGCTCAAAGAAGCAGAAGCAGAAGCAGAAGCAGAATACATAGCAAGAAAGAAGGGAAGAAGGAAGTCTAGAAATCCTACGGGGAATTGAAGCGCGAAGGCCCTCCTCTCGTCTGCGGCGGTAGGGCTTACGGCGTCAACCAGTCCGGCTAGCCTCAGCCAGCTCTCCCCCCGCCAAGACGGCATGGACAGGTACTTGTGTTGGTACTGGAGTTGTTGGTAGGATGCACGCTAAGTTGGAAGTAACTAGCTATGACAGGCTAGGTACTATGGTGTGCGTGGGATTTGACCCCTGGTGGACCCAATGGACGGTGACAGCCGGGCTAAATATAGAAATAAATTCACAGCCGCAATCCCTCAGGACTGGACACTGGGACTGGTCGACTATTTTGATATTTATTTTGATAATTGGCGCCAGAGATGCCAGCCTCCTCTTCTAATCTTCTATAGGGATAGTATATTCTGATTATATTCTGATTATACTCGTGATACTGCGGAATATTCTCTACAGCCTCCTTCCTCTCCATACCCCCCCCCCGAAGACGAAGACAATAAACCCCAAAGAGCCATACTTACGTACAGCGTCTACGCGCTTACCCTCCTCCTCCATCATCTCATCTCATCCCACCTCATCTCCCCGCCCCATCTTAACCCGCTGATCCATATCCCCAACCACTCCTCCCCCCACTACTCCACAGTGACAGAAAAAGATTCCTAATCCCCCTCCCTCTCCCACCCCGTTTCACAACCCACTACCCCACGCCACACCGCTACCAATTGGTCCCAGCCGCGCCGCACGAGCCGGCAGGATCGAATTGGCGCCGCTATGGCCAAGTCTGGTATGCCTGCAGGAGCCGCCTCCTCACCGCTAGGACGCCCCGCGCGACTCGTTGTGGCGGGAAAACTGGTGAAGATGGTGCGCCGGCGTTGGGTTGGGCCGCTGCTTATTGTTTGCTAGGTGCAGTTTTTTCGGTACTGTGGATATAACACGGCTGGCTCCTTCGCGTTTCGTGGCATGCGCGGTAGAGGCCGACTAGAGAAAGGCTGATCTTGAGAAGGCTGGAGAAGGGCCTTGAGGTTCCTGCCGTTCGAGTATTGGGAGTCTGCCCACTCGCTCCTTCCTCTTGTAAGGTTGGGAGTCAACCCAGTCGCTCCTTCCTCCTGTATGTTTGATGACGAACCATCGATGTCAGAGACGGCAGTCGCGATGCGTCAAGACGGTAGCGTGCTTACCAATATCATTCATGGATTATATCCTCGTTTTAAAGTAGTCCATCTTCAAGAACTACCTCCAGAGCAACGCTTAGAATTACATGTAACCCCTTCCCTCCCGCTGCCCGAACGCCATCTGCAATCCCACGATCCCACCATATGCTCACAATCCAAGCCCATCCCTTTTCCCTAATCAAAATACCTAATCTTCCCATCCAACCCCGCCGCCGCCACACGACTACTCTCCTGCGGCTGCCACGCCAGCGCCGTCACCGCCCCCTCCGCAACCTTAATCTTATGCCACATCTTACACGTCTTCCAGTCCCACACACACACATACCCCCCACTATCACCACTCGCCACAAACTGCCCATCAGGGCTCACCACAACATCAATCGCATACCCGGCGTTATTGTGCCCTTTGTACACCTTCTTCCTGTTCTGCCTGAACTTGTCTCCCGCCGCGTAAACCACGATCTGGTTATCCGCGCTCTGGAACAGCACCGCCTTGCCGTTCGGGTGGGCGTACGAGCGCACGAGAGGGTACATGTATGGCTCAGCAACGTACTTGATCGGGACGGGGATATGGTAGTCCCACGCCCTTAAACTCTTATCATCGGACGTCGAGATGAAGCGCCGCGCCTCATCGACGAACGTCAGCGTGTTGACGGCCGCGAGATGGTGATCGTACTCCTGCACGATAGCGCGCGTGCGTGTATCGAACTGCACAATCTTCTTATCGCTCATTCCGGCGAGGAACTCGTGCGCGTTCTCTGGATCGGGGTTGAAGCGCACCACGTGCGGGATCTTGCCCGTCGTGAAGCGGTTGATGCATTGGCCTGTCTCGGTATCCCAGAGCTTGATCATGCGATCATATGATGCGGAGAGGAATTGCGAGCCGGAGGTGTTGAAAGTGATATCCGACAGCGCCTTGGTGTGACCGGAGAACGTGCGCAGGAGCTCGCGCTGGTGGTACACGTCCCATAGCTTGACAGTCGAGTCCGCGCTGGCGCTGAGCATGACATGGCCGCTGCCCGGGAAGAAGCGCAGCGCAACAACCGGCTTCGTATGTCCCTTCCACGTATGTATCAACTTCTTCGGCACGAAGTTCTTGATGCTTCCCTCCTCCTTCCTCAGGTCCACATCCAAGTCCTGCGGCACATGCATATACGTCCTGCCCTGATAATCGCGTTCCTCCGCCCCATGAAACGTCGTCGTCTCCCCCCCCTGTCCCTCCTCCTCCTTCCTCTTCGCCACAGCCTGCGGCAAAGCCTTCACAACCGTCCCACTCTCCACCACCCCCTCTTCATCCGTAACCTCCTCATACTCCTCCCCGCTCCCCAACTCCCCCCCACCCTCCGCATCCCTCTCCTCATACTCAGCCCTCTTATACCCCGCCCACGGCCCAACATACTCCCCCTCCCCCTCCACCACCAGCGCATCCCCCCTCTTCATCCTCTTCGCCTTTATCCGCTCCGCCTCAGCCTTCAGTTCCGGGCCCGTCTTCCCCCCCCTCGCCCCGCGCTCCCCAGCAAGCTGCTGCGACCGAAAAGTATGCTCGCTCATGTACGTCTCCTGCGCAAACCCCGTCGGCACATTCTTCCGCTTCAGAGTGTTCACGTCGTCCTTGAATGGGTTCGCGGGCCCCTGCGAGGGGCGCGACAGGTTTTCGGCGCTGTATGGTACGACGGCGTGGTCGGGGCCCGAGAGTTGCCGCGCCACCAGCGCGTTCTGCGGCGCCATGTCCGCTGGGTAGGCGTTGAGGTCCGCCATGGTTGTGTGTGTGGTGTGAGGTTGTTTGGGAGAGCTGTCGTGTGTTGACGTTCTGGACTGGGGAAATTTAAGGTTGGCTGAGAGAGAGGTTCGCGGCGATAAATATGTGGTCACGTGATTGATTTGCTGTTATCAGAACCTCCGCAGGAGGGCTTGAATTATAGGGAATGACGCTGTTAACACTGATTTAGAGAACTAATACGCTGTAGATGCAAACATAATACCATTCATATTCACAACTCCATCCCATCTATCGCGCGCCCAATTGCTGTACCGTCCCCTTCCAGCTATATATAGCATATAACTACTCCATACCGTACCCACACACACGCACAGATATCCCCCCATCCTCCTCGCTCGAACCCGCGACTCCGGCTCTCTCACAACACTTCTCACATTACGATCCTCCGCACAGACAAGCTCTCGCTATGATGCCCGCTGTCCTCAGTCATTATCCCAACATTTCCAAGCACATCATTCATTCATCGCTGTCCCGTCTAGAACGTGTTCCGCTATTTAGTTCGTCTCGTCGCGGATGAGGGCGACAATCATGCTGGGTGGTGTTAGTCTAGGTTCATTGTAAAATGGGGTGGCTATAGCATACCTGTAAAGATAGAAGAAGAACATAATGAGGTGGAAACCAAGCTTGGAGAAGGATTCCTGATCCCGTTAGCAGATGCCTTGCCGGTAGATTGGAGCACTGCATACCCTCTTGTGCACATTCAGCTTGCGGAAGATCTCAGTCGCATCCAGGAGATGCGAGTTGCTCACGATCCTGCGCGCGTGTTAGCCCCAAATCCCACCCAAAGGACGATGCCACGCAGGCAGAAGGGGTGACGTACTTGTTCACGTTGTATGCCACGAGCGGCAGGTTGAGGATGAGCGCAACCCAGTAGCCATTGATGAGGAAGAGGAAAGTCAGGAATCCGTGCACCGCAGCCTCGGGGATAATGTATGTGTTGAGGCGGTTGCAGAGGTCGATCGGGTTGATGTAGTCACTGCGTCTAGTCAGCTCTGCTCAAACCGTGTATATCTGGCCCCCCATCCTGGCGCGCACAGCGCCAAAAATCCAGGGCCAAGGAGCGGAGGAAACTCACCACTCGAGATCACTGTACATAATAGTGAAGAAGACCTGCAGGAACAGGTTGACGGCATTAATAATGACCGCCAACAGGTATAACCAGGCCTCGCCGGACATCATGATGGGCAGATAAGTTTCCTAAGCGGGATCGCGTGCGTGCTAGAGATGCGTAAATATCCCCTTTTTCTCACAGCAAAGCTTCGTCTCTTCTTCTCTTCCCTCCCTTTTCTCCTGCGATTCGAAGGACTCCTGTTGGCGATGAAGCTGTGATGACGCGGGGGTTGATCGTTCGCGGGCTTCGGACTCGGAACGGAAAACTTGAGGATAGAACGGGAGAAGATGACGATTCAGCGAGGATTTCGTATTCTTCTCTAGAGGTTCTCGTGGCGTTGGTGGAGTTGCGAGGAGGAGGAAGCGTGAGGCGGTGGAAAGCTTGGTTGGGTAGCTCGAGGCCGAGATGATGAAATGGGTGTTTTGGCGCGCACGGGCGATGGAGAATCTTCGCCCTCCGGTGCGGTGCAGGCGCCAGCCACACTACTAAACCCTTACAGTGCACTGCCACCAGCCACCTCATATTTTTTCATTTTTGTTGGTTTTTGGGGGTAATAGGGGGCAAATATCTACTGCACGTGAAGATATGCAAAGGGACGATCAAATTCTTCATTCTTCATGGGTTTATTTTATTCTTAATGGTGAGTTCCTGAGTAACAGAGTACGGGTAGGTTCATACGTCAGATCAATAGTCAACGTCAAAACGTCATGTGCCTAGGGCTCATGTCTCCGTCTTTAAGGGTTCAGTGGCTCAGTTAATTCCCCGGATTGCAGCTATTTACACTGTGGAACCGCCCCGTGCCGACCAAAGGCATGACATGACACTGTCACTACTCTGCCTTTGTCCCATTCTCTACCTTCTCTACAACTGGAATTGGCACCGGGCCCCCAGGTGAGTTTGGTAACCTAGCCGTGAGAACCTCCACCCCATCCGCTGTCACCAAAAGTGTGTGTTCTATGAGAAAGTCAGCCAATTCCGCAAATATCAGATCCGCAAAACCTACCAAACTGTGCAGACCGCTTCCCGTCCGCCGTCGAGCTGGTCCAGTCATCCGGCCAGGTCTTATCCTTGTGCGTCCCCAGGTTGATCATAGGCTCGATCGTAAAGCACATCCCCTCCTTCGCCTGCCCAACCGCCTTGTTATTCTTGTAATGCGGGATGTTTGGCGCGCAATGGAACAGGCTGTTGATTCCGTGGCCGACGTACGCCTTGACGACGTCGCATTTCTGCGACTTGGCGTGCTTGTCGATCGCGGTTCCGAAATCGCGGAAGAGGACGCCCGGCTTGACCATCGCGATGGCGTCGTTCAGGCATGTGCGTGCCGCTTCGACGACACGCACGGAGTCGGGGTCGTTTCGGGCTTTCTCGCCGATGTAGTATGTCTCGTTGAGGTCGCCGTGGTAGCCGTTGTGGTAGAGGGTGACGTCGATATTGAGGATGTCGCCGTCGACCAGGACGCGCTTATCGGGGATGCCGTGGCAGATAATTTCGTTGACGGAGGTGCATACAGATTTCGGGAAGTGGCAGTAGTTAAGTGGCGAGGGGTATGACTGCGTAAACGTCAGCAAATGTTCCTACAAACACGGGGTATAATGGCATACGTTTCTCTCGATGCAGGCGTTGTGGACGATCTCGTCGATGTGATCAGTCGTGACGCCAGGAACCGCCGCCGCAGCCGCAATATCCAGGACCTCTCTCGCCAACCGGCACACCTTTCGCATACCATCCTGCGCTGCCTTGTCTAAAATCTCGATCTTTTGGCGTCCCTGCGCGCGCTCGCTCCTTGGGATGCCATCTCTGGCGTAGTCGGGGCGGGGTATCGATGCGGGGAGGGTTCGTGTCTCAGACAGCGGGTATACAGGCCTGAGAGGCCCTGCAAAGGGGTAGGTGGGGAAGGGATTGAAGAGACCTGTAATGGGATCGGGTTTAGATACGACACCGGGCACTATGAGGTTTCGGAGGAAGTTACTTGACTTGTGGGCGGTCTTGTGGGTGGACTGCGGGGTGCGTGTCAGTTTGTACTCGTTGGTGTCGCGTGGGGCACATCATAAAAGCCATGGAGTTCACATACCCAATTCTTCTTGAAGCAGTCCTGCGAGCAGAAAAAGCTGTCCTTGATATCAAGCTTCAAGCACGTCGGGCATTGCAGAGTGCCAGCCTCGTTGGGGCATTCGGCGCCGATGCACATGCGCTTTTGTTCTGTGGTTGCAGTCATATTGCTGGCGATGGGGCGTAGAGCTATACAAAACTGGATATCAAATATATCCTTTGTATGCCTGATCTCCCGCTGTAGTCTGTAGAGTTAAGTATGTTCAGGTGAAGATTATTCCTTTCCGATACAAAGCGTTGCGCCTTCTCCAAGACAACGCCCCAAAACCAGAAGTTCCTTCAGCCGACCGACATTTTGCGCCACAGTAATTGCTGACTGAGCCACACAAGGCTGAGTCGGCTGAAAACATCCGCAAGGCTGACAAACTCATGACGAGGCTGACCATTTTAGACGAGGCTAGAATATAAATCGCTTGGCACGTTTTAAAGCTTGTTTAAAGTTTACTCATCGGAGTGTCATCGGCCTCATCTTTTGCCCCGAGTGACACGCCATGGTTTGCGTAACGCTATTTGCTTAAAGCCCCGTCATTTCCCATCTGTTTCCTTTTCTTTTTCTGTATATATTTGTTCTATACGCACATACATATTATTCGCATCATGGATTCTTCATATTCCATCGTTGAGTCTGGCCTCGGCTTAGACTCAAAGCAGCACCAGCCAGGCGTGACACCGACGGTCACGGGTGCCCGGGGTTCAAATTCTGGTTCGGATGCCCGGGAAACCCAAAACCAACATGAATCCGGGACAAAGAGCAAGATTGTTGTTATCGGCGCGGGCCCGGTGGGAGCGCTGGCGGCCATATATGCGGCTGAACGGGGCTTCGAGGTGGAGGTGTATGAGCTACGCAATGGTAATTATATCATTTATTATCTATCGTCTCGGAATATATATGCTTTTTTATATGCTACTGCTACGTTTCTTTGCCGCCCATCGGGGTTTTCTCATGGTTTTTGTGTCGATTGGAGAAGACCAACCAGTCTCATTTTGAGAGTTCCCAGCTATGGCATATGTGCATTCTCATCTCTCCGAGCCGCAACCTAACGAGTAACAGATCTCCGTGACCCTTCAACGACGCCGTTGAACTTTACACGGTCCATCAATCTTGCCCTCTCCGAGCGTGGGATCAACTCCCTGCGAGCGAGCGGAAGGCTCGGCCTAGTTGAGCGTATCATGGCAGACACCATCCCCATGCGAGGCCGTATGATTCACGGCCAGAAAGCTTCGGGACGCCTCTATGAAGAAGCCCAGGACTACGATATCCACGGCAGGGTAGGTCATCTCGCATCTCTACCAAACCCTTCTAACATCATCAGACCATTTTCGCCGTCGACCGCGGCGGACTGAACAAGCACCTTCTCGACGAGCTAGAGTCAATGCCCAACGTAAAGATCTTCTTCAACCACAAGCTCGTCGGCGCCAACTTCGCCGACAACACCGCCTGGCTCGAGACCAACTCCCCCGCCGGCGAAAGGCAAGAAGTCGAAATCACCTTCGACCTCCTCATCGGCGCCGACGGTGCCCACTCCGCCACCCGCTACCACCTCATGAAGTACACACGCATGGACTACAAGCAGGAGTACATCGACACGCTCTGGTGCGAATTCACCATCGCCCCCAACGAGGCCTACCTCACCCCAACCTCCAAACACACCATTTCACCCAACCACCTCCACATCTGGCCCGGCGGCGACAGGATGTTCATCGCGATCCCCTCCCTCGACGGCTCCTTCACCTGCACGCTCTTCCTCCCCTCCGCCGAATTCTCCCGCCTCGCCACAGACCCCTCCACAATCCCCGCATTCTTCAACACCTCCTTCCCCGGCGTCACCGCCCTCATCCCCCCCGCCTCCCTCATCGCACAGTTCGAGGCAAACCCCCACCTCCCACTCATCTCCCTCACCTGCTCGCCGTACCACTTCCGCGCCTCGGCAGTCATCCTCGGAGACGCCGCTCACGCTATGGTTCCCTTCTACGGCCAGGGAATGAACGCAGGCCTCGAAGACGTCCGCGTCCTCTTCGACCTCCTCCCCCGCGCCACCACTCCAACTCCCGCCTCACTAGACCGCTACACCGCCCTCCGCGCCCCCGACGCCGCAGCCATCAGCGCCCTCGCGCTGGCGAACTACGTCGAGATGCGGGAGGGCGTCGTGTCACCGCTTTACAAGCTGAGGAAGCGCTTGGAGGAGACGCTGAGTCATTATTTCCCGGCGCTGGGGTGGGCGACGCAGTATTCGAGGGTGAGCTTTGGGAATATGAGGTATAGTGAGGTGGTGGAGGCGAGTCGGCATCAGGGGAATGTGATTTTGGCTGCCGGGGCGCTGGTGGTGCCGGTGATAGGGGTGGTTGCGGCGGTGTGGATGGCCAAGGGGGGAGTGAAGTGCTATACCCGTGCTGTGTGGGGGTTGGTTCACGGTCAGGTATGTAGAAGGTGAAGATGAGAAGTGTGGATGGGATAGATGCGGTGGTTGGATTGCCGACTACTTTCTCCTTTTCCTTTTCGAGTGTTCGATAGCGTTGTGTTTTGGCGAAGGGGGGAGGTTTCATTTCGGGGCCATTTATATTAAATACTACTCCATTCATGTTGAGATACTATCATTTAAATTACAATCTATATTATAATAACAGTTGACGAATAACAAAGAATCATTGTTGGGTCTCAGATCCGTCGGATACGCCGCTGCAGTACTTGGAACAAGTAAACAGATGTCAATCCTGCTTATATTGAGATGCGTTCTCACAATGGTAACTTTGTACCATGCACACGCATGGAGGGAGGCTTAACTTGGAATGATCTTTATAAAGATTCGTAAACTAATGACCAGGAGTGACCTTCACAATGTTCGTAAAGTCTTTAATTCACGCTATGCCCCGACTACTTCGAGTCGAGATCACACGTATCCAACAAATCCTGGGTCAGCTTCCCCTTGCGATCATAAGTATCAACATACTTATCCCCCCACTCACCAACAGTATTATCATAAGTCGTCTGCGGCTTCGTAACACACAAATGACACATCACCTTCTTCAAATTCGCCATCAACTCCAACCTCGGAAACTCCTCCACAACCTTATTATACTCCTCCCACGTCAACAAGCCCCCCTGCACACGATCCGGCCCCTGAAAATCCGCCCAAATCCCATAACTGCACGCCTGCACCTCAGCCTCCTTATAGAACACCACCGAGCCAATAGTATGCAGCGCAATTGCATCCCAGACAAGCTGCACGCGATGCTTATCCCAATGCGGGACCTCGCGATGCAGGAAGTCCCGCGCGGCATTCGCGCCGTCGACCTCGAACCGCTTATCCTCCGACACCAGCTCGCCGGTTGGGTCCCAGCCGATGTCGTGCAGCAGGGCCGCGACGGCGTGGACCTCGAGGTCGCGATCGGCAATCGCAGGGATCTTGGCGGTGATGATGAACCCGAGGAGCATGGAGCGGATGATGTGGTTGTATGCGAAGTCGTCGCTGTGGGCGCGCGCGAACTCGAGGGCCTTGGCGATGAGGGGGGTGTCGGGGATTGATACGCCGGCGAGGATGCGGGAGGGGAGAGGAGGAGTGCTGGTGTTGGTGGCGGCCATGGTGGGCTTTGGTTGGGGCAGCGGCGGTGGAATGGTGATGGTTGATTTGATTGTTGAATCCCGACAGACTGGAGGCGAATGTGAGCGGATGGAGATAATCGGAAAGTGTGTGACACAGCAGGGAGACCACTTTAAATGGGAGAGGGCAAATAACTGCTAGGAGACTAACTAAGGCAAGTTATGTGGAACTGTTACGAGTTCAGTAAGCTTAGGATGATAGAATGATGATAACACGTGGGTTAGGTAGTAGTAGTCCGCCGAGGATCCTTGGAAATCTAGCATTACTGGTGCAGATACTACTCTGTTATCTGTATGGAGGATGTAAAAGAGGGGTTTTGTTTTGAATATTGATCGGAGTACAGATATCCGTTCTACACCGTCCTAGTGGGGTAAAGTACCAAACTTCCACATGGGAGCCGAGCTTGGTGCGTGGCGGTACGGTCCGGTACCGGTGCGGTCCTAGAGTAATGGTTTGAACCTGTTAAGGAGGCAGGAGATGGAGAGGGAATAGCCTCGTAGTTCTCTATAATCCTCTTGCTACCTCTTTTACTGTACGTATGAATACTCTCCACGACGTCTTCTTGATCGTCAAGGCATAAAACTAGGAGGTAAAACTACGGGTTTCAGCAACCTTACTCCTATGTACTGTACCTGCCATTGCTTGTGGGTCAAAACCCCTACGACTAACTCTAGTTACGGAAGTACTAAGGGGGGGTTTTCTTAGGGTAGTACTACCTACCATTAGCATAACCCCATAAGCTAGAACCTCAACATAAAGCCCAAAGGGAAAAGGACTTCAACACGGCTTAAATCTTACTATTGACGTGATCACTATATACTAAATACTACCCTGCACTTGCTTACGTATAAATATTGAAGTAGACATTAAAGCGACAAGAGCGAACCTGCGACTTAAGTCCGTCCCTAGGGCGAAGCCTGTTTTAATAGGCCGCCTATTCTTACCAAATACTAAAAACGGCGCCGTATTAAAAATTGACGCTAAAAGACGTGAGGGGAACCTACCCTACATATATGCCAGGCTTTTTACGAGTCAAGCGCCCACCCCTCGACGCATTTCCTCATCCTACTCTAATATGACGGACCCAGCATCTCAGGACGTTCAGAAAGTGACAGAGTCTGCCCCGGTGCAGATCTCTGCCTCTCCACCGAAACCGAGCTCTCGAGCCAAATCGAGCTCGCCGCCGAAACCGAGCTCCCCGGCGTCTGTCGGGTCCAGAACTAAATCTGGAACACCCCCCCTAGCTGCATCCCCAACCAACACGCCACCAACAGCTCCAGGATATGCGGAGATCCCACAGGAACCACTCCCAGAGGATGGACTCGTAGAGATCGTGAGTTTTTGTATTGCGCTTGCTAGCATCTGCGGTGCCCATTCCTAACCTTCCCTTGCGCAGGATGACTGGGACTCCACGTACGGCGGCGATGATTCCCTATCGTGAGTACCCCGCGGCGCTCCTTTTTAGATTGAGCACACCCCCTAACAGTGTGCAGTGAGACGACTTCCATTGCGTCCTCTATGTACAGGGGATACATTGAGAATGGCAGGCGCTATCAGACAGTAAGGGAAGACAAGTACTGGGGACCGTCTGACGAGCAGCAATTCGAGACCTTCGAGGCTGGCCACCTTGTGTACCAGATCCTCGATTGCCAGGAAGAGAATACCCTCTTCCGCTCTCCCATTCCGGCGAATGCTCAGGTATGAAATGGCCGCTCGTTA
The DNA here is from genome assembly GCA_001662605.1 of Pseudogymnoascus sp. 05NY08. Lineage (NCBI taxonomy): Eukaryota > Fungi > Ascomycota > Leotiomycetes > Thelebolales > Thelebolaceae > Pseudogymnoascus > Pseudogymnoascus sp. 05NY08. Next base: position 105,829 of record KV458821.1, read on the forward strand.
GTTGTTACTACTTGCTAACCCCCGAGTAGCACATTATCGACCTCGGCACCGGAGACGGAACATGGGCCGTCCAAGTCGCCGACAGGTTTCCTGGGAGTACGTCTAATATGCCTGTCTACCAGCATCCGCAGTGAGCTAACAATGTATCTTAGTTACCATCCACGGGGTTGACCTCTACCCCCCACCCGTAACCTGGGTCCCCCCCAACTGCATCTTTGAAGTCGACGACATAACCCAAGACTGGACATGGAACAACAAATTCGACCTCATCCATCTCCGCCTCCTCCTCGGCGCCTTCAAGCAGGATGAGTGGGCAAAGCTATACAGGCAATGCTACGAGTGCGTCCCCCCCCTGCCGCTAATACGCGCATTCCACTAACGCACCTTGCAGTAACCTCCAACCCGGCGGCTGGATAGAACAAGTCGAGCTCGACGTCCGCGTCATGTCCGACGACGGCTCACTCAAGCCCCACTCCCTCCTCGCCGGCTGGGGCCAAACCTTCCTCGACTGCGCCTCCGACGCCGGGCGCCCTTTGAACACACAGACCACGATGCGCGACTCGATCGCCGCAGCAGGCTTCACCGAGGTGAGGGAGAAATTGTATAAATGCCCCATCGGCGAGTGGCCCAAGCATCCGGTGTATAAGGATGCGGGGAGGGTGAATGCGGTGCATTGGAAGAGTGGGCTGGAGGGGTGGGCGATGTGGTTGTTGACTAAGCATGGGAGGCCGACGCCGTGGAGTGCGGATGAGGTTAGGGTGTATGTGGCGAAGGTGAGGAGGGAGTTGACGGAGGGGGCGGGGGCGGGGTTGCATATTTATCATTTTACGTGAGTTGGTGTGGTTTCTTATAAGTACTGACTGGATGCTAACAATGCTTTTAGGAGACGAGTTTGGGCGCGTAAGCCATTGAACGCTGTGTAGTGTTCGATGGGGTGTATTTAGTGGTTAGAACCGGAAATGAAAAGATAACGTTGTTCACATCTGACGCTTGAGATGTCGTTATTTTGACCGTACAGTCGACAAGCAAAACGTTTCAGTAAGAGGGATCAGAGCTTGATCGGCTTATCTGACTGTACTTTTGTATGGACTATTCCAACCAAATAATTAGGGGCCGTCATGGGGTCAAATGCTACTAAACTACCAGAGATACGAAGAATACGGGGAAGTCATACCATATATCTCTCCAGCTTCTCATGGCGAGATCATCACCAGCCTTCTCTGCCCCTCCACAAATATCACGAACCCTCGCTCACCTACTACTGGTAGCATAAAAATACAGATATAGCCTTCCGTCTTCAGGATTTACTCAAATATGTCCCCAACCGACAAACCGCAACAAATACAGAGCCTACCCTCGGCCTCGGAGTTCGAGAACCAACGCCATATGATGGGAGTTCCAGGTGGAGACCCTCCAAACGATTCAAACGCTGTCACCGCTCCCCTGTCACCACCGCTGTTCTTCTCGCCACCGCTCTCGCTCTCTCTTCTCACCTCGTATCCCCTACTACCACAGTGTGTGGGGTGTATGTGCCGTGCATCAAAGCGTTCCACCATTCTTTTTTTTCGACGAGTTTGCGATTTGAAATTCACGTCCGCTAGCGGTCCAACGACTCTTCCATTGGTACTGTCGTTGTTAGATCAGGATAATCTACGTCTCTTATCATCGTTATTTGGTCACCGAAGGCAAAATAATATCCAACCATCACTCACCACCTCACATCCATTGCCAATGATCGACAGATCCAATATTTGCCATTGAAGAAAAAATAACCCATTGTCTTCCCACCCTCACAAAGTGCTATCCATAAGAACGAAAAATAGACCAAAAATTCTCCCGCTGGCTATGCCACTTTCCCATTCCCAATCCAATCCAACCAATTTATCTACCCAACCCATCCCCACCATCAAACATACAACCCCCCCCCCCCCTCTAACTAATCCCCAACCCCACCTCCTGCCTCCCCGCACTCATCCCCCGCTCCCTCAACCTCCTCCCCTCCATCAACCCCCTCAACCCCCTCTTCTGCAACCCAATAACCGCACTCACCCCCCCCCTCCACTCCTCCCTCCCCCTCTCCCACCCGCCGCCTTCACTCCCACTCCCCCCTTCACTCCCCCCATCCCCACCATCCCACCCCCTATCCTCCCCCCTCCCTCCCCCCCCTCTCTCCTCCTCCCACGACGGCCCCCCCTCACCCACCCCCCTGCCCCCCCCCGCCCCCATAGCAGCAGCATTAAACACCGCCGCCGCATTCCTCGAATCCAACACCCCATGCAACCCCTCCACCACCGCCTCCAGCAGCCCCTCCACCCGATACGGCCTCGCAACCTGCAACAAGCTACACAAAACCTGCGGCGTACACCCCCTCGGCAAACACCCCGAATACAGATACGCCACAAGCGCCTGGATCGTCAAGACCGTATGAGGCATATACAGCGTCCGCGGCCTGCCCCCCGCGCCCGAACCAGTGATGGTGGATCCGCTGATGCGACGGCCCGATTCCCCGCCGCGGAGCGTGGCGACGTCGACGCCTTCTTGCACGGCTGTGCCTTCGCGCTCGAGGGTCTCGATGTACGCCCCCCATCGGCGGGCGAGGAGGCGGGAGTTGACGGGGACGCGCTCGCCGCCTACGGCGAGGATGTCCATATCTGCCACCTCTGCGGCTGCCATTGCTAGAGCACCTAGCTCCTCCGCCGCGGCGCTAAGGGTTCGTCCACCTGGTTGCCACGGGCCGGGGCGTGGTGCAGGTAGCGCAGCGGATGCGGAGACGTAGGAGCTTGATGGGGAGGCGCGGCGGGGATTCTCATATAACCCGAACGCCTCTAACTCCACCACGCAGACATCGCTAAAATTGAGACGGCGGTGGTTATAATCATCCACCAACGCGCGCTTCCTCGATCCCAGCACCACGAACGCAGAGCGGCGCGACCAGAGGACGCCGCGGTTCCATGAGCCGGTGGAGAAGACGTTACCCCCGGCGTCGATGCGGGACCAGGTTAGTGATGGTAGGTCGAGGGCCCACAGCGCGTATTCCTGTTTCGAGGAGGTGAGGTACGTGCCGCTTACCACGAAGGTATTAGCGATCACCGCGCCGTTGGGGAAGCGTAGGCCTGGCGGGGTGAAGGCGCCGGACATTGGTTTCTCGACGAGTGAGCCGTCGGAGCCGCGGAGTTGGAGTTCTAGTTTCACGTCTAGGAAGTTGTAGTTGCTGTAGATCAGCATGGAGGATGCTGTGTCGCGGTCCGGGCCGGGAGTGGTGTCGGGCTTCGCGTTGCCTTTTCCGATGCGTGATGCTACGGCTGCGGAAACGGGAGCGACGACGCTGCGGTAGGCGCCACAGCTCTTCCCGAGCAGTTGTGTGCGTGTCCAGGAGAGGGAGCGCAGGTTAAACACGCTGATCTGCTCGATATAGTGATTCGCGCTGTCTTGTCCGCCAACAACTACCATCTCCGCCCCGCCCGTACCATCGATATGCACACCCAACACGCCCTGATTCGGGTTCTCCCCAGCGGGGTTATGCTGAAGAGCCGACAACGGCGCAGAAGACGCATTCGCAAACGCCGCCGCCGACGGCAAGATAGTAGCACAATGCGCGTACCGTCCCTGCGGCGTATCAGACGTCGGGACATACGTCCACGTATTGCTCGGCGCATCATAGATATGAATATCAGACATGACCACCACCTCCGGCTGAGCCTCCTGCCCATTCTGCGGCGGCGCCGGCGGCAGCGGCTGGCCATTCGCCCCAGTAGCCGGCGACATGCCTCCATAACACACCAACTTCGTATCCCCAACCGAACACATACTATGAAAGTACCTCGGCGGCACCGCCGCCCCCGACGGCTCAAGTTTCGTCCAATGCCGCCTAATGAGATCCAACTCATACAAATCGGCCGTCAACGCCGCGCGCGTCCGCGAAAGTATCTTTCCGCCGAAGACATACAATTTATCCCCCAATATCGTCGTCGTCGCACCAACAAGCGCATGAGGCTCCCGTCCCGTAGTACGATGCACATTACACATCAACCCCGATAAATGCGTTCCCCCTCCCCCTCCCCCCCCACTCGCCGGCCCTCCACTCCCAGACTGCGCAGGACTAGCAGCCGACCCCGCGCTCCTGGGTGTCGAGCTCGAAGCTACCCCCGCGCCTGCATCATCTCCTCCTCGTCCGTCATCTTCGAATCCTCGTGATGGCAAGCTAGAAGAGGGATGTCCGTTCGCGGTCCCGAGGTAGGGAGACTCGCCCTCGCGACGACGTGTGTAGGCGTCCCCGCTGCTGCCGCCGGCGGTGGCGCTGTCCATTGTGCTGGCGCGGTGGAGGATGGGGCGGGACATTTGTGGGTGTGGTTGCGGCGGCGCCGCGGTGTGGTGGGTGGGTTTTGATCGATCGGTGTGTGGGTGGTGGTTTGGCTGTATGTATGGCTTTCTGATCTCGATGACCGTCGTCGCTGGAGTATTCGTGTGGTTCGTTCAGGTATGCTCTGTTCTTGCGTTCGTGGTTGACACCTTCTATCTGACACCGTCGTTCTTATCCCAATCTCCACTCTCTCCAAAACCCAACAATAATCTTCCCAAAAATCTCTGCCCTTCCAATTCAATCCCAGTCCTCAAAATCCTTGCTTACTACCCTCAAAAACGTCGTATAAAATCGTCCTAATCGTCGTCGCACACAACACTCAAAGTCTATCCGTCGTCCTATCTGTCGTCCTGTCTCGTTGTGCGAAATAACACACCTCCTCCACCCACCCACTCACAGCCTAAACGCGGGGACCGCGCGCTTTGACCCCGTAGCGTGGCAGGTGCGTGGTGCGTGGGTGGTCCGAGCGCTGAGGCGCCGCAGGCGAGAGAGATGATGGGATGAAATGGAGGGCCGCATGGTTGGGGGGGCACGTGATTGGGGGGCCTGTTTTTTTGTATGCAGTGGAGGGAGAGATCGGATGAAAGATTGGGGGCGGAAATGTTGGGGGGAGTAGGATTTTGAGAGTTTGGTGGTTTGGTGGTTTGGGGGTTTGTTTGGGGTCTGGGGTTTGGGTTTGATGGACCCTGGGGATACACGTTTTAGACAGGTTATATGTTGGCGTTATTGGGTGGTTTATTAATTGTTTGTCTGTATATATGTACACTAAATATTAACGTGCATTGATGTCAGTATAAGGATGAAGTCTAAATGTAACATTATATTTAACTTAAAACTGTAAAAATATATTAAAACCAAGGAGCAAAAATTAAATTGTTTTGTTGGTGGATTATAGTAGCCGCTACAGCAATTCACTTTTACAACACATTAAAGCTGTGCTGGGCAGACAGGAGCTTGGTGAGAACGACAGGTATTAAGTGCATTGATAGCGGAAGGGGGGTGAGTAAACAAACCTCGATCGCAGCTTCCTCAAAAAACTTCAGGTCCTATATATGGAAAGAACGATTACCAAGCATGCCACAGTCGTAACTTCCTCATGAGGAGGAAGCTTCAGGTCCCAATATATGGAAAGAACGAAGCCGCAGTCGAAGCTTCCTCAGAAACTCCTTAAGTTCTAGATCGGGAAGGAGTGATTATCAAGCAGAGCTTCAATCGCAGCTTCCTTAAAACTTTATAACTTCTAGATATGGAAAGAACGATTACCAAGCCAAGCCACGGTCGCAGCTGCCGGTTATATTTAAAAACTGATAGGTTGATCAGGATCAATCAACGGACGAATACCCCCTCATCATCCCACAACAGCAGCAGCACATATCACAACAATCACACACACACAAACACAATCCACAAACGCATGGGGTATCTCATCTCATTCGACTACCACACCCCCTCTCCTCCCCTCCCCGCTAAAATAAACACAATTTAACTCCATCCATCCATCCTCCCTTCCCATCCCATCATCATCTCTCCTCCCACTACCCCACCACATCCACGCAGCCTTTTTTAACTTAGATGTTGGCAGAGGTCTTCTCCTTTGGGAGAGGAGTGAAGCGCAGGTAAGGCTTCACGATGCGGAACTGGGGGAAGAGGGTCTTGGCCTCGTCGTTGGTGACGGAGGGGTGGACGATGACGTCGTCTCCGGGGATCCAGTTGATGGGGGTGGTGATGCGGTTCTTGTCGCCGCTGGGGGGTGTTAGTTTTGGCGCGCTGGTAGTGGAAAGTTGGGACAAAGGGATCTTGGAAGGGGGGAACTTGGGGAGGGAAGGGGGAAAAAAACTTACGTCTGGAGGGAGTCAAGGATACGGAGAACCTCAGCGGTGTTACGGCCAGTAGAGGCGGGGTAAGACAGGATAGTGCGAATAGTCTTCTTGGGATCAATAATGAAGACCGAGCGAATCGTGAAAGCAATGCCCTTAGCATCAACATTGGTAGCATCCTGATGATCGAGCATATCATACGCAAAAGCAATCTGGCGCTGCTTATCCCCAATAATGGGGAAAGTCAGCTTCGACCCAGAGATCTCATCGATATCCTTGATCCATCCGCCGTGCGACTCGATGGTGTTGGCGGAGAGGCCGATGAGCTTAGCGCCGCGCTTGGTGAACTCGGGCTCCAGCTTGGCGAAGGCGCCGAGCTCGGTGGTGCAGACGGGCGTGTAGTCCTCGGGGTGCGAGAAGAAGATCACCCATTTGTCGCCGATGAAGTCGTGGAAGTCGATGTCGCCGCCGGTGGTCTCGGCTTTAAAGTTGGGGGCGATGGAACCCAGGCGGAGGCTGCGGGGGGAAGGTTAGCGGGGTGGTTTTGAGAGGAAGGGGGGGGGTAGAGTGAGTTCGTGAGGTGATTTGAGGATGAGGGGTTTGAAGGTTTATCAAGCTTGATCGAGGAACATTCAGGGTTTTGAGGGAATTATTGTGATTAGGTGTGTGACGGTTCCGACTTACGGAGCAGCTCTCTCTTCGGAAGCAGACATGATGATGTTGATGTTATTGGAGATGTTGTTGGAGATGAGAATCGAGTAGTATGAGGAGATGAAGATTGAAGATTTGAAGATTGAAGAAGGGGGAGAAAGAGAGCAGAAGAAAACAAGCAGGGACAGAGTGGTCTTATAGGTGTATTAGTGGTGGGAGAGTGGGAGAGTGGGCGGGAAGACTAATCTGGTACCCTCCCACAGGTAAGAAACGCAATGAACCCCTCCATCCCCCTCCACACACCCCTCAAGCACGCAATTCATGCCAAGACTCGATGTGATTGGTGGCTGGGGATGGATATTGTGGTAGCCTCGTCTCGGTTGGCCGTAGCGCGAGGCTGTGGAAGGGTACTTGGTGTTTGGGTAGGGGAAAAGTATAAGAAAGTATGGAGGGGTTGATTAGTCAGCTGGGTGACGTGATCAGTGATTTTGAGGGGTGGGGGTTGGCGGGGGTACACAGGATTAAATTGTTGATTTTTGATTATTAATTATTTAATGATCATTAATTCGATTTATTTTTACGTGGTAGAGATGTAGTTGCTGTAGTTGCTATAGTTACTCGACGAATTAAAGTTAATAGGCAAACATATGATTATTTACTGTCTGTTAGGGAAACTACATCCCATATACCACTCACTGTATGCTGTATGCACATATGAGCACATTCCACGCAGCGGGTGGCTTCAACCACACTCCCCCGCGTACCCAATAAATCCACCTGCCTCCCTGCCCGATCCCGCAATTTCGATGCAACCTCCGCATCTCCGCGTATGAGAAGGCCCTGATATGTCACTGTAGGTTTTTGCACCGTTGGCCGTTGGTTTGGTGGGGAAGATAAGGGAAATAAGGAATCGGACAGGTTGTTTTGTGTCGGAGGGTAGTGATATAACGGCTGCTAGTTCTAGGGATTGTATTGTGTCTGAGGGTGATATAACAGCTACTGGTTCTGGGGATTGTTTTGTCCGAGGTTGATATAACGGCTACTCGCTCTGGGTGTGTCCTGTATCTGATTGTAGTGTAGCTGGTGAGAATAGCTTGTTTCCAAGGTGAAGCCAAAATTACTCTACTGTAATCCAACTACACAGACCTCTCAGGGCGTCGTAATCCGGAGCCAAGTAGTCCGCAGAGGTTACTGAGTGCATACCCTGCCGCAGACTTGGTAACTTGATGCACACTCGGAAAATGCATGAGACAAAACGGCTTTCTCTTCTCCTCACACAGCTTCACATTCATCCCATTGGCCTGGCTGTATATGCATGGCCGGCCCTGCAGCCAGCGGGAGCTATACTAGTTTCCGCCTGGGCGTTCTGGAATCGAGGTCAGGGGTGGAGTTCAGAGAGGGAGGTAGTACAGCCTTGCCAGTTAAACGTAGTTTCCATTCCGAGTAATAATTGGCCAATGAATATCTATACTACGCTTTATTCCATTTTATTGCTGCGTTGCTGGGCTATATATAATTATGTTCGTTGGAGGAAGGAACGACCAAGTGGTTCTCACCTGGCGCGCAGGCAACAAACTACAACTTTACATAATTTAGTGATTTAAAATGGAGGCGTTAAATTTTAATACGCTAAATGAAATAATATATTCTTCACCTTATTCCATTTTATTGCTGCGTTGTTGGGCTATATATAACTATGTTCGTTGGAGGAAGGAACGACCAAGTGGTTCTCACTTGCCGCGCGCAGCCAACAAACTGCAAGTCTACATTGCTTCTTTCAAATCTCCAGAACGCTCGAATCTTTCCATCAACATAACGTATCACTATTTTGAGTATCGTCTATTTTTATTACAAAGTATTGCTCACTGATTAGCATACGTTGCATTCACTAAAAAATGGCGAACCCCCCCAACCCCCCCGACCCCCCCAACCCCGCAGTTCTCCAGGCAACCGCTGGAGTTTTACACAACGACAACACAGTCTGTCAATACCTCTTAAACAATCTCGAGACCTCAGTCGCGCTGGAATTCCTCCCCTCGAAAATCCACGTCAATGGCACGGGTCTCTTTGCCAAGGAGGCGATCCCTGAAGGATCAGAGATCTTCCGGTCGACGCCGTTCGTCACCTGTGTCAAGAATGGGCATCATGGTAGTATATGCGATTACTGTCATACCAGCAACGAGGGCGACGTTGATGCCGAAGGTAATTTCCTTACCGAAGGTGTTGTGGTGCCCACGATCTCTCGGTGCGAGCGATGTGGTGTTTGTGGGTACTGCTCCGAGGTGAGGATGGATCTTTGGCTCATTACCTTGAATTTGGCAGTGTTGACTGCGCAAAACTAACCCCTATTAGATCTGCAAAATAAAGGCCTGGATAGAGTACCACAAATTTGAGTGCCAGGCCTTAAAGCTGTCCCCACGTCCAGCATCCGAGATACGCATGCTGTATCGGGTGCTCGCGATGCACAAACAGAACAATATATTGGGGCTGGAGTTTCGAGCTCTACGCAACCTCTGGAGCGACCAGGGACAGAATCCTTTGGAAACTGCCAATTATATGATGACCATTGCCATGAATGCTGAGACCTTGATACAGTCGGGGCTTTGGAATGAAATAATACGGGATATTTTTTGGAAGGTAAAGTCTTCCTTTATGGCTGCATTTAAGTTGGAGAGATTAACGTCTTTTAGATTCACACAAATATAAGGTGCATTGAGAGCCATCATGAAGAGGGCTTCGGATATGCGCTCGATTTTGTTTTGTCCTTTATAAACCACTCCTGCGATCCAAATGCACATATGTTTATCGAACGTGGAAAGCTTCGAATGCGGTCACTGAAGCCAATTAAGGCTGGTGACGAAATAACGCAGACGTACACGGACCTCAGACCAGGCGTGATGATGCGCAGGGAGAGGCTAGAGTCTGAGTATTCCTTCACCTGCCAGTGTAGGTCATAAGTCTCAGATCCGTTCCTTTAATAAATAGATAGCTTATATTCCATAGGCAACAGATGCAAAAACGAATATAGGGAACTCCACGCCTTGGCATTAAGTGACGGTCTTTCCGTCAAAGACGTCGTTGAGACGGAGAAAAAATTCCATGATATCAGGAAGCAAGCTGTCAGCTACAACACAACCGATCAAGTAGAAAGCATCGTCGCCTCCCTCACCAAAACCATCTTCCCCGCCCGACCTTGGAACGACACCATTTACCCCATGGGCGCAATAAAATTCCACTTCGCGAAACTGTACAGCTCCTCTGGCAATTGCCACCAAGCCGCTATCTACGCCATTCAAGGCTGCCTCACAACGACCCCTCGCTCCGGACTCGAGTGGCCGGATGACCTGCACATGCTCCTCCAGTACCTCAAAAAGTCAATGCTCGCACCACGCGCCGCTGGAACCAAAATGCCTGACCCGCAGAACTTGCAGACTTTTTTCAATGGGATACTACATGAGGTGGTGGTGCTATCAAGGAAGGGATATGGCGTAGACTCGAAGTACACTATAGCGCTGGATAACTGGCGCATCGACATGCTAAAATCTGCGGAGCCGCCACTACCAGGGAAGGAGGGGTTTGCGGAGAAGTTTGCGGAGGCGCAGGTGAGCGTGCTGAAGTGGGCAGGCGTGGATGAGAAACGGGGTATTGTTCTTTCGGATGTGGTGTTGGATGATGGAGTGATAGTCGGTGATGGGGTGATGGTGGGAAACGGCGTTTCCCAGATGGAATTGGATTTGAGCGTTAAGAAGGAAAGGACTGGCTGTTGCTGCATGCACTGAGAATATGGTCCTGGAACGTTGGGTAAGCGTGGTGTCACTGGTTGCTGTGATGCTTTTGGTTTTTGTAGTTCTTTCTGCATCATCAGCGTTGTGGGATGGCGAACGGAGTAGCGGTATCATGGATAGGAGTGGACATCGATTCATGAATAGCGATATACTTGTCAGAGACAAATAGCGATAATGAAACTCTCATCATTCAAAGTCGGGGAGAGAGAGCAACTGACTGTGGAATGCAGAAAATATAAATATTTCCGATCCAGAAGGTCATTGATCAAATCAAAGACAGACCACAAACAGGACACCACATTTCACCCTACTTTGCTTTAAACCCCTTTACAATTTTTTCTTGCCTGCTTCGCATATCAACCCAACTAAAGTTCGGACAACCTCCGACCCAGCCTCGCTAGATATAGACGCCACTCATCACTTTGTGGGGATGTGGAGAGAAGCTTTCCCTAGCACCCCCATCCCCCATCTCCACAATCACTACCATAAGCCCCCCCCAGCACGTCTGAATTAACGTGCAACACGCACTTGTCAAAAAAATCCTACGGCGTATTTACCTCGGAAGTTGCCCGAACCTCGATTGGCGGGGTATACTTAGCGCGGCGCGCGCGGTGGGCCGCGTTGTGGAAAATGGCCAGGCTGCGAACTAAGGTAATAACCTTGAACGCTTAGGAGAGCCGTGTTGCCTTGGATTTTGTGTGCCGGAAAGCTTGCATGGCTGGTGGTTGGTGCGGTGGATGGGGCTTAGTTGTGAAAACGGACATATGCAGTCAGGGAAGCTTGCCCCGCGGTCGGTGTAGATCGCGTTGGAGGATGTTGGGGTGCGGGGAAAGATGCCCGAAGTAATTGCGAGCGTCTAGGTCTAGGGAAGATTCTTCTCGTGGTGAGATATATATATGTGGGTGAGGACGTGGTCGTGTAACCCCATCTCAGTTTTGGTGGTTCTCGTCTCCCTTCACGGCATCGAGATCGATTCAAAAGCTCTCTCAGACGCGATCATGAATGCAACCGAGACAATGGAAAAGACCAACAGTGCAACGATGGAAAGGCCTGACGCTATCCACGAGCACTTTGAAAGTCTTGATCCTGTCGAGTTTGCACGTAGGGAGAAAGCTCTCCTGCGTAAGATCGACTATCGTCTTATGCCATGTCTTCTGGGCATGATTGTTCTCAAGTTAGTGCCCTTTCACAAAGGCTTGGAAAAGCTTGTTATTCACACTTACTAGTTACCTCGATCGCAACGCCCTCCCGAATGCAAGAATTCAAGGGATTGAGGAAGACCTCGGTCTTGTGGGAGACCAGTTCAATACTGCAATTTCTGTGCTTTTTGCGGGTTATATTGCTCTCCAGATCCCTTCCAATATGTTGCTGACAAGAGTCCGGCCAAGTATTTACCTTGTAAGCATAACAACCAACAGATCTCCAGTCAAGTAAATATTCTAACAAGCCACAGCCTGTCTGTATGGCAATCTGGGGTGTTGTATCTGCCTGTACCGCTCTTGTACAGAACTTCAATGGCCTCGTCGTTGCGCGGTTCTTCCTCGGATTCATGGAAGCGTACGTACATTCGTTCTAATCTTGCGCGTCGAAAGATCACTGACAAATCCAGGCCTTACTTCCCCGGAGCTCTCTTTCTTCTGTCAAGTTGGTACACTCGCAAAGAGCTGGCTACTAGGACTGCAGTACTATACACTGGCAGTCTTCTCTCGAGTGGATTTGGTGGTCTCGTTGGTGCGGGTGTCGAGTACGGTCTCCACGGCAAGCGTGGGTTGGAGTCTTGGAGGTAAGTTATGTTTCCTGACACTGAAACTCAAGCTAATAACGTAGATGGCTATTTATCATCGAGGGAACCGTGACTGTTGCTTTTGCCCTTGGTTGCATGTATTTATCCTCCCCAACCCCTTTGCTTCAACTTATACTGATATCCACAGATTTTTCCTCCCAGATTTCCCATCAACTACAAAGTGGCTCACCCCAGAAGAAAGAAGCCTCGCTGCATATAGACTCAGAGAGGGCAGCGGAGCCCAGGACGAAGAGCGAGGATCATTGGTTAAGGGGGTGTGGATGGCTGTGACTGATTATAAAGTCTGGCTACTTGCGTATGATATCTCTTTTTTCCACAAGTGAGTACTCCCTAACGTGATTGCAGGATGATTGTTATCACCAAAACGAGCGCTGCCGCTGTTACCTCGTTTATTCCCACTCTCGTTGCCACGTTCAAATACAACAAAGTTGACTCCCTCCTTCTCACGGCCCCGCCATACGTCTTCGCAGCAATCTGCGCAATGAGTATCTCCATCAGCAGTGATAGAAGACTCGAGCGCTGTGGACATCTAGTAGTGCCGTTGACAGTTGGTATGATTGGCTACATCATCGCCGCCTCTACCACCGGTCTTGCCCCGCGCTATTTCTCGCTGTTTCTCATGCTTGGCGGTGTGTATGGTGGCTTTAACGTGGGACTTGCTTGGGTTTCGTCGACGGTAATTATACCCCGCCACCTCTTATGGGGGAGATATCTGACTGGGGATTATAGTTGCCTCGACCAATGGAGAAACGAGCTGCGGCATTGGGTTTTGTGAATGTAAGTTGCCCCCGTCTAAATACTATTTCTGTTGGCAGACCACTCTTGATAGATAATAATCTAATACGGTCATAAACAGATGGTTGGCAACTTTGCCCAGATCTACTCGCCATATCTATACAAAAAGACTAGCGGGCCTCAATATCTGCCCGCTATGATTGCAAACAGTACGTCACATTATCTCCATCAATGAATGAACTCGAACCTTGACTTACATTCTCAAACAGCCGTGTTTGTTTTCGCATCTATCATGATTGCCCTCCTACTCCGCTTCTGCCTCGTGCGTGAGAACAAGAAGCTCGAAGCAATTGAAACACAACAGAGCATTGTCGAGAACTCGGACGAGAAGGGTATGTCTCATGATGAGATTGTGCTGGAAGGAGTTGGAGGGCTGTTGGTTCTCAACCCAGGGTTTAGATACGTTTTGTAGGGTGGCATGTGGTTGGATATGGGCTATCCATATGGGAGTTGGTGAGGAGCTGTTGAAGGAAGTGAGATGGGTGAGGAGAGGGGTGAGGAAGGAATAGATGATCGTCGATCTGAGGAAGGTTCATATATGAGACCGATTCGTGTATGAGTCCGAGTCAAGAGATAGGCTATGACCAATCTTACCAGCATTTTTGGGCCTTCTTCGAGATACTATTCTCATCGTAGTCCTCCTTTTCGTTGATCTCCAAATCTCCGAGTTCCTAAATCTTTGACTCATCTGTAACTTTACTAGTTTGTTTACCGCTTTCTGATTTCTCAGCATTTACTGTACAAGTGATTACCAATGTGGGAAGAAAGCTCCTTCCGTCTCTAATTACAAAGCTTAATGGGTTGCACCTTCCGTATATCGGTGCTCTTTCGGCAACAATCCCGGATATGAGGAGACCCGCACCTTCCCGCGCTAAACGCACTAAAATCCGCGGCAGATCGTATTTCGCCATCCAGATTGGCTAAAGATAGTAGCCCAGTAACATCGCGCCTCGCTAAGACGGGAATGCGAGCATCGCGGGAATAACATCCTCGTCCAATTCTGCAATATCTCTCCGCTTTGGCCCACACGGCACGCACATGCAGCCACTCATCATGGTTTTCTTCAGCCAACCCCAATGCAAGCGCATGTCGCATTTTGAGGGGCCGGATAACGTAAAAGGCTTGCATCGGATGGATGGCGCGTCGCGGCTATGATACTTCCGTTTACGGGGTGGGTTTCCGCCCTTGTCCTGACAAAAAGGTGGGGGCGGGTGGGCCGTTGTTATATACCGTTTGTATAATATAGCTGTTTCTTCTTCTTCATACTCTGTCGAGCTGGATTGGAGCTATCGTCGCTGCTGGTAATGAAGAAGCTAGAAGCGAGTGAGAAAGATGCCGGAGCTTCAGATGATGGAAGAGTCCAGGGCAAGCAACAAACGGCTGAGTCACAGCCCGGAGTAGAACACCATGACTCCTCCATTGAGAAACCGCCAATTCGCGGTGCGTCACCGCGCTCAATATCGTCGCCGAGCCTCAATGAACAGATAGCAGATGTCCCCTACCACGAGAAATATGACGGCAGCGACCCCAGCACGTCAGCTACCATCCACACCGGTCTCAATCGCGATTCACCCATCACCCACCACTATCTCACCTTCACAACCCCCCTCCCATTCACCTCCAGCTCCCCATCATCCGTCTCTTCCCCCCCACCCCCATGCCCAGACCTAAGTCCCTTCACCGACCCTCTCCTCTGGTCCCCCCTCCGCAAACGCTTCGCCGTCTACCTCGGCTCCGCCGCCACCTTCGTCGCCGCCTACAATGCGGGATCCTACGCCCCCCCCGCCGCCGGCATGATTCGCGAGTTTGCCGCCTCCGAGATCGCCGTCCTCACAGGCATCACATCCTTCTGCGTCGGCTTCGCCATCACCCCCATGGTCCTAGCCCCCCTCTCCGAGATCCAGGGCCGGTACCCCGTTTTCGTCGGCGCCGGGATCGTGTTCGAAGCTTTCCAGATTGCGTGCGCGCTGACGCCTAGTCTCGCGGGGATGATTGTCACGCGTTTTCTGGTCGGCTGCGGATCATCTGTCTTCTCGTCTATGATCGGTGGGGTTATCAGTGACTTGTATAGCTCGAATGAGCGGAACACCCCGATGGCGTTGTTTGCCGGCGCTGCGATATTCGGAACCGGAATGGGGCCGCTTATTGCGAGTGTGATTGCACAGCATCTGCCCTGGCGGTGGGTGTTCTGGGTGCAATGCATCACGTGTGGTATTGTGGTGTTGGCCGTTATTCTGTTTCTGAAGGAGTCGCGGGGGAGCGTGCTGTTGAGTAAGAAGGCCGCGGCGCTGAATAAGTGGTATGAGGCGAGAGAGGCGGCTGGTTATGTGGGGTTTGATATGCCTGATGAGAGTGGTTGTGGTGAGGTGACCCAGCGGATCAGATGGCGTGTCAAGGCGGATGAAGAGCGCGAATCGCTCATGAAGATGATCAAAATTTCCGTCTGGCGACCTATTCGTATGTCATCCTGGCCCTTCTCGCTCTCTGTCCCACCTACAATCTCCAACTAACAACCCACAGATCTCCTCGCCACCGAACCAGTTGTCTTCTTCTTCTCGCTCTGGGTGTCATTCGCATGGGCCGTCCTCTACCTAACCTTCTCCTCCCTCCCCCTCATCTTCCGCACAACCTACTCCTTCAACCTCCAAGAATGCGGCTTCGTCTTCGCCGCCATGTCCATCGGCGGCATCCTCGCCTCCTACCTCGCCATCGCCCAAGACTCGCACGCCCTCGCCCTAGCCCGCTTCTTCACCCGCCTTCGCCCCGGCCATCCACCTCCCACGCAAGAAGACCCTGAAATCCGCCTCGCTATCGCGTGTCTGCATTCCCCGCTCCTACCGATAGGATTGTTTTGGCTAGGATGGACGGCGAACCCTGGAGTCCATTGGTTCGTCCCTTGCATCGGTATTACGATCTCGACGATGGGCATATATGCCGTGTACCTCGCCGCGTTCAATTACCTGGCCGACGTGTATCATAAGTATGCCAGTAGTGCGCTGGCAGCACAGAGCTTCTGTCGGAATATGATGGGTGCGGTGTTTCCGCTTGTGACGGCGGCGTTGTTTGGGGGGTTGGGGATTGGGGGCGCGTGTAGCATGTTGGGTGGGATTGTGAGTTTGATTTTATTCCGTTCTCGGTGTTGACAAATACTGATTTAATGTTGCTAGGCTATTCTCTTGGCTCTTGTCCCTTGGGTCCTCATCCTCTATGGCCCAGCTATTCGGAGACGATCTAAGTTTGCCAGTGAAATAATGTAACAAGTTACGCAGCTGGGTTACACAACGTATAAAACAGATATAACATAAGACATAGAATATCATTAGCCTACATACTGCGATGGATATTTCTCTAATACAAATCAATCGATCTAGCGAAAGTTCTAAAATGTCCTGTGTGCCATTTCCCATCAACGAAAATCGCCTCTCTTAACTTTCAACACCATCTCCACGTGTTCCATACCCAACGGGACCTTCCGCTGCTTCGACAGCAATCTACCCGTCTTGATGATATTCTTGATCTGTCTCCCGTTAATTTCATTCTTTGCCAGAGTCGCGAGATCCTTATCGCTCAGCCGACTGTCCGAATTCCCCATCCTGACAAATGTCTTCCAGATATGCAGCCTGCTGGCGGTATCCAGGGCTGGATAGTGGACGGTGAGATGAATCCGCGATTCAAAGGCGGGGTCGAAGTCGCTGATGCGGTTGCTGGTGAGGAACATTACGCCGCGGTAGTATTCGAGCTTCTTCAAGAAAACTGGGCGAGAAGATGGGTAAGCCTCGAGCAGTACTATATGACCGGGGGCAAAAGGTGAAAACTTACTGGATATGAGGCGGTTGCGCCTTATATCGGCAGTCGTACGAGCTTCAAGAAACATGTCGCATTCGTCAAGGAGCAGAATGGCATTCCACTTGCTGGTAAGCTCGAGAACCAGTTCGAGGGAGTCTTCGACCTCAGCGGCTGTCTCTCCCAGTTCGCCTGCACTCATCGAGTAGAGCGGCTGGTGCATCTCTTCAGCCACTGGGGTAGTTTAGCACGGCACAATTTGTCGGTTATAAAACAGAGTAAACTGACCAGATTCTGCCGTGAGAGTTTTCCCAACGCCTGGATCTCCGCTGAGCAACATAATAAAGCCAAGACCTGTGTTTGCGCTATTAGCAACGTATTCTCATCCACGAATGAGAATCATGGCTGTTCCAACCTTTTCCGGAGATAATATCATCGAAACCATCGTCGCGGGAGAGTTGCTCTTGAACAAAGGCACGGATGATGTCCTTATATCCATGAGGGAGGACGAGTCTAGCGAATGTATTTTTACTCCAGCATACAGAGCCTACGTTCTCAATATCAAACTCGGCTGAGAAATGACACATTAGCGCGCGTATTGCCGTCCTATTTTCAGTGAAGACCTACCCCAGGATTTGGATGTTAGGCAATAGCCTCGGACAATCGGAGTGCAGAGCAAGCGTTGCTTGGGACTCAAAGTTTTGGCTGGCGCGGGATTAATCACGGTCACAGTCGTGAAAATACACAAGAAGATTGCTTACTGCCTTTCCGGTCTTTCTCGAACTTTTTCAAGGCGTTTCCATATTCCTGGAATGCCTGGCTTGTAGCCTTGTATATCACATTGTGAATTCCGCCGAATATCTTATCATCGGCAGAATCCGTCGGCGCATCAGACTCGATCGACTCAAGATTAGGTCCCGGCATACCGTAAATATTGAAAGTGTGCGGATCAATGATAATACGACCACTTTCTACCTATATGGCCAGTGAGCATAGTACGGCCAGCAGCATACAGTCCAGCACTTACATGTCGTTTCCGAACCTGCCTCGAGGACCTTGCTGTGTAGAACCCCGAATACGACATATGATGAAATCCATTGAGTTGCTCGAGTTTGTCGCCGCGTGCGTGCAATCGACCCACGAGGCCCTCAGCATTAGGATGAAGGTGGGAAGGGAACGCATCGAGGTCCACGAGTTTCTTCACGCCATCAAATGAATTGATTTCGAGCGAGGTTTCGACGTATCCAAACCTCAAGCCGTCACAGTCAATATACCGACATTCCAGAGAAAAGTACTCTCCGCTCATGTTGGATCCGTACCTACTATCCCTCAGTAGTACGATGCGGTCGTGGCCATCAATCTTGGTGTACACTTCCATTCCCGGCGAAAAGATGGTCCATAAGTAGTCAAAGCTTATCACCTTGTTCTTAGTGAGGTCCTCCATTACCTCTATATGAGGCAAAATTTCCTTACTTAGGATGGCATACAGCAAATTGAGATGGTTCTTGGTATCCTGATCCTGCTCGTCCTGGCGAAGCTTCTCAAAGCGGTGCCAGCAATAGTAAAAAGGGTGAAAAGGAGCCTTAAAAGTCAGCTGCTTCAACTGCGTATTGAGACCCTCAAATCCCTCAAACGTGCCCTCGAGCACCTTCTTGATCAACGGGCTTTGAACAGTAATGGAATGCAGCGCGGCTTGGTTGTTGTTGCTCGGATGCGGTTCGCGACGGACAATTAGGGCGCACTCCTGGGCAAAGGATCCAGCCTCTGCATCAGTGCGTATATTTCCTGGGTTCCACTCATCCCAAGTTGATCTGTCGTCGGGTCGGTAGAGCTGCTTCGTTTCTGGCCTCATGCCCAGGCTAAACTCGGGGATGTAGTTTGAATCAACACTCATCTCGGACTGGAATTTGTTATCATATAGCTCATACCCGGGGACATGATCATGGAATTTGAACATACAACGCTTCGAGATGATGATCCCACACTCCTGTGGTACTGGAGAGAACTGCCTAGTTCAGACATTTTGAGCGATTTTCAATATAATCATTTAACAGCGACAAGGAGAACGATGGAATAAAAAAAGATAGACGACCGAGGAGGACGGCGCCTTTTAATTGCTTTCACAGACACCAAATGCATTAGTTTGGTTATACTACTTCTTATAACTTCAGTGGTTGTCGTGCCCCGCACATGGTTCAGCTTCGCGCCCTTTACTCTGAGCTGGGTTGATGAAGGTGGCCTGTGCGTCTATTACCTTTCTGCTCACCGAGGTCGCAACAGATGGTCTCCTTCCAGTTTGGGTGTAAATGACGCGCAAATATTAGAACGTTCATACTACTATTCGTATGTTACTCGTAATTCCCTACTACATAATTAATGCTATAAATAGCTGCCCTGCGCCACGAGTTATTCATCGGAGATCATATGATGCCTAACCACATGGATCCACTCACAGCCTTGTTGCAACTGTTTTTTGCTGCAACTCTTCGTCAAGACAAGACATCTGCGGGATTTTTTAACGCTTCCCAACACTGTCATCTCCAATTTTACAGCTTCGAGATCTAGATAGTCTCACTCTGGACAATGGACAGCGTTGGAACGATTATCGCCATCATCCAGGTCGCCGACAGAGTGATTGGGCTGTGCAAGTTTTACATTGAAACGGCAGATGGCGCCCCATTAGACTTGCGGTCTATTCTGGTTGAAATTTCTTCGTTCAAAGCCATTCTAGAGACACTCCAATTTATCAGCAGTCTATCCGATGCCGAGAAATCGACCAACTTGAATGCTCTGTTCAATCCAGACGGGCCTATCGACCATTCACAGAAATTAGTGCTTGAGCTAGAGAAACTGATCCCATCGCAGGATCTTCTCCAGGCGGCTGACTCCAAGGCAAGCCAACCAATGCGTAATAAAGCAAAGAGGGCATTGATCACCTTAGGTTGGCCCCTTAAGGAAAGCAAGGCCGCAAAGTTAATGGGTGAAATTGCCAGATGCAAGACAACCATCAGTCTAGCACTCACTACGGAATCTAGGTAAGGAACTCCATGTACAATTTAATTGGTTCCTTCTACTACACATAACTAATCTAAGTCGTTCAGCCAAGATATCAAGATAATCAAAGACACAACGACTAGGATTAAAGAAGACTTAACAGGTTTGAATATCTGCCTCGGGATTAGTAATTTATAGTTTTGCTTACTATATCTAGATAACCAGAAGAGAGACATTTCAACATGGTTCCAACGAACTGATCCTTCCCCGCTACACAATATCGCCTATGAACATTACGTAGTGGGAACTGGCGACTGGATGCTAGAGTCATCAGACTGGAAAGACTGGATTTGTGGTGACAATAAGTTCTTATGGATTCATGGCATCCCCGGTGCAGGCAAGACTGTTTTGACTTCCTATCTAATAGAAAGTATGGCGGAGCATTGTCGCACCTTCGGGAAGCATTGCAGCTGTATATACTACTACTGTTCGTATACCCACAACCAGAATGAAGCATACCCTTTGCTTCACTGGATCGTGAGCCAACTGCTCCGAAAATCAAATTCAGTCCCGATAACGGCGTACGAGCAATTCAAATCCGGATTGCAACCTAGCATTCTAGATCTTCTCAACGTCCTCGAGAGTTGTCTCACCGAGTTTGAATGCGTCTTTGTTGTAATAGATGCAGTCGATGAAAGCATGTCTCCACGACAAGATCTGCTCAAGACGCTCAGGGATTTGGCAACTGATCCACGATTTGCTAAAATACAACTTCTGGCAACTAGTAGAGAGTATGTCGATATTGAAACAGTGCTCAAAAATATATCATGTGCTGTTTCGATGGATAACGAAAATGTTACCAACGACATTCGATCTTATGTACAAACAGAGTTGCAGAGAAATACTAGATTTTTACGCTGGCCCCAGCAGCTCCTTGAAGAGGTCGAAAACATAATACCAACGAAGGCAAAAGGAATGTAAGTTTGTTTATTAATATAACGGTGTCCAGAATCCATACTAATATATTAGGTTCCGCTGGGCTGTCTGCCAGATCGACCGGCTACAGCGAATGAAGCCCGAACGCCCCATTATTATGGAAGCTCTCCACAACTTACCTAAGACGCTAGATGAGACCTATGAAAGAATATTTCTTGAGATTTCCCCAGAGGACTGGGCAGTTGTCCGGCAGGTCTTCGAATGGACTTTATTTCACAGTAAACTTTATGCAGCTAAAGTCCCCTGTGAAATAGTAATTCAAGCACTAGAGAAGAATCCTCTCGCAGATACATACGGCAATGGAAACTTTTACGATGACACAACCATTAGAGAACTATGTGGTTGTCTTATTACCATATCAGATGGACGCCCATTTGGCTTTAGTACCGTCCAAGAGGTTGATGACGAGGACGAGAACGACCCCTTTAGGCCTCCTTCTATATCGTTTGCCCATTACACTGTACTCGAATTTCTTGACTCGGAACGCATATCTAGAAGCCCCGCTTCTTATTTTTCATTCCCGAAAGATCATATTCTGCTAGATTTAGTAAAGACAGCAATCCTTACGGCGCTCAATCCTAGTACTTATACAGATGGACATGGTACCGATGAGCATCTTACCTCCTCGGCAGGTAATTCTCTCCAAAACGCTGTTGATAGGAGCCTAAACCAGGATTCCGACGAAACACAAGAAACGGAATACTGGAGCAACAGGAGGTTGATTGGGAATTTCGCTGCATACTGCGCCGCCTCGGCAGTTCTATCAATAAATCACTGGCCCGAACAAATTAGCCAGAGCGAAGATTTAAACGCATTTTTATTCGCCCTATATAACCCATATGCACCTCACTATAACCAGCTTTTTCATTTCCTTAGTTGTCTTGAAGCCTCACACTCGTTCGTCGGCACTAACACTTCACTATATGATGGTGGGCATCGTTATGACCCAGGTTCAACCTTCTGGGAAATCAAGTGGAAATCACCTCCTTTAGCAGATGTTGGTGCTATATTTCTCCTACTATTGTGGACTAAAAACTTAGTTTTCATTAAACGGCCGGACCATGGCGTACAAATATTTCAGGCTTGGGCAAAAACGCGCCTAAACTTCGAAATGGTCGCGAACAGAGAGTCCGAAATACGTTACGCTCGACCTCACAAAGCACTACCAACGTATAGGTTTTCTGGTCAATTGCTTGAGGTCTTTGCACAATTAGGCTACTTTTACCCTGAAGAATTTAGATTCTTTCTAGGCTACAAGTGCGAAGAAACGGATTCTTCGGCGTTACTCGTATCATACATTGGGTCCCACGCGCACGAGAAAAATTGCAGGCAGTCTTGCCCAGTTGAGGTGTTACTACAAACCGGTGCTGATCCAATGGGAAAAAATTACTATGTGACACCAATACAAATCGCTGTAGGGATGTCAGATTACGAAGGATGCCGGATGCTTCTTGAAGCCGGTGCAGACTCTAACGACACTGGGAATAATTTCGGTGCTAAATGGGAAGACGATTCATACTTAGCTCGATTTAACGCGCTACACGGCCGTAGTCCTCTTAATATACTTCAGGTACCTTGGGTCATTTCCCATGAAGATGATAGATATGAGGATGTGTCGGATTTCGTCAAATTGTCAGGGAGGATTAAAGCCTTACTTCTCAGCCACGGGGCAAGATCATTCCCAAGTTACGGAGATACTACCATGAAGGACAAGGACCTGCTGTTTTGATTTTAATCTATTTTGGTTTTTTCATTGAGGTCTGATAGCCACGGAATCGAGCTCTAGCATGGTCTTGAAGAGCTTCCACGTAGTTTACGAGGCATGCCAAAGGTTTTACAGAATTTAGTACGGAATTTAGTACAACCCATCAAATAATTTGCCCACCTTCGCCCTAACTCCGTGTTTATCGCATAGTTTTTGGAATTCTTCTTTTGTCTTAGGGCCCCAGTCGGAATTCTTCCCGTTCACCCAAATAGAAATGATGCTTAGATTGGGGTTACAGGCTCTCGAACTGTTCAGCCATAATTCTATGGCGCGTAAAAGCGATATGTCGTCCCAATCATACTGCTCTTGCATCTCCAAGTCATCTGTGATCTGCAAGTGCTTAATATTCCTGGGAACTACGTCTTCAAGCTGAATCCCAGACTTTGGCGTAAAACTGGCAAGAAATGGCAGTGCGATGTCAAGTCTTTCCAGCTGATTGAAGTCAACCAGAGGGGCTAAAGACCCCTTTATTTCAAGGACTGGAAATTCACTAGTTTCCTCTCCATTATGGAAAACACAATCGTTAGGGGAATAACGCCCTTGTTGGTCAATGTATGATGGCAGGCCTATTGGACGTGACATAAGAACGCAGGTCGCAATCCATGGAATCACAAGTAGTGGTAGGTATAATGCTAACAGCTATATTTATGTTTGCCGACATCGAAGGGTTTGGACGCTGGATGCGACATCATTTGACTTGGACTCCATGGTTATTCGGGTGAACTTTCGAGTGTCTTTGATCAAGAGCAAAATACGACGACTATGCTTCACTTCATAAAAAGTCATCTATCCAGCAAAAAATGCAGACATCTTGATATGTGTTGAAAGAAGGGGCAGGCTGCAGTGTAGTCTTGCTCTGTAAATGATCTATTTGGGTTCGGGGATCTACAACTCCGCCACAATCCTACACATGTGATGACTTGGCAGCCTTCTGCACTTCGCAGGAAATGTGCAAATACTACGGTTCTCAAGCCAGCCGCACATCTGCTGCAATATTATCTTGCGTTTGTCAAATTAATTCAGTCTGGTTGCACGTCGTCAGTAGCTTCGTGGGCCCGCTGACAGGTCGGGTCTCTGGAGTTGTCGTGGGATTGTTTGTTCGGGTGTTGGGTTTAAAATTAGTGGCGGGATCTACAACGGACAAGGCGGCTGGGGCCCCGGGGCGTCGCTAGCGCTGACAGGCTACTCCCGCAGTGGGGCACCTTGGCTTTTGTCCCAAGGCACCCATTTCCAACATCAACAACAATCCAAGGAGGCATCGTCTCTATGTTTACGCCATCCCGCCAACTTTAATCGCTAGTAGATCTGCTGGTTGTCTTGTTGAGTGGCCCATACGTTTTATTTTGGCGATTTCTTAGTCTGGCGGCGTATCAGCGCCTCAAGCCCAGTCCTGGAACATCAAGGGTTCGTAGTCTCACATACAACACCTCGCCATGGCCCCTTGTCAACTTGGTCTTAGACAGAGAGAGCGCATCCAAAGATGGTTTTCCTGGACGCTGTAGCTTAGAGCTTGTAGCAATTACATTACAGGGGTATCGACTAGAACGGCACCGGAATAAAAACGTTCGCCATTATAGCCAAGAGCAAAACCAGAAATAGTCATTGCTTCTGTATCTGCATAAACACCATTAAGACCGCCGAGTACGCCGCCACGGCTGCTAGGCTCTCAAACAGCTTCGCCGTAGTTGCAATTACTACGAGAATGTAGAAAGCCACAATAAACCCAGTAATAATACCAAGCCTCTTATTACTGGGTTCCACTTCATACAATGCCCAGATCGGTCCAATTAGCATCGAAAGCCCAACTATGCCAATAACGACTGCGGAAAGACGTTCGACACGCTGATCATTATGCCATACAGTTTGTCCCTCATCTTTTTTCTTTATCAACGGGTCAGACGGTTCTCGTGAGAGGAACCGTTTCAGTGGGCGATGGCGTAGTATAGATGATTTCTCAAGGACCATTCTAAACCAGGATCGTGGTTTTGGGTGGACGGGTATGAGGTCATCGTCATGGTTTTCATTGATATAGGCAGCCTCAAGATCGTCAATAGCAGATTCGTGATTAGCTAGCCACTGCCGCACAGCCTTCACGTCATCGATTTTCACTGATGGACGAGACGCAAGTTGCGAGTATTCGTTCACAAAGGAGTCTATTCGTAGAGATATCAGCTTTGCGTATTATATGCAGTGATTCTCTTCTTTGCTTACTATATTGGCCCAATGCTTTACTTAGATTATCTAACACGGTTGTACGCTGAGACTCGCGGTCTATTCGAAAAGAGCCGTTGTGCGTCCGGTCTTCGTCGCCAATGATATTACGGGGCAGACTATAGACCTCGTCAAGAGCGTTAAGTTGATCCTCGAGCTCGACAATTCTGTCTTGAAGTAAAAGGATCACTCGGGCGTTAAGGGTGCTGAAACGTCGGGTGATAAACCATGCTTGATCTGAGGCGACCCATCGGGAGAATTGCGGGTATCCAACTAAAGTAGCAGATTAATATGTGTATTTTGTATAACTTAGGCCCAGCTATAACTGCAAGCTACGGAGCCGCGACTCAATACATACCGTATTTCCAGGGGTTATCCGCAATTTCTTGCTCAGTTGGCTCATTTAGAGCCGAGCCGCTTGAAGTCAGAGCATCAGTCGGATTACTTGTGGTTGAAACATTCGTAGTAGCATCTGTGGTTGGAGGATTCGATTCTTTTTCAAGTAGGGATTTCGTGGAACCTTGCAGCGCAGACGGTGCGGTTGATGGACGATCCAGTGGTGTAGTTTGGATTGTGTCTTGAGCCGAAGCTGGCGCTTGACTCGGTCTTCGGACTGATTCTGGAGATGATAGAGACATAGTGAGCGAGGCGTTCTGGCTCAGTAACTCACTGGGTCTGGGGATATCATCACTTATATGATGCTAACTCAAGTGACGACAATTCGGAGGGGGGGGGGGGGGCGGCGGGAAGATACTGGAACCAACAAGGCTAGGACGTAGACACCCATACTTTTAAGGAAAGCGGCTCTTGAAAGCATTACCGACACAATCTCTCTCAGCTCCCACTGGATAGCAATGGTGGCATTTGCGATCCTTGCTGATTGGCGTCGTCTAACATACTTCGTAAGGGCAGCGATGTATTTGATGCAGCATAGTCGACCATCCTGGCGCAGTGCAGACAGTGGCTTTTGTTAGATATTGAACAAACTATGCTAGTAGTGAAGCCCACGATTCTCTTATGGATATATTAGTAAAACTGTCGAAAGATTGGTAGGCAACTAAGAACTTAGACATAAATCATGCCATATGTTTACACCCTACCCCCATGACACTTCCATATCTCAAATGAGAAGGCCGAAAAGGATTCTGGGATATGCATCCTTTTCGGCCTTCATAGCCTTGTTAGGCGCGCTACGGGGCACCCTGCATCAACGTGACGTTTTCTCTTCGGCATCTGCATTATGTATTAGTCGCCCCTTTGTCACAGTTAGGCCACGTAGGGGGCGTAGTCATTGGCCAGGTCGACATATGAGGAAAACAAAAATAATTGCCATGCCACGGCTATGCAGGTATGGCAATTCTGATAGGCTAGGTGTTCAAACTTAGGCGTCGACATCACGCGATTGGATATAATTTCGATTCAACCGTACCTATGAGTATCCTTAACGTACTCGTGAATCACCATGGTGGTGGCGGTGACACTTTGCCGCTTGGCGAAGTGCCTGGGAGGTTGTGGCACTTGCGAGGTGGCACGCACAGCTTCCCGTGACGAACTGCTGACAAAATAGATCTTTGTATATATGCCTAGATACCATCCCACCGTCTTTTCTTCTTCAATATTGTCCTCAATCTATACCGCAATAACATATATTCTTGCTCACAAGACATGTCAATCATTACTATTGACCCAAAGCCAAAGCGGGCTTCTCCCACAAATCTCCTTTCGAGAGAAGAAGCTCGACGGATAGAGCGGATGACGGGGGATCCGAACACACAACAGAGGAGAAAACTCGAGGCTGAGCAGGAGGCATCAAGGCAAAGGTCAACAGGTGAGCAAAATGCTAGGGTAAAGTGTCTTGTCAAGAGATGCAAACGCTTACTTTGCTACTGTGCCATAGGAAAGCAAAAACACAACTCCGAGCCTAAGCGCCTTAGACGTGAAGACAGAACTTCGACATTTGACAAGGGTTTCAATCTTTTGAGGAGAGCGACTTCTGTCTTTAGTAAAACGTCGATTTCCGCCAAATGAAGTGTCGCACATACTTCCTCATAGCACTATAATATAAAATATCCCGTCCCCGAAGTGAACCTCGGAGACTTGGGGGCATACACGGATTTAGGACATGCATCATGAGTCTAAATAGGCACTAGGGTACACTTTGGAATATGTTCATTACGATGAGGCTGCGAGGTAAGTTTGAGACAGCATTGTCGGAGCACAAGCAATGGGAACGGTCGGTGTAGCCGTTATGGAATGGCGCGGGCTAGGGCTAGGATTTTTGGGCATTTTATATCAACAGAACTCTTCGGCATTTCAGCGGGAACAAGGAGGGTTTGGGAGCTTGGGGGTTGGGGGTTGAAGTTTACTGCAGCATGGTGATTCAGTTGTGGCCTGCCAAAGCGAATGTTCGCTGGCGACAAAGGGGACAAAGGGGCCTGAGAATTAGTAGTTAGATTGCACTGATAGTCATATTTGTATGTCGTCAAAAGCATGATTTGTTCATGTAGAGCGGGGAATTATGAGCGGCACAGACGCCGTGGGTTAATTTCCCTTTATTCATGCAAAATCGTGGATAACCAGTTAACTCCACAGAATCATACCCCAAGTCCCTGAATTCGTAGTTGACGATAAGGAAATTGTTCTCTGACTCCCCTCTCGTTCTTCAGCCTTCGTAAATATAAACAACGTTGTCAATCTATCAATATCATTACTCTATCGTCGTTGAGTTTCAACATCCCGGTCGTTACTGCCATCAACCCCGCAAGGTAAATTACCAACGCGAAAAACGCGTCTAACCCACCCGAGGCACGCGTCTAAACTCCCCAAAAAAAATCCAAGACAATCACGACTCACCCCATCATTATCACAACTTGTCTCTCCCCAACCGCGCCAATGTCGACCGAACAAACAGTTGCGAAGAAACGAGGGCGTCCCCGGAAGAACCCCCTCCCAGAGACAGCCGCTCCATCCTCGCCTGCTCCCGCCAAAACCACCACAACCCGCAAAACCGCCCCGAAGACATCTCCAACAGAGCCCGCCAAACCACGAACAAGGAAAGCGAAGACTCCAGCCCCAGAAACACCCTCACCCGAAGCCGCAATGCCCATAACCCCAATTCAACCCACGGCTACCGCCCCCGCGCCTTCTCCAATCCCCGAATCCATCGAGCCGTCAAATCAGGCCACCAGCGTCCCCCCTCCTTCACCCCGCGCAACAGCCTCACCAACACCACAGCACCGCCCCTCTGCAATCCTCACCGCCGTCCGCGAACTCTCCACCAAAGCCTCTCCAGCCCCGAAACCTGCTCCCTCTACCAAACCCGTCTCTCACCCGCGCACACCCTCCAAAACCTCAACGCCCAAGCCCCCCGCTAAAACGGCCGCTAAAACGCCGCATCCCAAGCCTGCGCCGCCTACAAAGCCGACGGCCCCGAAGATACCGTTGGGCGCGCTGAATGCGCAGATTGTGGATAATATCAGTAAACCGGCTGGGGCAAGGCCTTTGCCAGGAGGGCAACAGCAGTTGCCCAAGGGGTATAAGTCTGTAGCGAGGAAGGTGACGATGACTATTGTGGCATTGCCGATTGCACTTGTGACGAGCTACGTGCTGTGGCAGCGATGTGAGTTTCCCTTCTTGTTTGGGGGCGCTGTAAGATGGGATGATACTAACTATACCAGTGGTTCTGGGCGAGGAGCAAAAGGTCCTTGTGAAGGCACCACCGGCGCCGGTGGTGGATGTGGATACGAAGGAGAAGGGCTCGGAGGCAAAATAATAGAAAATAAAGGACCGGAGACGCCGCAGGGCAACGACTGATGATTGTATGATTGGATTGAAATATAACGGTGGCCTGCATATATAGATGTGGGGGGAATATAGTTGTATATATCCAGTCATACTGTAGACTATTAGACTCTCAACACACTGCATATTAATTGCATTGCTCGATTTTTGGTAGAGTTCTTGTGATTGAAAGAATGAAGCGCTTTTGACATTATTCATTGTTTATCTTCTTCAACTATATACATATCTTAACGCTTCGTCCGCCGCTCCTTTTTCGGCGTCGGTATCTTCACTGTACCCCTGGTTTTCGGATTACTTTTTATCGTCTCGCGAATCTGCTGTGCAATCGCATCTTCTAAATCCTCCTCGTCATCCTCCTCTTCTTCTTCGTCCACATCCTCGACATCCTCATCGTCCTCATCATCATCTTCAAGCTCCGCACCGCCCTCCTCAACCTCGGAATCACTATCCGGCATCCCGTCATCAGACAGGTCTACACCACCATCCGAGCCAAAGCCCTCGAAATCGTCACCAGTCACATCAGCCATGGAAGTATCAGCCGCCTCCGACTCCGCAACAGTCGACTCAGCATCCTCTCTCTTCCTCTTCTTGCCCATCTCGCCCAACTTGCCCATACGGCCCTCAACACCCTTGACATCAGCCTCCGCACCCTCCAAAAGCGGCGGCGGGGTGAACCACGGAATCTTTCCGCGTAGGAAATCATTCAGCACCATCTTGGCAACACCATCCACATCCGGCTCGCCACCGTGCAACAGACGTCCACCCTTGCGAGCGAGCAGCTCCAGGAACTCAATGTGGTCCTTGTAGCCGCGCAGCGCGTAGGTGCGCTCGATGTGCTGCGGCTTGGTCTTCGCCAGGACGGCGGGGATGTACTGCTCGGGGTTCTCGACGTTCTCGACACGCACGACACCACGGAGGAGGATATCCTGCGGGGTGTCGGATGAGGAGGGTGGGACGACACCGGGGCAGTCGATCAGGTAGATGCGCTTCATGAGGGTGATGTACTGCCAGATCTTGGTCTCTCCGGGAATGGGAGCGACGGTGCAGACTTTCTTGTTGCGGAGGGTGTTGATGATGGAGGATTTTCCGGT
The DNA here is from genome assembly GCA_001662605.1 of Pseudogymnoascus sp. 05NY08. NCBI lineage: Eukaryota > Fungi > Ascomycota > Leotiomycetes > Thelebolales > Thelebolaceae > Pseudogymnoascus > Pseudogymnoascus sp. 05NY08. The sequence goes on from KV458821.1 coordinate 135,682, forward strand.
GTTGGGGTAGCCGATGAAGCCGACCGAGACTTGCTTGCGGTCGGAGTGGAGGCTGGAGAATTGGCGGAGGAGTTGGATGAGGGAGCCCTTGCCGAAGGAGTTGGTGATGGAGGCGTGGAAGGCGAGGGTGGGGTAATCTTTCGATAATGAGCGGACCCAGGCAGCCTGAATATAAATGTCAGTTATGCGACAAAAATATGTATTTTTGAGGGATATGTATGAATCATTACTAAGAAGGCTGCTACAAGCCACGATAAGAGTGGGAGCGGCCTTCAACTCAAACGAAACAGAACCAAACTCTTTACGACAGGCGTCCCAAGACGGGCCGCTGTCTACTTGAGATCCGTCCTCAAATCGAGACTGTCGGACACAAGGCCCAGTCGTCAAGGTTCTTGGATCAAGAGCGGCGAGAATGGAGTCAATATACCAAAGTTGTAACAGGCAAACTTCCATTGTGAGGAGCACATAATATGCAGAAGATGTCTTGACTTAACGATGGAAATGGAGGAAACTTAAAAAATGGCTTGAAAAAATGGGTGAACTTACAGCAACACCAGTAGGTACTAAATCGCACTTGTTGAGAACGAAGATGAGATGCTTATGCGGTGCCTCTTCCTTGATGTATTTCTCGACACTGCGACACCTCGTGCCGAGCGGGTCTCTCGCATCCAGAACGTGGATGACAACATCAGAAGAATCGATAACCTTGTAAAGCTCGTTCCAAATACGTTTGCTCTGTCCCTTGCTGAAGATAGCTTCCCTTGCGCTCGACACATAGCCGTAATCTTCAGGTGCTGCCTCTCCAACGGTCTCTTTTTCCTCGGGGTTGCCGCTCAGAAGCTTGGCTTGCTCAAGCCTGTCCAGGTATGTATCGTGGCTCTTAACACTATCGTCCGCAAGGTCTGCGAGTGAGTTGACGCTGAGCTTAACACGCTTACGCTGAGATTTCGGTCCAAAGGTATCGCTGAAAGGTGAGGCCTCGACGGCGATTTTGGCTTGATGTTGCTTGATGCCGTTCTTGCCCTCTCCATCTCTGATCAAGGTCATGGGTAGTTTGTTCGTCTTCAGCAGTACAGTGTATGGGTCCGCAGCTCTCTCTGCCATGGCATCGCGGAAGGAAGAAAGCGCATCCTGGCTGATAACTCTCGAGTTGGTGAACCATTTCCTGTTCGGCTCGATACGGGCGGCTGGGACTTCACGGCCTTGGAATACAGCAGATTGTGTGATTTTTCCAGCTGCGTTTCTCCTCTCCTTGCCACCAGTAAAGATCTTCAACACCTTGGCTTGTTTACCAGTACTGTGCGACGTTAGTTCTGGCTCTTGAACAGTGTGGTTGTCGGCGGATTGCGCCTTGACGGTACAACATACCGATAAAAATTCTCGCCCTTGACTTTGACGTTTTCCATGCCATCTCCGACCTTTCCCTGGCGGACCTTCCTGGTCGCTTCTTTCTTTCCGGTACCCATAGCGACGACGAGGATTAATATCCTCTAATTGTGGTTGATATGGGGGAAATGTTCTTGGTATGAAGAAGAAATGGTCCCTCTCCAGATTGGCAGAAAAGTTTATCGGCAAAAAGTTTACTATCAGCGTGGCTGGTATCTAGCGCCAAGACATCAAAGCACGAGCCACACGCTAAGGAAATCCAAACCTCGCTGGACGCTCGTCTTCGGAATTTCGACGACGAACCTCAATAGGGAGGATATAATTCCAACAATGCCGCCGTCACTCCTCTCCAGCTCGCTGGGCAGTTTGGCCCGCGGGAAGCAATCGCTATGCTTTAAGTCCGCAGCGCGCACTTTCACCTCCTCGTCCGGGTGCCAGGCCATTGGCCCTGAATCTCCAAAATTTATCGAGATCCCCCTTCCCCGGCAACGCTTCGCCAAAAAGCATATGGATATCAAGGGTGTCCTCCCAATTCCCCGAAACATCTTCCCCAGACGGGCCGGTGACAAGTCCTCCCCTGAATACATTGCCCGCGCCACCTTCGAGCCAACCGCCGCCCACCAGCTCACCAAGACCCCTTCGGAATACACGGCGTGGAAACGACGAATGGCCGCATCCCGGCGCGAGAATCTGCGAGAGGGATTGACCAAGCTTTACGACCGTAAGGTCAAGAAGGACACCCAGATTGCACGCCAGGGCAGCATTAAGCAAGAGAACAACCAGCGCCTTGTTGATGCACCCCAGCGGGAATCTGACCGTCTCACTTTACCCACCATCACAGCCGCCATGGCCACGTTCCAACACGGTGCCCTCCCCGACCCGAACAGAGAGGCTCGCATTGCTGCGTCCGCGGAGAGGGTTGCTGCGAAGGTCAAGGCCCAGGAGGAGGCACGCCGCGACTCGCTGCACTCGCTGTACATGCATGCGCGCTCTTTCATCACCACCGAGAAGGAGCTGGATGCCGAGATCGACAAGATCTTCACGGAGAGGCCGTTTGCACATGTTCACGGAAGGGAGAACGAGACGAATATTTGGGATGCCGAAGGATCGCCAATGACGGTCTTTGGTATGCTGAGCGAGGTCAGCAATACACAGAAGAAGGCTGTGGATTACTATCAGACGCCGGCGAAGGCGACGGGCAAGAGGATGGTGAGGATTGCGGAGGAGTTGACTGGCGGAAAGATGGATTAGAGGGGGTTGTATTGTATATGGGGAAATGTTTTGTACCAATATTGTCTTGTATACCACCAATGGGATACTTTTAGCCATGCACATACTCATTCACACTGATTCAGGAGCACATATGAGAGTTTGAAACCTGGCATTGACCTCGAATGGCAACTGCACAGAGACGAACAGGCCCCCCGCCCCACCAAAAAAGATACAAACAGGTTGTCAAAAAGGCTGGCTTCTGCCCACCATTGGCTGCTTTTTGGTTCAAGAAAGAAAAAAAGCTTCGATTGCGAAATTCCTATGTGCTCCCTTTTGTACACATTTACCAAACCCCATCGCGCGCCCTTCCATCACAAACTTCACCCCCGAGTAAAACCATTTGTTTGCACTTCATCCTGACCTCCCAATCACTCCCGTCTCCAAGTAAAACCGTTTCGTTTGCACATCCTCCTGACCTCTCGATCACTCCCGCCTCCAAGTAATAAAACCATTTCATTTGCACATCCTCCTGACCTCTCGATCATTCCTTTCGGCCAACGTTTCCACCCTCCCAAATACCTCCATCGCTCAGCACCCTTCCCACACACCGCTCCACCCTTCACCAGTCGTCGGTCTCGTGCGGCACTTTGTCTGCCCATCGATCATAGTACACCGGCACCTTGAGAGGTGGATCACACACCCCGCAGTCACAGAGGAAGCCGTAATCGATGCTGAGGTGTTGTGAGTTAGGCGTGTACATGATCGTGAGCTCTTCGCCTTCTTTGACGTCGCGTTTCGTCGAAAAGATCAGCTCGCGGTTGCTGTAGTCGTAGCTATACCGAATTATGGGGTTGCACGCATGGTTGAATCGGGAGGCAACCAAGAAGATGCCGGACGAGGAGCCAGTGCGAAACCTAGAAAATAATCAGTATATGATGTGATGCGTCCCTTCGTTCGTGATCTCAAAGCAAAATATGAAAAGAACACGAGCACAAGTAAGTGTCGATGTGAAGGCGACAAGTCCACCGTTGGATTGTGCTCCATCCCCGATCAAACGAGGGGAACGAGAAAAGAAACGTGGAAGAAAAAAAACCATCAAACATACCTGTTGGTCTTGAAAATGGCAATGTCCCTGTCCCGGTCCAGCAGCTCGTAACACGCGAGTTTTGAAAACTCCGTTCTTTCCTCCGCGCTGAGTTTCTCCAATTCCTCCGCCAAGTGTCCCTTGCCATCCGTCGCCAGAAAGAGAGCCAGCTCTTTCATGATGACGGTGGACTCCGCAATGTCCGAGAGTGCGAAAGCACCCATGCCACCCTTGGGAGATGGGCGGATCGAAAAAAGAGACGAACCAGAAGTCGTCGACGAACCGGAAGCTTGCGCGGTGACGGCGGCTTGGGAGGCCTCCTCCACCAGAGAGGGGCATGTCACCTGCTCAATCGGACCAGGAGTCGGTGCCACCCCAGCCGTCGATTCAGGTGAAATCGGCGTCACCGATCCCACCAATCCCACTCCCTTCTCCTTTCCCGTAACTACCTCCCCCTTGATAGAGTCAGTTTATTGTACGATAAGAGTGAGATTGAAATGCGGAAGAACATGCCTCTTCCCACCACTGGGCAAAGTCGTCTGCCAGCGTCCAGCAGACACCAGAACGCGACACCATTTTGTCTGTTGACATCTTGATGGCGGAAAAAACGTTAGCCGACTCTGAATGGTGTCTTTAATGAACTCCAGTACAAAGGATGAAGGAAATATGATGCAATGATCGAGAAAGGAAACGAATGTGTGCGGAATAAATTTTGTGAAACGCACTTCGAAGAAGAATGGATTGGTCGTTGATGGCGAAGCTTGAGGAAGGCTTGAAGGCTCGTCGTGGATGATGCACAGTCTTGGGAATATTTGAAGGTTCGTCGTGGACAAAGCAAAAGATCAGGGAGATTGATTATGGTTGATGAAGCAAATTGTCAAGTGGGGTTGGGTCGTGGTTGATGAAGCAAAGGCTCAAGAAAGGTTTAAAGGCCTGTGGTGGATGAAGCAAATGCCCAGGGAAGGTGCAAATGCTCAGCGCGGACGTCGCTCAAATATGACGTTGGAAGTCGAGGATTTGGAAGCCCGTGCAGGTAGAGCTCAAAGAAGATGTGTTATGTGAAGCCACAGCACGATAATATTGTGACGACTGTGTGTGACAGAGCTCGGCGTGCTGTGCTTGCTGTGCGTTGATGGCTGGATGTGTTGTGACAAAAGAGAGAAGAATAGCGGTCGGGGTTGAAAGAGGTCGCTTTATACACAAAAAACCAATGGCTATCATTGGCGCCGCCTGAGGATTCTAGCGGATATAAGGGGATCTGCAGCAAGAACAAAGGCTGTCACCGGCGTCCTGAGGGCGCCGCCGGTGACAAGAAAAGGGGTAGACGGCAAGAACGTATCGACAGCAGCAGGCTGCATGGCAACACCAACAGCCAACTCCAACAGTCCACACAAGACAGACCCGTAGAAGGGAGTTCAAGGTGCAAAAACAAACATTGCGGTAACAAGAATCCAATATCATGAAATAGATACTAACTTACGTTGAAGATGGCGAAGAAACAAAACCCAAGCCAGTACCTTGCGGCAGATCTTCTTGTCCCTCGGAAGATTTCGACATTGTCTCCGAGGAACCAAAATAAACTAAAATACGGTTAGCTTCTCATCATGACAAAGCGTACGTGGAAAGAGATTGTTTTTGACTCGAGGAAGGCACTTACGTCCTCAGTAGCGCTTTCCCAACCGCAAGCTCCGCACCCCTATGCGAACCTTGCGGCATAGGGTGCAGCAATGCTGGTCTGAATCAAACATCAGTCAGCACATACAACTGGAAGGAGCAAGGGGAAACACTTACAAGGGAGGCGCGGTCCCACCCTCCGTCAGGTCGATGTCGCGTGGCTCCATGCCCCGGAGGCTCAGAGCCAACCAACATCATGGCCATGGTCGAAATAGGTGAAGTTGGGATTTCCACCTCCACCACCCCAAGCAATCGGCATTCTCCAGCGATTCTCTCTGGACCAATCGGCCCAAGATTGTTCATGACCTCACGGAGAGTATGGTCACAGGGGCCCACCGCTCGAGGTCAAGGTCTTATAAACTGGCGATAAGACCTTGATCATCAGCTTCTAGACCTTGGCGTCGATAGGCACAGAGACATCCCCCGCCCATTACCCAGTCTCGGGTGCATCCGCATCCCCCGCCGATTCCTGTTCAGCGGGAAAGAGAGTGGCGGAAGGCCGCCCGCCAGCCTGTATGAGTGTCAGTGGCTTGCTTTCAAGCAGAGATCAAGGGAAATCGAGGATCGAAGATGCCAGCAGAACCCACAAAACAACATCCAGTCTGGCCATGGGTTCACATGTGGTCCCTGAGGTCTGGCTGTTCGAGGCACGGCAGGGACAAAGGGTGGAAATGAAGAGTGAGATGACTTACGGGCTGCCTTGTCACCATGGCGAATAGTTCTGAGATGTCCTCGGGTCCGAGGACCGTATTCTGGAGCAAGGTGAGTAAAGTCAGCTCTATCTCAGATCCAGATTCTGGAAGACTGCGTGTGTTATGGGGAAACATCAAGGATGGAGAACCTACTTTGGGATCGACCAAACGATGGTATCATCGTTAGTTTGGAATAATCCATAATACAAATAAAAGTATAATGTGATTCATAGTATAAAATGATGGTTTTTGTTGTGAAAAGGAGGAAAAGAAGAGGGGGGAGGAATAACAAAGGCCAAAGTTGCTACGCGAGATCAACTTCACATTTGTGGTCAGCCCAACCTATCAAGATAGGATTAATTGTTATCGATAACAGACAGCACGATAAGAGATTCAATATGAATCGGGGCACCATAAACACTTTCAAGCTTAAGACGTGGGGAAAACCCTCCTCGGGGTGTTGTTCATGAGCTTCATTTTTGAATATTCTCATCTAAGGGGTAACTGCCCACTCGGGAATCCACCTCCGACCAACTCCTCAGCTACATACTTCGACATCCTCTCCAAAGCCTCCTTCAAGACGGCAGTGTGGCAGACGTAGCCAATTCTGACATATCCCTTATAGTCGAAACCTCTCTCGTGTCCAAACCCCTTGGAGCCAGGGAGTATCATGGCCTTGGTCTTCTCCAGTACGTCCAAACAGAATGCCACGTCGTCCACTGGCTCGCCGTTCTTCTTGAATTGGATGAAGGCAGTTGTCCCTGCTAACGGCTTCACCCAGGAGCACACTGAGCTGTGGTCGTTCACAAACTTCTCAACCAGAGCCACGTTTGTTTTGGCCAGATTTATGTTCCTCGAGAGCAATGCGTGTATGACGTTTGCTGACAAGGCATAAGTTGCCACTTGGTCATCAAGCTGAGACACAGATATCGTTGTGTAATCCCTGGCACTGGCCAATGCCTCGATGATTTCAGGGTTGCGGCAAGCTATCCAGCCGGTGCGGATGCCAGCCAGTGCATACGCCTTTGACATGGAGCCAGTGACAATGGCCTTGTCATATCCCATTGATATAAGAGATGGCGGGTACTCGTCATCCACAGGCGAGATACCATGGAAAAGAGGGCGGTACACTTCGTCCGAAAGGATGGTGATGTCTCGCTCGCGGGCGAAAGAGATAATCGCTTGCAGCGCAGACTTGCGGATGACGGCGCCGGTTGGGTTGTTCGGGTTGTTGATTATGATGAGCTTGGTGTTTGGCTTCACCAGCTGCTCCAGTTCGGCCATATCAGGGACGTAGTTCTTCTCCTGTCTGAGCTTCCATAGCGAGACTTCAGCGCCAAGGCTCTCGGGGACGGAATACAGCTGTTGGTAGGTGGGGTACATGCAGATAACATGATCTCCAGGTCCGATGAGCTTGTATAGGACAAGAAAGTTGGCGGATATTGCTCCGGGGGTAATCAGGATGCTCTCTAGCGACATGGGTGACGCAGCTCTCACGGAATACAAGTCAGCCAGCCGTTGGCGGAGCTTCGACGATCCGCGGATTGCTCCATAGGTAAGAGTGATAGAAGTATCCAGAGGCCCAGGGGCTTTTTTGTCTTCACATAGTGCAACAAGCTCGTCTATGGAGACAGAAGCGGCACATGTCTCGGCGATATTGAGGACGTCAGGCGTGGTCTCATACTTGTCCATCCACTGAGGTATGGTTAGTCCATGGTGAGCGGATTTGGGGAATATCTGGATGTACGGGGTCAAACCTGTTCGACGCCAAACTCTTCTAACTTGACCATAGCTGCTTCTTAGAAATTATTGCTTAATATCAACTTTGACCTCAAAAACAGATTCTATTCGCCGATATTTCGTGCATATATCTGCATCATCCCCTCACTGATCTGCAGTAGATTCACGTGACTTTCCCCTCCCGTCTGCGGCCTTCGAATGTGGGGAAATACAGGGGTCTCACTTTAGCGCGGGTGACCAAGGTCGCAACTCGGCCCCATCCCATCATCATTCATCGACGACCTGGAGCCGAAGTGTCACCAGAACGACACTCTTTATCCGCCACAACTGTTCTCTTCAATCGTTTCTTCGGATGCTGTCTGCTTGACTATATATATATGCTCTTCTCTACAGACTATATTCATATTTTGAGGTGCTTACTATCTAAGTTGAGCTTCGGGCGCAAATCAGCCTAGATTACCCGTGGTGGCTGGCCTCGCGAGGCACCTGGGGCTACGAATCTGTTGAGGGGCGCCATCTCGACAACCGCCCACGATGCGTGGGTTACATATTGGCCAGGCGCTGGCCGCCGTGCTTTCGTTATCGGTGGGGGCCCTGGCCTCTGAGAACTTCACCTATATCGACATGATGCGTGCGCGTAATGCGTTGATGGACGGCGGCCGGGGCGATTGTCCTCCGTGGTATGTGCTGTCTCCGCTCCGAGAGGCATTCGGCGAACGATAGTTGAAGCGACGGTAGCTAATGGATATAGCTTCAATTGTCTCTTGCCAGCTTTCACCTGTGGCCAATTTGCCGAATGCCAGCAATATGATGGGAAGTGCAGCTGTCCTGCCGGGTTCGGTGGAGAGGACTGCATGCAACCAGGTACGGTCCCTCACTCGTTCATGCAATGAACAATGCTGACTTTTATGTCTATTATAGTATGTGGATCGTTGGCAGATGGAAAAGAGCGACCAATGCGGCAAGGTGATAAGTGCGACTGTAAGGAAGGCTGGGGCGGCATAAACTGCAATGTCTGCACTACGAACCAGGCATGCAATGCACTGATGCCCGAGAACACTGGCGGAGTATGCTATCAAAACGGAGAGGTTGTCAAGGAGAATTATCAGATGTGCGACGTTACCAACAAGAAGATCCGGGATCTTCTCAATGAGAAGGTACCGCAGGTCACTTTTACGTGCGACGCAAACGACAAGAAGTGCGATTTCCAATGTATGTCACCCCCACCAAATTTGGGAGATTAGTGCTAACATATACCGAAGTTTGGGTTCAGCAGAAGGAATCATTCTACTGCTCTCTCGGCGGCTGCATTTCGGGCTCCGATAACACCTACGACCGCAACAGCACGAATTATAATTGCGAGAACGTTCAATGCCAATGCATTCCCGACAGGATGCTGTGTGGGGAAAATGGATCCGTTGATATATCGGACTTTTTAACGGAGGAAATTAAGGGCCCCGCAACATTCGAGTGTTTACAACAGAGCGGAGGGACGAATAAATGCGCCTTCCAAGAGCCCGCTATGAACGACCTGATCCAACAGCTGTTCGGCGACAAAAGCATCACCCTCGAGTGTCAATCGGGAGAGTGTCTATATGAAACGGAAGTCCCAGGATATGAGCGACCTATCAAGAAAATCAACACTCCATTGATCGCAGGGGTTATTGCTATGTCATCGTTATTCGTCGTGGGAGTTATCCTGTTGGTCTGGTATTTGGGACGCCGAAAGTTCGCGTATAAGCCGATTAGCCTGGACGATTCCGACGATGAGAATCTCAAACTCATGGCGGATCATAAGCCAGCTTCGCTTTATTTTGAGAATGTTTCATATACGCTCAATGGGAAGGTAATTTTGGATCGCATTCAAGGTGTGGCCCGCCCAGGCCAGATCATGGCTATCATGGGCGCTTCGGGCGCGGGAAAGACTACTTTCCTTGATATCCTCGCCCGGAAAAACAAGCGCGGTTCCGTTGAGGGCAATTTTTATGTGAACGGAGAGAAGGTTAGCAATTCGGACTACAAAAACGTTATCGGTTTTGTCGACCAAGAGGATACAATGTTGCCGACTTTGACAGTTCACGAGACAATCATGACAAGCGCCCTGCTCCGACTACCCCGCGACATGGGCCATGCCGCGAAAGAGCTCCGAGTTTACGAAGTAGAGAAGCAGCTTGGCATTTCACATATCAAGGACTCTCTGATTGGATCCGAAGAGGGCAACGGTCGCGGCATTTCAGGCGGAGAGAAGCGCCGAGTCGGGATCGCCTGCGAGTTGGTTACAAGCCCAAGCATTCTGTTTCTGGATGAGCCTACCAGTGGCCTTGACGCCTTCAATGCGTTTAACGTTATTGAATGCCTTGTTACGCTAGCCAAGACATACAACCGGACGGTAATTTTCACTATTCATCAGCCTAGATCTAATATCGTTGCCCTGTTCGACCAACTGGTTCTACTGGCAAAGGGAAAGACAGTCTACTCTGGAGAATTTGCGCTCTGCCAAAATTACTTTGACAGCATCGGCTATTCGTGTCCACCAGGTTTCAACATTGCCGACTATTTGGTTGATCTGACAATGCATGTGGAGAGTCCCGACACAGCCTCTGAAGAAGATGATAGCCAACCCAACAGCGATGACAGGAGCACTGGACCAAGCAGCACAAGAGCCGTCAAGTCAATTGCCAGCGTCCGGGAAAGCCTCGACGACGGCGATAGCGCCGGCGAGTCGCTACTTCGGCCAAACCGTCACCGTAGGGATTCTATCAAGAAGAAGCAAGAACGCGGGTTGTTCACACGGAGAAAGACCACGGAAACGGTTCCATTGACAAATGTGCCGTCGACTGTACTAGAAGATCACGACCTTCCCCCTCTATCTTCAGGCCAAAATACTGCGTTGGACTTATTGGTTTCCTCTTATGCACACTCCAGCATAGCTGGTGAGATTCGCGAGGATATCCAAACTACCGTCACGAATGCGCAGGCAGCGAATGGTCAGTCTAACGGCTTTTCCGGGGGCAGCGGCACGGCATCTCCCAACGGTAACACGATGGGCAAAGGCTACGCTCGCATCGGGTACTGGAGGCAATTTACTATCCTCTCTCAACGCACCTGGCGCAATCTCTACCGTAACCCAATGCTGATGCTCACGCACTACGCTATTGCGATCCTTCTTGCCGTCCTCTCCGGTTTCCTTTTCTACGGCCTGACTGATGACATCCCCGGCTTCCAGAATCGCCTCGGACTATTCTTCTTCCTGTTAGCCCTCTTTGGCTTCAGCACCCTCACATCGCTCACCGTATTCGCCTCGGAACGCCTCCTCTTTGTCCGCGAGCGTGCTAATGGATATTACTCACCCATCACCTACTTCCTCGCCAAAGTTGCCTTCGACATCATCCCCCTGCGCATCATTCCTCCAATAATCATGGGCAGCATCGTCTACCCCATGACCGGGTTATGGCCCGACATGGCGCACTTCCTCCCCTTCATCCTCATCCTCGTGCTCTTCAACCTCGCCGCCGCGGCCATCTGTCTCTTCATCGGAATCGTGTGCAAGGACCACGGCGTCGCGAACTTGATTGGCAGTCTCGTCATGTTGTTCAGTCTGCTCTTCGCCGGTCTGCTGCTCAACCACGACGCCATTCCCAAGGCTGCGCTGTGGCTGCAGTCTCTGAGTATCTTCCACTACGGTTTTGAGAGTTTGATCGTCAACGAGGTAGCGATGTTGACGTTGCGCGATATGAAGTTCGGTCTCAGTATCGAGGTTCCCGGCGCGACGATTTTGAGTAGTTTTGGATTCGATAATATGGCGCTTTGGTCGGATGTGTCGAAGTTGGGCGCGTTTGCGGCTATATTTATAGTGCTGGCTTATGTGGCTATGCATGTTTTGCTTGTGGAGAAGAGGTAGATAGATAGGATAGGAGAGTTTGTATGTAAGGGGGCCAGGTGGGAGAGCATGGGCGGCGTTCAGCGGCTGTTTGGAATAGTTACTGTCGTACAGTATATACATGATTTGTTTCCAAGTATATATACAATCTACATAGTTTCTCGGCTGTCATAATTGTTTGCTTGGGTGTTGTTATCGATTCTTTTTTTTTTTCACAGTTCCCTTCCGACAGTTTGCGAATTAAGTTGATTTATATAACTGACTCCGCAGACCTTTGCTTCACCCCGCACCTTCAGTCCAGCTCTGTTTCGGACGGCAGGAAGAATTCCGAGCCATCGATCAAGGCCAGGACACAGGAGGCAGTAACCCATTCGGTTCACGTGAGGTGGCACTGGATCCGTTGGATAACTATGCCACTGTCGACTGAACCTGCTGTTGTCGTATGAACATGCTGCTGTCGTTTCGATCTTGTCACCTATGCTCTGTCGTTAACGTTCGTCTCCTTCTCGAATAAAACGTTCCACACTCAGGGCAGTAAACAAGACGAACGAAAGTAAATTTTACAAATTACAGAAGAAGGCGCAAGCTCTAGGGTGAGCTTGAGGTGCTGAAAGCATATAAAGAGAGAGATCGATGGGTTGTATATTACTTTAGTCAATTTGCAACAGAAATATAGATAGAACATGGATTGGCAAACGTAGCCTCAAATGTAACTATTTCTCTGCATATTCCTCAGTACAGGCGGCTGTGCTCAAAGAAACAATACTAAACACCTCCCCAGCAAGCCTCCAAGATCTCATACCTGTTATTCAACACACCTAGTGCTCACAGAAGAAATACTCAACACCCTCCCACTCATCCTCCGACTTAACATGAAACCGGCTCCTAACCTCCATCAGCTCCTCCCGATGGTACTTCGCCTCCTTCACCGTCATCAGCCCCTGCGTCGCAACCCCATTCTCCTTCACCATCTCCATAATCTCCGTCGGCAGCTTACGGTCCACCGTCTGGCAACCATCCTGCGACTTCATGGCTGGGCCGTATTCCGCGAGCAGATCCAAGATCTCGGGCGGCATGGTGCCGTTGTTTGCATCTTTGCCGAAGACGGCCTCGGCCCACCAGTCTTGCTGCTGTGGTGGCACGTTGCCGGTTGAGATGATGCGTTGGTGAGGATCGATGAGCCAGAGCGCGATGAAGCGTCTGTGGCCTGGCTTGGTTGGGTCTTGGAGTTTGAAGGGGGAGACTCTGTGGTGACTGCGTGACAGTGTTTGTTAGCTCGACAGTGCTTAAAAAAAGATCCTGTAGAATTGCTCGGCTTGAGGAATGGGGAGGTAGATACGTACAACACGTTAGGGAAGGCCAGCAGACGGCCCTGTCGGGTCTCAGCATTTCCGTAGTGCTGGAGACAGGCACTCGATCCGTCGTTTGACTGGCTTAGCTGAGTGCCATACACAAGCTCGAGCCAGTTGTATTGATTCTGGCCGGCAATACCCTGCAGCTCGTCTTGGTCGTACGTAGTTTGCATGCGAAAGGATAGGTGGCTGGGCGTCACATTCTCACTGTCAAGGTAAAACAGAGCTGTAGCGCAGATACGCTCGTTTATCTGACCTTCGACCTACACCATCACATTTAGTAAGCTACAAAGACTTATCTTGCAAGAGAACTTACATGCCAGCCGCCAATAGGGAAATCAGGCTTTTCGGGCGTTAGCTCAATGGAAGCCATCTTGACGATAACTTGAAGCCCACTGTCCTTAAATTTCTGGCGAATGCTCTCTTGGCAGAGGTAGTTGACTTCTTCCTCAATGTCGGGTTCAGGGAGCACTGGGTCTCGAATTTGTTTCCATATGAAATCTCGCACATCGTCGGCTTAATTGTTAGCTTCTTCGGGTCAACTTCACTTTCTCGGGGCAAACCTCACCTTTCTCGTCTCTTTCCGAGTCCTCCGGCCTCTCTTTGCCCCACTCGCGGTCTTCGTCTCTCTCTTCGTCTCTCCAATTGTACACTCTCTCCTCTTTAATCTGCTCCCAGTCGGATTCGGTAAGCTCATAGTCCTCCTGCGCTTGCACTTCGGCACTGTATGGCTCCCACAGTGCTTCATCTTCATCACTATACGGAGAAAAGAAAAGGAGATTAACATTCCGGACAAAGAGCCTCAGTTTAGGGACACTTACTCGCCGCTGTCAGGCACAGAGAAGCGCGATTGTTGCCGCCCGGGTGGGGGGGGGGTATTTGAGTTAAAATCGTGTACGGTCAGGAACTGGTCCCATGCCGGAATAGCCGTGTCAATAAGCTTCTCTATGGTGCGGTAGATGCTGGTATATTTCTTTGGGTGGAGGTTATTGATGTAGCTCGTGAACTTCACAGTCCCGTCTTCTTGGAAAGCCAAGTTCGCTGGCAGCCATTGATACTTATCAGACCAATATTCGAAAGGGATACCGCCGCCTCCTGCACCATATGACTGGTTAGGATCTTGTGAATCTTTTTTGCGTGCCGCCCGAGAAGTTTCGCCCTTGCCAGCCCATAATTCGATCGCGTCAGATACCCCGACAACTTCTTCCTGGAAAAAGTTCGATTTTCCTTAATATTCGTATTAGCTTAAGGTTTGATCTGGAGGCCATTGGATATAATACCATAGATAAAGGGGTACATGGAAGGGTGAACCAAGTCCTGGACCTTCTCATCACTGCGTGGATGCCAGTCGACATCAGACGCTTGGTCGGCCTGTAGCTGGTCAAATGCAGCGCGGAGCTCTTTCTGCAGTTCCGGGGTCACAATAGTGTCAGACTTGACAATGGTATTGCCCGCGGAATCGAGGGTCGGGATCAGGCCCGTACGCTGGAAGTGGGCAGCTTTCTCCCTCAACTCCTTGATGCACTAATCCGGAAGTTAGTGACTTGAAATCCCCAAACTAATAGTCCACATACGTAGTCAAAGGCAGCTTCTGAAATGATGTGTGCACGTGGCATGGAAACTTTGATCTCGCCACCTTTGGCCTCAACTACCTGTGTGAATAGCTTGTCCTCGGGTTGCTCCAGTGCCTCCTTCCGCCATTTGCTCACAATCTCCTCGTTGAAGACCTTCTTGTGCCAGTCAACTTTGTCAGACAAGCGGTCCATCAATACCATCATGAATACTTCGCGGACAGGCAAAAGTTTTGAGTCAGCGCCCCAGCAGTTGCCGTGAGCGCCAATGGGGTATATAGGTCCATGATTGTTATAATACCGTAAGTCGATATTGATGCCTGGGTATTCGTGCGACATTTCTTTTAAAGGTGCCGGAATACGGGAAACGCGTAGTGTGCTCTGACGTGAGGATACAGAGAAGAATGATGAAGAGTGACCAGAATAACAAAAAGAAAGAGCTACAACGCCACATCGGCGTCTCTTTATACTTCTGTACATACACAGTGGGAAAGACAAGCCAATCCTGCCGTGATGCATTGTTGATGGGACCAGCAGCCTAGACGGTCCACTTGAGTGTGAGGCAGCAATGGCATGCCTACGACATATATACTTCTATGTAGATTTGTATGCATTGATATTTATTCATAATTATTGTTGTTCGCGACATTGTCATTTCGCAATGCTTGGCTGGCGGGTTGATTGTTGTTGGCAGCTCCACACAATATTCGCACTATTGGGCGATTTCAGGCAGAGGATCCTTTGTAGCCTAGCGCTGGAGGAGTCCGACGCTGCTTATAACAGCGACGAAACTGCCCAAAAGGGGAAGATCGAACCATCACCAAAATCTGTGACGAAGATTTGTATCTTTAATCAGCTTTGCCCAATACGTAGCGGGTGATGTGTATTTGGGTGAGTTGCACCAGCTGCATGACTGCCTATTTCTACTTCAAAAATCTTCATTTTTAACAGAATCCCTCATCCCCTCTTCCTCGCTCTCATCCCCTACCACGCTTTCGTCTGCCCGACTCCCACCCCTCCCCCTCTTCTTCCTCTCCTTCCTCAACCCTTCATCAACACCCCTCCACCCTTGTCTCCTCTTCACCACCACCCCAAACCCGTCTCTGTGCACCCCCCCGATCATATCGTCCTCCTCCTCCATCTTCTGTATCTCCTCTTTCCCCATCCCATGGTTTATCCTCAAATGATCTCTCACTGCCCTCTCGCTATTAAATCCCCTCTGATACCTTTCGCACTCCTGGAGCGGGCAATACGCCGCGTAAATCCCAAACTTCCCCACTGCGCTCCTCTCATCCATTCTCGACCTTGACTCGCGGCTACGCGAGCGACTCCTCGGCCTGCTTTCAGGGCGAGCAGACCTAGATCTCCTCGGCGCCCGCGCTTCCTCTACTATCTCTTCCCCCTCCTCCTCTTCACTCAAATCCCCAAAATCGGGAACTTCCTCCGGGACATACATCTCCTCCTTCACATCCCCACCCATCACTCCCTCCGTCAAAACTCTAACCCCCATCCCCTCCCCAAACAGCGTCGCGCACCTCCTCCCCGCCCTCTCCACCACCTCCTCCGGCCACCCCACCAACGCCGCTGTCCCAATAACCTCGCTCCAGTCCCTCACCCCCAACCTCGCACGACTCCCTCGACTCGAACTCCTGCTCCGGCTACGACTCATACTCCGACTCCGCGACCTGGACTGCGTCGAGCGCGACGTCGAGCTCCGTGGCGAGTCAATGGCAAAAGGGATAGACTTATGCTGTTCCCTCGCAATACGCACCAGCATCTCCGTCTGCGTCTCCCCCGGTAGCGGGGCATGGACTTTCTTCTTCCGTCCGCGGTTCGATTTCTTCGGCGGGCTCGCAGCAGCGAGTGGGTGCGGTTGGTCCGAGATCACGCGTCTGGGGCGGCCCTGCCGCCGTTTCGGGGAGTCGGGGGTGCTGGGCACGACGTCTTCGGGTTCGACTGTTGGGAAGAGCGGGTCGGCGGTGGGGGAGGGGGAGCGGTCGGGGCGGAGACAGGCGCGGCGAGAGACTTGGAGCGCGGTGAGGAGGCTGTCGAGACGCGTGATGGTGTGGCGGATTGTAGGGCGGAGGAGGCGCGCGGAGCGGTCGTCGTCGGCGGAGATGATGGGTTTGAAGGGGGGGGGGTGTGAGAGGGATGGTTGGGCGGGTGCTTCTGAGTCGGTGGGGTAGTGGTCGTCTTCTTTCGGGTTTTCTTCTTGGGCTTCTTGAGAATCATTGTCGCTTTCTGCGTCGCTACTGATTTGTAATGTCTCGCCATCCTCCCACCTCCTCCTCTCAAACGTGCTCTTGGCAAATTTAAGCATCACGCCTGTAAGAACCTCCTCCAGCTCCCGACTTGGCTTCTCTTCCTCCACCCTCTTCAACGTAAACTCCTCATCTTCTTTCGGCCTCTCGCTCCTAGGCACAATCTCCGGCTCAAGCGGCCACGCCGTCCACCTCTCCGGCGGCACAAAATTCTTCCCATCATCACCCACCTCCGCCGGGCGCCAACGCTCCTACTCTCCGTCAGTAACCCGAAAAAAAAATACATCTGCAGAACACACGCACCTTGCTAGCCCACGGCTTCGCCTCTTTCACGAGATCGGGATCATATAAAGACTTCTTCATCACGTGCGCGTTGTATAAATGCGCCGATAGATCCTGCGCCTCGAGCTTGACCAAGGACTCCGCGAGGGCAATCTCGTCCTCGTTGAAGGTGCGCCATGTTGATTTCGGGCCCTTGAAGCGGCCTGGCCGTGGAGGAGAGGCGATATCGGTTTCAGAGACGTCGGTCCTGTACTCTGTATACTCGGTATCCGAATCCATATTTCCTATCCATGACCATGAGGCTGATGCTGGAGACGATCAACAGGCTACATAAGAAGCTTTGGTGGGGCGCGGCGGCACTAGAACGCCGCTTGGAGCGGGATATCAGACATTTCTGGCCCACGTTTCGGCGAATTAAAAATGCAAAAAAATATCAAAAGAATTGACCAGGCTGGGGTTCGATCCCAGGACCTTTTCGGTACATTTGAAATGTTAACGAAACGTGATAACCAACTACACCACCCGGCCGTTGTTTTTGATGTCAAGTGGAAGCTTATTGATACTTTTATGTCAATTAGATGTCAATTTTTTATTAGCTCTACGGGTTTTTACTGTGTGGGTGGCCGCACAGAGACATATGTAGACGGGAATTGATACTAAAATACAGTTTAATAGAGTCTATCTATTTAATTTAATTTATATGGTGTTGATATGATAATTACTGTCGTGGATAATTAAGTTCACTTCGATTTTTAGTTGGTATGATATTATAGCAATGATAACTTCTGCGTATTATTTTTGAAGTTTAGACTAATTATAGGCTACATCTTACTCACAGCCACCATAAACACTTCAAAGTAATAACAGAATCTGTCATAATTTACTGGACGCTATAGTAGTAAAAGGCAAGCAGACAAGGTTTTTAAATAAGATGTTGCTGTACGTCACTGACGTAATTGAAGAGGTTCGTAGCTTCTACGCAACAAATACCCTCAAGGAAGGTACGAGGCGCCACGTCGTTCGTGCCTTCCTCGTAACCATTGCAAATTCAATTATAAAGGAAGGTGCTACTTACCCCATCGTGCCTTCCTGTTTATGCTCCTGGTGCCATAGGAGCGTGCGGCGCAATGGTTAATATCACATGAATGAGCCTTACAATCACAAAACCACGACAGGCTCATACTGCGAATAAGGACATTCTACTGCAACTTTAAGCTACAGAGGCCATGAAGCCGTAAAATCTCCGAACAAATGCTACGCAAACATGTCCCATTTTTCCACAACGCCGCCCGAAAAGTGACACCCCGTAAAAAGCTATCCCCCTACTCTCTAACACCTCCCTTCCCGGACTTCTCAATCTTCCGTCTCTTCGCGCGCAGACCCTCGGCCTCCTTCTCCTTTTCCTTGTTACTATACACCATCTTCTCCAGGATCTTGCGCTTGCGTCGACTCAGCATCATCTTGCCACGCTCCAGCTCCTCGTCCTCCTCTTCCCTCGCCTTAGAAAGCTTCTTCCGCGCGTCGGCCTTGGCCTTTGTCCGCGGGTCGACCTTGGTCTCCTTCAGCGGCACGCCAGTCATCTCGGCCTCGAGCTCCTTCTGCCTCTGTACAGCCGCGGTGGTCGCCTCGTCCTCAGACTCTTGGTCCTCCTCTGCGTCAGAGAAGCCGCCGAACGTAGCGTCCTTGGTAACCTCCTCCTCGTCATCCTCCTCATCAGAGCCAGCAACCTCCATACCAGCAGCCGAAGCATCGATGTCGATATTCGCCACCTCAGCAGCAGTAAGCTCCTCCGCCTCCTCCTCCTCATCTTCCTCATCCTCCTCATCATCGGTATCCGCCTCCAACTCCTCATTCTCACGCTCCTGCTCGTCAAGCGGCGCGCTTGGGTCATACGCTCCACGGACCTTCTTGACAAACGGACTCAAATGCGGCGGCAGCTGTGCACCCGGCGCGTACAGATCTGCGCGCTTGAGCTCCTCCTCGTTAATACTATCCCACACCCACTGCGGCTGGACGTAGATGCGACCCGGGACCCTCGAGCCCTTGACGAGCGTCTGCGCGGACTGGTTATCCTCGTCCTCGACCTGGCGCGGCGGCCTGTCGACGACCTGGTGCGTGATGGACGGGTCGAGTTCGTTGTGCGTGAATGCGCCGGCGCCGAGGACGGCGTCCCACCCGATGCGCTTGCATCCGAATGCGCGCAGAATGAACTCGAGGGGTTGGCGGGGGGTCTCGCGGGAGAGGAAGAAGGTGTAGTTGGAGAAGAGGGTGGAGGGGTCGGTGGAGGAGTAGGAGGGCTGCGGGAGGATGTCTCCGCCTGGCGCGACGGGGACGAACTTGTCAAGCGCGTCGGTTGCTCCCTCGGCGTCCTCCATGTCGGTGTCGGCCTTGGAGGCCAACTCCTTGGCCTTCTCCTCTGGGACGTTCAGCTGGGCCATCAGTTTGTCGATTTCGGCCTGGAGCTTGGCGTCGGGCTTTGCGTTTCTTTGCTCCTCGCTGGTCAGGCCGAGCTTGGGCTGCTCGATCGGTCCAACGGAGTTTCCTTCCAGAGTGAAAGCGCCGAGCTCAGCACCTTGGTCGTCGCTCTCCTTGTCGAACTTGGGGGGGTAGGCGAGGCCTAATGATGTGTAGAGCCTGTAGTTGACGAATCCGAGAAGGGTTTGGTAGAACTCCACGAAGGTTCCCATTATCCTGAAATCGACATCTCCAGTGACACGCTGGTTGAACTTGTATGGGACCAACCAGAGGATATCCTGTCCTTGAATGGTGGCCTGGTAGTAGATGCCCTTGATGGACAGGAACGACTTGCGCAGGCTGTGCGACACAATCAGGTAGTGCTCGAACTCGAGGACCAACTTCTCGCATCTGGCAATCATCTTCGCCGGGACGGAGTCCGTGGATGGGAGGTTGGCAAAGAGGAAGAGCATGGACAAGCAGTCGTCCAGATCTCTCAAGGCGTCGATGAATGTGGGGTAGCGCTCTCTGATGACATGGTCCAGGGTGTACTTGGCCCGGCCAGTCTTCTCAGGCCTCGACGCATTGCGCTCGAGTCTGGAAGCATTGTGTGCGTCGCCTCTGCCAAGGGCCCTAGCAATCTTCTTCTCGAGAGCCTTCTGGTCGCGGAACTTCTGGAGGAGCGGCTCGTGGAGCAGGTACTGGATGTCCTTGGTGTAGTAAAAGGTGGTCGCTGCGTGCGAACTGCTCGAGGCCTTCTTCTTGTTGCGCGGCTCGCGGGGGTAGATTCCCTTCCAGATGCAGAGTTTGCGAAAATCCGGGAGACTGATCTGAAGCTTTCGGACTGCCTGCGTTCTGGTGATGAAGTTCTTGGCCTGGCCAGAAGTTCCTGTTTGGCTATGTTAGAGAAAATAATTTCGAATCAATGGCAAATAGAACTCTTACCCTTCTTCTTTATTCTAGCCATTATTACTGTAATTGTTTGTAGAGCGTAGAACCTTGATCTCTTGGCTCTGTGGACTTGAGATAAGAAGGTCGTCTTTTTTCAAAAGTTCGCGAGGAAGAAATCAAATCCCAACTTTCTGTATCAAGGTCTTATCTAATTGGCTCATCGGCTCACCGCCCGCGCACAGACCACATGCTATCAATGGCGGGTTCAGGACAGTTACATACGACTAAAGCATCCGAGCATGAACTGAGGTGTTTGAACGTCGATTATTTACGAATTTATGCGCAGCACGGCAATGGTTTTACTTTGTGAAAGAACTCCATTTGCATATAGATGAATGCGATGAAGCTTGACAAGCAGACAGCCTCGCTCTTTGGAGCGGCGGCTGTCTTGCGCCTTGTCCTTTTTACGGCATTCCCAACCCTCCCAGACACCTTGACGGGCCGAGTCGAGATATCGACGCCGGTGACCAGCTTTAAGAGACGTAAGTGTTATTTTTAGATTATGATATCTGGTTCTAACTGTCTGTCAGTGCAAGAAGGTCTCTTCCTCTACAACCACAATGTCTCCCCATACGATGGCGGGGTGTACCATCAGGCGCCCCTTCTCCTGCCATTCTTCTCACTCCTCCCAAACTACGCGCCATGGCCGATATTTACGAATATAATATACATCTTGGTGGATCTACTGAGCGCTCTGGCTCTAATGAAGATTGCCGAATCCGGGGAATCCGTTTCCACAAAGCACTACACATCCCCCCGAAAGGAGAGGAGATGGAGCAGCACCAAGATTGCGGCCTTGTAAGACCTCTCACCAGCCAGACTTGACTTTTCATGCTGACAATGGCGTTATAGCTTCTTATTTAATCCATTTACCCTTGCGACCTGCATTGGTCGCCCTACGAGCGTCTTCACAACTTGCGCCATCCTCCACGCCATCGCGAAGGCTGTAAACGGGGCGTCGTTCACGAGCATGTTCGCCATTGCCTTTGCATCATATCTATCGATGTACCCGCTCCTACTTCTTCCACCTCTCGTGCTACTTTGCTACGACAGGCGGCGGGCTACAAAGGTCACAGAGTCCTTGACCAGCTTCGTCTTCAGCACTGTGCCAGCTGTGGGAGGGTCCATCTACGCCCTACTGTTCATGTCGTACCAGATCTCCGGATCCTGGGAATTTATCCCCTCGACATATGGTGTGCAGCTTCTCCTGCCTGACTTAACGCCGAATGTTGGACTGTGGTGGTACTTCTTCATCGAAATGTTCGACTCGTTCAGGTCGTTTTTCCTGGGCGTCTTTTGGCTGCACCTATCATCGTACGTTGTGGGTCTGACCATTCGCCTTCGCTCACAACCACTCTTCGTCATCACCACGCTGCTTGGGCTGTTTGCCATCTTCAAGCCATACCCATCCATCTCGGATACCTCGCTCTTCCTGGCCTTGGTGCCGTTGTACCGCCACGTGTTTCCCCTGATGAGATACAGCTACTTGGCGACGTCAACGATATTATACGCCACTGCCCTGGGACCAGCGTTCTACTACCTGTGGATATATGCTGGTAGTGGGAATGCCAACTTCTTCTACGCTATTACGCTGGTGTGGAGTCTTGGGATGAGTATTCTGGTGGCAGATATCTTGTTTGCAGTTCTGAGGGATGAGTGGGAGGTTGAGAGGCCGGAGATGGTAGGGAAGGAGGTTCAACAAATTTAGAGCGTTAGGGTTGTAGATCTTCTCGTGGCAAAGCTCCCCCATGGGATGTGTATATATATATGAAAGCTAAGATGGTTGGCGCCTTAGTTAATATCAAATACTTGATGCATGTATTTCTCGTGCTCCATCGATTCTTGCTCCCGTGTGATCATCAAGGATTACTTCCACAGCCCACAAATAGTATTCCCTAATTATATTAACGGACCACCATGTATTTTTTCTTTTCAGTTACTGTTGAAGCATGGAAAGCTCACTGGACAGATTACCCATCATGGGAATCTACGGTTGCGTTGGGGGCCCAGTAGCTTCTGTTGGTACGAGTGTCAGAGTGTCAGAGTGACAGTATGGTCAACTGCCAACTGCGGGTTGAATCGGCGGTGGCATGGTTAGATGACAGCGAGATTGCACGACGGTGAGAAGAGTTTGGACTGGAACTCTTTCTCAGAAGCGCCGTTCTGAAGCTGCAGGCCAGGATCTTCCTCCTCTGCCTTCCTAACGCGCCAAGTACAATCACAGCCATGCGACAGCACGTTAGGCTTCCTGGAATCTTCACTTTTCACACACAACTGAAGAACTTTCATCACTGAAGCTAAGGTGACAGATGGGTTTTGACAAGAGGGATCACATCCCGACTGAGAGCACAATGGTGCCCCGGTAATATAAATTCTGTCGATATTGCAGACTCTAACTCCCAAAGGCAAGGTAATCAAGAGCTGAACGCTCCCTCGCACTGTCCCTTTCGTAAAGTAGGTATCTACTCCCGTATATATACTCGAATGCCACGTCTAAATATGAACAATAGCCAGTCAGACGGGCCGTTACGGGGGCGCTTATATCGGCAACCCTTATCGGCAATCATGACCCGTGCACCCGTCAAACTAACCTTACTGCATGGATGCTAGCCCCCTACCCCAAGGGTGGTCCATGCTTGTCATGCTGCAGCTTGCCGAGCCGTAATTTAGTAGACCATGCTGCGGCTTTCACGAGCTTCACAGTGCCCGAATGACTGTATGGATCCTATTGCCCAAGAGTCTCGCAGAACATGAATAGCCACGCCCTTTGAGCTTGCGAAATGCTCTGATAGAATTCGAGATCGACAAATTATCCCAAATGTGCTGGTCACAAAATGACAGACGCCTTGGGCCGAGTGGCTATGACCAGCCCGTCCGATCCTCGAAGAAACCATGCTACCCCGCCTGGCACTACAGCTATGAGGAACAGATACAGCGTAGCTAGTGATGAGGCCGGGGAATCTAGCTCACGAAATAGCGAACAACAAGACCGGTCGACCGACGACACTTATAAGCCCGTCGACCCCTCACTCACCGACCTCGGGAGGAACAGCCATGGCAGAGGGAGCCATCGAAGCCACAGGAGCAGAGCGTCTGGCGGTTTTCTCCTCTCCGATAATACATTTTTCGAGCCGCCAGCACACGAAACTCGAGCACCGACAGGGAACCAGCTTACTCCACCCAGAAAGCGACAACAACGGCGCGATCACAAAGGGAAGGTTCCTGTCAGACCCAAGACAGATCTGACAAATGGGGGGAGCCCGTTAGCAACGCATGTAAAACAGGCAGATACCCTAGAGAAGGCTCATGCGGATGGCTCAAATACAGAAGAGAATGCGGGCAAGGTCAGCGTTGGCAAGGCGATCCAAACAGGGCTCGACGTGGACTCTGCACAGATTGTAAATCTCGCCCTCAACTTGAGCGAGAGCAGACGGCAAGCAGCCAGGAGGGTTGTAACAGTTCCATCACCTCCAACGATCCATGGCTTTGAAGATTCCTTTGGGGGAGGAAGCTTGCGGCAGCACCTTCAAGCTCAAAGACGATCGTCACGCAACATCTCACCCAAACCCGACAAGGGAGAGAAATTTGGACCACCCAAGCCAGCACAACCTATAACCAGCCCCTTACAAACTTCCTTTACTCAAGATGCCGAGCAAAAGTATCAGTTTTCGGCAGCTACTTTAGCTCGAGCCGAAAAAGCAAAGAATGCCTTTGAGCTTATGGCCCAGTATAGGCGCTTGCTACAATACCTACCTCCGTTGAAGTCACAGGGTTTGACACCTGTCCCGACCATCAGCCCACCCGGCACGTCAGCAGGATTTCCAGTTAAGCCAAATACGCTATCACGAGCTAGCACGGCAACGAGCAAACAGATTGGTAGGCCCTACAACCCGCTGCAGTATATTCGCAACAGGAAGGTCAGAGCGAGAGAAAGGCAACCGATCGATGGAGAAGCCCAAGGCTTTGGCGACGTTGACGATGTTACCGCATGGGTCGACCGTGTCGCAAAGCATTGCCCCAATGATGGTTATGAAATCAGCGACTGCTTGGAACTGCCGCCTTTGGTGCCCGATGAGGCAGAAAGCCAGGCTCATGTCGCTGCCGGGGATGATCCAAGTAAACCGGCTGTTCCACCTGTCAAAGTGAAGCGGCCGAGGATTGACTGGATGATTAGTGCACCAAATATGCTGGCGGACATCGTTTGGCTGGAACAGAGTGACAACAAAAAGTTGATTGAGGATAATCGGGAGAGGAAGATATTCCCACCCTCAACAAACCTAGTCAGGCTACCGACCAGGACGAGTGAAGAGCAACCGCGGCTCTTGGAACAACAGCGACACACGTCTGAGCAAGAGGCCGAGGAAGAAGAATCAACGCAGTCGCCTGACGCCAAGCCGAAGAAATCCGATAAACTACATGTGGACACAAAATTGCCTGCGTTTAACTCTATCCGACGCTCTAGCCGCAACAGATCGGATACCAATCATACACCTAAAATCCGACATAAACTGCACAAGGTAGCCCGGAAGCTGGATAGTGCCGGTCCAATAAGGTCCCGTAGCAGGGTAGATTCCGAATCGTCTGATAGCGATGACTCCCTCTACAACGCTCAAATACGGAGGGGTCGGAGCGACACAGTGGACAGTTTCGCCCTTAATCGTGACATCTTGGCGAAGCAGATGTCACAAATGATAGCAAAGGAAACAGACGAGGAATCGAAAGAAGTATCGAAGGAAGTCCCTGAAAAGAAAGTTGAAGAAAAGAAGCCGGCATCATCAGTCGAGGCGACACCGTCACCTATAGCCCCTGGGAAGGCTGAGGAGTCGGACACAGTATCTCCCCGGAAATTGATTGCAAGGAAGCCAAGACCCGAGTTACATCGTCGGAACTGGTCCCTAAACTATGGAGATAAAGCAGCTCCGTTGGGAAGGAGCAGTCTGGAAGTTCCTGGCCAACGCCCCAGCGAATGGCCAAGTAGCGACTTGGACACGACAGCTCCGAACTCGCCAGAGTCAAAAGCAGCAAAGCTACTGAATGCTCTTATTCCCAGCATCTCCATGGACCTTTCGCCTCCTCATAGCCCATTATCGCCAACTCACAGCCATAGAATGCCCCTTGACCGAGTTCGCTCAAAGATAAACAGGTTTCGAGAGCGGAGCGCGGAACCACTGGGGCGTCGTCGAAAGGGGGAACCCGACCTGGATGCAGGTCGAAAACTGAGCTTGCAAGAGAGTCCGGGTAGCCCACTTGATCATATACGTTCCCTTAGTCCAAGGAAGAGACCCGCGAAGGGGTCTGTTGATAATACCATCAAGTCGCCATCGGCTGCCTCGCTGGCGAGGCAAAGACCAAAAGATGGGAGCCCACCTAATATGGCTGGGAAGCCAAAGAGTCGCAACCCTATTGCAAGGGTGAGCAACCTCTTATGGACAAAAGACGATACCAGCGCATCAGATAAGCAGGGCGATACCGCCCCTGAAGACACAGACATTGACGAAAATGCCTTTGAATCAAGCAAAGAGGAATCAGAATCAAGCCGAAGAAACTCTATAATTACCGACCAAGGCAGCACCCGCGGCGCCGCCTCCCGCAAAGTCAAAGCCCTCCTCGGCGAAATGTCCACATTCATCTCCCCCACCGAACGCCGCGGCCGTCCAACAGACTCCAAACACCCAACGCAACTGTCACCCGACTACGACGCCCAAACGCAACAACAAAAAGCCCACGCAAAACAGCGTCAAGACCGCCTCGATCGCCTCAAACCACCCCGAATCGACATCCAACGCGCCTCCGGCGACTCGTCCCCCAAAACCACCTCGCGCGACCGCTCGCCGCAAGGAAGCCTCCTACGCGTCCACAGCGCTGATGCGCGTCTAAACTCTATCCTCAACATCCCAGGCATAAGTCCCATGCGCACCACCTTCCTCCCCGCCACCGACCTCGCTGCCCTTGCTGCCCGCCGTCCCAGCCTGGGCTCGCGCCCGCGCGACCCTAGCGCTGAACCAACGCATATCACGCGCCAGGATGTCGCGCGTGTGCGTGCCCTACTTCTCAGCTCAGGTATCAAGGCTAAGGAACTCACGCGCCGCCATAACGAGCTGCGCGACCTTAATAACGCAGCCGCGTACCGCTTCGCTACCGTCGCCCAGTTAGTCCCGGATCTAGCGCTCGAGCGGGCGCCACGCGCACAGGAACACCTCCTCGCTGCCCGCGTGCTGGAGGAGGACATGCGTCGTTCCGCCCGCGCGTGGGAAGCAGCCGCTGAGTCATTTAGAGATGGAAAAATGGTAGAGCTAGGAAAACAAGTCGACTTACTACAAGAGAAACTCGATGGACCAGGCGGGTTAAGCGAGCAAGGCAAGAAAGCAGCTGATGAAGCGGATGAGTTGGCTAAGGAGGTGATGGGATCGCAGATGCTGAGGGCGAAGGCGTTGGCGGGGGCGATGGATACGATGATGCGGAGGAGGCGGAGGAGGTTTAGGTGGGCGAGACGGGGGGGGTGGGTGTTGGTTGAGTGGGTGTTGGTGGGGGTTATGTGGTGGGCTTGGTTGGTGGTTGTGTTGTTGAGGCTTGTGAGGGGACTGTTTAGGGGGGTGGTGGGGGTGGGGAGGTGGTTGTTTTGGTTGTGAGGGAGCAGCGACAAACAGAGGCAGTTTCTTGGAGGGGGGGTGGGAGGTGGTTTTAACGATTGTTATGTATGTATTTTAATAGTAATGGTAATGTGAGATTATGAGATATTTGGGAAGAAAAATATTATTGTGCATCCCCAGTAAGGGGTACGTGTGTTCCTTGGGTTCTGGCCAACATCCGCTCCCACCCATCCATCCACATATAAGGGTGTGCTAATAGTACAGGAATGTACCATTCTAGCTTAGGTGCTGCTGTCTTGCTCAGCGTCTCCCCCACTCGCTTTATCCCTATATTTCTAGGCTATGTCGCTGCTTCCTTCCGCTTTACGACAGCAATATACGACTCGCTGCTCATTCGATCCTCTTCTTCCCTTCCTCGGCGCTCAGGAAGCGGGCTGTGCTCATGCCCCTCTCGTGTCTCGCTACGAGACCGCCGAGAACCTTGTCTTTGCGGAGCTTGTTGACGGTCTCGTTGTAGCCCTCTGTGGCCCAGGGGCGGGGGATGAGTTTGGGCCAGTTGACCTGTGTTTATGTTAGAATCCAGTCACAGGGACAGTGTATATAGGGGATGAGAACTTACATAAAGCATTCCATTCTTGAAAATGAAGCTCGCGCTCAGCCCACCCACAATGAACCAGAAAATCGTAAACAGCCTCAGCGGCAGCACCGCGCTCTCGGGTAACCGTATGGTGAAGATACCCAGCAGCACAAAGAACACCGCAAAAGCGAGGACATACGGCACAGCCTGGATGAGCACAGGCCGCCTATCCACAAACACAGAAGTATTCCCAATATTCCCCGTAGCAGGCAGATGCACGCCCAAGAACAGATCAAACGAGTCCTGCTTCGGCCCATCGAGGAAATTGTTCTTCGCGTACCGCGTAATCGAGTTCGACAGATCTTGCAGCGCGCCGGCCTTGGTGCGGTTCCCCGTGCGCGTAAAGTCCGTCTTCAGCGCGCCAGTACCAGAGTACGACTTTGACACCACGTCCGCGTTGTCGGCCCAGATGTTGCGGAAGAGCGACTCGAAGGCGGAGTCTGAGTTGAATGTCTCGTCGCGGGGGAGCACGCCAAGGTCGCGTAGCATGCGGTTCAACGTGTGGCGCGCGAGCATGGATTGCACGACATTGGTGCGGTCGAGGCAGTCCATGCAGTTTGTGCGGATGATGCTGGTCTGGAGACTGCGCACGTCGAGGCGGCCCGTGGTGTCGGCGGGCATGTCGGTGGCGCGGAAGTAGGCTTGTTGCTGGAGGGCGCCTTCGAGCTGGTCGAGGAGCAGCTGGGCGCGGTGCCATTGGAGGCCCTTGGTCTCGTTGTGGAAGTCGAAGTAGACGTAGTGGAGGCGGTCGAATTCTTGGCGATTTGATCGCGATTCGACGAAGTGGAGCTTCTCGTCTGTCTTTTCGTCGGCTTGCTGGGACTCCTTGGGTGATGAGAGGAGGAGCTTTACGACTTGCTCGTAGGCCTCCTTCATGCGCTTCTCGCGCCCTTTTTGGTTGACCAAGTTGATCAAGTAGTTGTCCCCGTAGAGTCGGATCTGCTCGTCGAAATGGGCCTTTGCTGCACCAACGGCCGATTCGACGCCTCTAACTTGGAGCTTTGGTGTGTAACTCAGAGTGTTGACCTCCGCCCAGTATACGGGGATACTGCCACGAGTTTGAACGTAAGACATCACCTGGACCTCTCGGCCGTCAGAGCCCCCTACTTTGCCATTTTGCATGCCACCACCACCGGCAAAGCCACCTAGCCCCGCCCCGCTTTCATTGATTATAACGATCTGCTCCGTCTCGTTGAAATTCGACACATGTCCCGACTCGTCAATTCCTCTTGAAAAGTATCTTGTGCCGGCGCGGTGTCTTGATCTACGTGTGATCAGGGCGATTGTTAATGGCATCCCCTTGACGGTGGTAGGTGATATCTCAAGCATGCCAAATATGACGGGCAGGATGAATGGGTCGGCTCCCGGCTGTTGGCCAATTTGTTGCCTGCTTCCTGAGGAGCGGAAGTCGATCAGATCAGACTGGATGAACCTGTTCCAGAAAAACCGGTCGTCTGCCCGCTTCCACAATGGCTGGCTCTGGTCGATCTGGGCCTGGCGTTGGAAGCTGTTGGTCAAGTCGGACGAGTATGAAAAGTACATAGGCCCTGACTTGATGAAGCCCTTGAGGAGTGTGAGGTAGATATCTTCGTCATTGTCGTGGAGGGGTCGTTCGCGCAACGGGAGAAATTCGGTCGCAATAACTTTGTACACCATGTGCCCCTTCAATCGGCCCATAGGCTGCGCCTTTGTGATAACAATGATGTATTTATCTAATGGGCAAACAAAATTAGCCACGTCCAGCTTCTAGAAGAGGCGCAAACTAACCCAATCGCAATCGGATCATGCCCAGGATACCAGCAATGCTCGAGACACGCTTTCCGCCCAAAAGCTTCCCATCATTCAATCTGATATCACCAGTAGGGCGATCCACTACTAATGTCGCTGCCGAGGGCGAGGAGGGCGACGTGAAGGCATAATGCGACGCCGAGGCGTGGACATTTATATCCCTGAAGGGCAAGCTTGGCGCCATGATAGCTGGAGGTTTTGTGTTGGTGAGCGTCGACTATAACATAGGACAGTAATCGGCCAGCATTCCAATTCTCGTACGATATTAATACTCGCGAGAACAAGAATCCAATCCTTCTGGTAGTTGTACAGTAACAGTACGGAGATTTAACCGTGACAAGAGATATAGGTGATCTTGAGCATGATCAGAGGATCAGGGACCAACCAAGGAAACGTGGTGGCCTGGAAAGCTCTCAGCCTCCCCCAGCCTCACCTAATCTTAAAAGCACGTGGTAGTGCACGTGATGTGGTTGGACGAACGTCCACGTGATGTAGTTCCGCCACAGTTTGAATAGTGGCGGGCCGAGAGAAAGAGCGAAATCAGGTTCGCCGTAGTACTTCGTAACTGTGCCACAACAGGCTCGTTCGCCATGTACTGTACTCTGGAATACGCAGGTCCGTCGGTCCATGAATCCCCAAGAACCCATCATCCGTCGTCACCCTCAACCCTCATCGCCCTCAAAAGATCAACCACCATACAACATCTCAACTTCTGCACTACTACACCACTGAACAGCTGAACGAATATTATACCTCGAACTCTGCCAACTTCTAACTGCTCCTCCCCGCGAAGTCTCTCACCGTTATTGATCAGCCTTCTTTCTTTGAGGCAGCTGTCATCAGGCCGCCCATCAAATCACCTAGCCGCCCATAACTACTCCCCTCTCACACACAACATGGCTGCAAGAGGCCCTCCTGGCGCCAGAGCGAACAATGCTCGCTTTGCGCAGTTCAAGCTTGTGCTTCTCGGTACGTCTGCCAACTCCCTGGACCCCCGGATACCAGTACTAATATGAGATACAGGCGAATCTGCCGTCGGAAAGGTATGCATGTCGAGGGTTCTGGGCGTTTCTCGTCGCCGATATTTACTGACACTTCTCCCGTAGAGTTCTTTGGTCCTCCGCTTTGTCAAGGTACGAATCTCCCTGGTCGAAATCCCCCAACTCCTTTGCATCACAGCTGACCCTATCACAGGATCAATTCGATGATTACCGCGAGTCAACGATCGGAGCCGCTTTCCTGACCCAGACGATTTCCCTAGATGAGGCTACCACCGTCAAGTTTGAGATTTGGGATACTGCAGGACAGGAGAGATACAAGTCGTTAGCGCCGATGTACTACAGGAATGCTAACTGCGCCGTCGTTGTTTATGATATTACACAAGCTGTAGGTCTTCCAGCGATGACAAACATTGACACACAGGCTAATAGGTGCCCCAACAGTCTTCCCTCGACAAGGCAAAGGCCTGGGTGAAGGAGTTACAGAGGCAAGCGAACGAGAACATCATCATCGCCCTGGCTGGCAACAAGCTCGATCTTGTCACCGAACAACCAGACAAGCGCGTAATCCAGACCGCGGATGCTGAGGCATATGCCAAGGAGGCCGGTCTTCTCTTCTTCGAGACATCCGCAAAGACCTCAGAGAACGTCAGGGAGCTATTCACCGCCATTGCAAAGAAGCTCCCCCTCGACCAGGCCGGACCGCGGAACCCACGTTCGGGACCAAGGCCGGGTGTAGATCTTCGCCCAGAGGCAGCCAACACGCAAGGAGGCGCCGGGTGCTCTTGCTAAGTGATTACTGTATGTTATAACGGGTTAATGGATGGTAGGCAAAGGGGTTGCATGTGGGGGTGGGAGATTCGTTGCGTTTAGGGTTGCTGGCTTTCTCGATTCCTCAAGGCTCCGGAGAACAGAACTTGCGGCGATGCGCATTTGGTATGCTTCTATAGGACTAGCCTTTTAATACCTTGAACTCTCCTTTTTGTTTGTTGGGCAGAGGCGATGGCTTTGGACGCTGTGGCAGGGGAGCGAGAGATGGGGTCGTGGTGCTGTTTTTTTTGGCAGCGTGTGGGATGTATAAAGGCGATAGAGCAGCTTCACACGACCTTAGTTATTAAGATGATTCTGTAAACTCTTTAGACTTTGGTTTACTATGTGACTTTGCTATTTAATATTCTCAAATACTCCGTTATCGCTATGTGAGTTCCATATGAGATAATGCGGAGCTGATGATGCGGCCGCTTGGAACCGGAATCGGAAAGACTTGGCGTTCCGGCGGCTTCCCGAGCTTCAATTCAAGGAACGTCAAATAGCTTTTCTCCCAGCCCACGCGAGCCAGCATCAACACCACGACCACATTCCTTCCGCCAACGCAGGACGTCATGCTGCGAGCCTCCCTTAGAGCATCAACAGCGCTTAGCAATGGCTCCATCGCAGCCAGAGCTGGGCGTCAATTGCTCGGCGCGCAGGCGGTATATAGCCGCCCATCTGCCGTATGATATCCCCAACAGCACCTGCTCGGAGACGTGTGATCACAGCCAGACTAACTAGTATTACAGAGGAGCTTTGCAGATAACAAGAAACCGAGCATAAACGACCCCGAGCCAGTGGTCCTCCCAGGGTCCGGAAGCACGACGCACGCCGAAGTTCCTCCAGCACCAGGAAAGATCACAAGCTCGATAAATTCGCCCAGTCCCAAGACGCCGAGCGCAGATGGAAAGGTGACCCAGACCGTGCCTCTGACACCGCCATCTCCGAGCAAGGTCCAGTCATCTCCACCGACGTCGCTGGGTTCAGCACCGCCGATTAAGCCTACGCCAGCTCCAGCCGCATCGACTCCTCCACCACCACCACCAAAGAAGTCGCGAAAGTTAATCCGCAAGCTGTTCCTCACACTGCTGGCACTGTCTGTTGGAGGATTTGCCGGCGGCGTCTACTACTCTCGCGTCAACGACAACTTCCATGACTTCTTCACGGAGTACATTCCCTTCGGCGAGGAGGCCGTCCTCTTCTTCGAGGAACGCGAGTTCCGCAAGCGCTTCCCCGTTCTCAACAACAAGCCAAGGAACAGAGAGCTAGGAAACCGCGTCACGATCCCGAGTTCGAACGGAGTTACGTGGAAGCTAGCCGAGGATAAGCCAGCGCAGCCTGAAGTGTCGAAGGCTACGCCGACAACAAAGACTAGCGCAGCTGACACTACGCACAAGGAGAAAGTAGAAAGCGTGAAGGGTGTTAAGAAGCCAGAGTACGCTGATGCAACTGCGCCCGCTGCTGCTGCACCCCTCGCAGCTGCTCAAGCGAAGTCTGCGTCCGAGCCAGCCGTGAAGCCAACAGTCGTCGATGCGCCTGCCCCAGCGGTGGCCAAGAAGGTCCCAGAGGTCAACGAGCCTTCAGTTTACACGCCGTACGTTGAGAGGATCGACCCAATCAACATCAAGAACGCCAACGACCCCGTGGTTCAGGACCTTGTCAAGATCCTGAACGACATCATTCTTGTTGTCAACGCGGACAAGGCCGGTAACAAGTTCTCCCCCGTCATCAAGAACGCCAAGACCGAGCTTGCCAAGGTTGGAGACAAGGTTCAAGCCCTCAAGGCAATCGCCATGAAGGAAGCCGACGAGAAGGTCAAGGCCTCCCACGAGGACTTTGACCGCGCCGCCAAGGAGCTCATCCGCCGTCTCGAGGGCGAGATGCACGAGCAAGAAGGCCGCTGGAAGGAGGAGTACGAAGAGGAGCGCAGCAAGCTCCAGCAGCACTACGAGCAGCGCCTCCGCTCCGAGATCGCCCACGCCAAGGACGTCAACGAGCAGCGCCTTCGCAACGAGCTCCTCGAGCAAGCCGTGGAAATGAAGCGCAAGTTCGTCGCCGAGGTCAACACCCGCGTCGAGGAGGAGCGCAACAGCCGCCTCGGCAAGCTCACCGACCTCTCCAAGACCGTTGACGACCTCGAGAAACTCACCACCGGCTGGACCGACGTCGTCGACTCCAACCTCAAGACGCAGCACCTCCACGTCGCCGTCGAGGCCGTGCGCGCCAACCTCGAGAACTCCCGCTCCCCCAAGCCCTTCGTGCGCGAGCTCGCCGCCTTGAAGGAAATCGCTGCCGCCGACCCAGTCGTCGACGCCGCTATCGCCTCTATCAACCCGCTCGCCTACCAGCGCGGCATCCCCACCTCCGCGCAGCTGATCGACCGCTTCCGTCGCGTCGCGGGCGAGGTGCGCAAGGCGTCTCTGCTTCCGGATGAGGCGGGCGTCGCGAGCCATGCGTCGAGTTACGTGCTGAGCAAGCTGCTGTTTAAGAAGCGCGGGTTGGCGGTTGGGGATGATGTGGAGAGCATCCTTACGAGGACGGAGACGTTCCTTGAGGAGGGGAATCTGGATGAGGCTGCTAGGGAGATGAATGGGTTGACTGGGTGGGCGAAGACGCTGAGTCGCGATTGGTTGGGCGAGGCCCGTAAGGTGTTGGAGGTGCAGCAGGCACTTGATGTGAGTCTTTCCTTCCTTTTTATGTCTGTTTTGGAAGCAGAAACTAATACTTAATCCCCAGGTCATTGCGACGGAGGCTAGACTTCAGAGCTTGAGGATGGAATAGATAGAAGGTGATTTCATTTGTTTGTGTCATCGGTAGCAGCGAGGGAGCTTGCTTAGAAGGCTTGTACGGTACAATGATAAATAAAAGGTGTACAAATATAGAAAAATAAAGTGCCTGACCTGTAGCTGTGCAGTCAAAGTGCTGATTCGGGATATGTGAAATCGGTGCAGATCGAAAGAATAGGGGACAGGCTAAAGGCATGGTCAACACCAATATATTCAAATAGCTAATCTATTCCGACTCAGCCCCCATTGCCTTGAGAAAACCGCCAACTAAATGCAAGCTTCCTGTTACAAGTACATGCACCTTTTCCGGGTGTCTCGCCTTTGCAATCTCTCTCGCTCCAGAGATTGCGGCCTCAATACTACCATAAATAGCAGGCACACCACTACCACCCACACCCACCCACGCCTCCGCCGTCTCCCGCTGCAGCGCATCTATACTCGGGTTGGCCACATCCTTCTCAAACGGTGTATTCGTCGAAAACCCAGCCAAGCAGAAGATATCCCTCCCCCCCCCCGTAGCCCGCACCAGACTCTCCTGCAGCTTCCCCGCCAACTTCGGCGCATCGCGAAGCTGCGAGTTAAAAATCAGCACAGCCGGTTGATGGGCCTTCGCGTCCCATTTCCCGGCGAACCAGCGCGCGACCTCGGCGAGACTGTCGTCGGTGTGCGCGCCGTCGATGAGCCAGTCGATGTTATTCTCGTGGATGACTTGGCACCTACCAGGCCATGAGATTGAGTATAATCCTCTTTGGATCTCTAGGGGGGTGGTTTCTTCTGATATAGCATCAATGCCGAGGACTTTGAGATGGGAACTTAGAGCTGCGATGGCTAGGCTGGCATTATCTTTTTGGAAGTCCCCTTCGAGACTTAGTTTGAGTTCGTTGTTATCAAACTCGGGCCTCCGCTTGACGACCGTGAGTTCAGTGCCTGCCTCTGCTGCTCGTTCTTGTAGAACTTTCATTGCGTCCTCGGGCTGCGGGACGGTGAAGCAAGGCACGCCGGGCCTCATTATCCCGGCTTTGTTCCATGCGATCTCCCCCAGGGTATCGCCGAGCATGCCGACGTGATCGATGCCTAGCCTTGTGATAACTGAGGCTGTCTTTGCCTCCTTGGGTAGAATGTTGGTGCTATCATACTCGCCACCAATGCCACATTCAATAATCGCAGTCTGCACATTCTCCTTCAAGAAGGTATGTAGAGCTAGTATCGTGAGAAAGCGGAAGTAGCCAGGTATAGATTCCGCTCCGCCTGGATTCGGGTGGTTATCCTCCAGAGCAAAGGCCGTGTATTTATCCCATATCTCGAAGAATCGCTGTGTAAACAGCTCTTTCGAGATTGGCATCCCATCCAACCGAATGCGCTCACGTGGGGTAATGAGGTGAGGGCTTGTGAAAACGCCTACCCTCCCCAAGGGCTTTCGGCCTGCTGTAACACCAGAAGCATTTTGGGTTAAGAGATACTGTTTCAGCATCGAGTCAAGCATGGCACAAACGCTGCCTTTCCCTTTTGTGCCCGCGACGTGGATGACGCGGAGGTCATTAAAACTCGCGCGGGTGTATCTCAGTTTCCTGAGCCAATCGAGCATTTCTGGGATGGCGAGGCTGTTGGCATTTGCGGATGAGGATGACACCATAGATACCACTGCCTGGTTCGACTGTAGCTCATTGAGAAGAGAGAGGGCTTGCTTATATGTCCGCTCTGGTTTGGGTGACATCTTGGCTGGCGATTTGGTAGAGTAATGAAACTGGTGTAATGATCTGATGAGCCTTGGAGGGAGGAGGGTAGGGCGGATCATTATAAAGAGAGGGGCTATGGAATCAATCCGCAACTTCTGTGAAGAAGCTTTTGACAATACACAATGATCATCATCGTCGTCCCATGCTGTTTAAGTGCTGGGGAGAAAGCAGATGCGATGAGGTCGGGAACTGTTGTTGCCGTCAGCCTTGTCAGCCTCGCGCCGCCAAAACGGACGCTTCAAAAGCTAGGAAAAATTGTGCATGACAGCCACCAAGAGGCTTAAAAAAAGCCTGCAATCTCTATTATTACTTAAATTCTTTACAGCGACAATAAATAAAATAAACATTCCTAGTAAATGTTAGGCCTTTGCAATTGCTCAGCTATCCAAAAATTAAATTAACCCACTAATGCTACTATCTATACCCTAATATCTTGCCTGGTCTTCAACCACACTCCGAACTGGTGTATCGGTAACATATCCGCCTCTCACCATTCGAAAGAATTATGAATCCGCGGTTGCGCGGGGTTCGACTCCCCGGTTCGGAATATTTCAGAACCATCTACTCTCAAGTAGACCAGTCAATTTTTTTATCTTTTATTTTTTGTTTTTATATTATTTTTTAGCCGATCCTAGTGCTTTTACTTAGCAGACGTAAATTTGACATTTTAGGCGGGATGATGCTTTAGCTTCTCGGATTAATGCTTATTCCACATCCCCGATGCGCTCCGGTCTAACAACCTCAACAGCTCCATGTCACGTTTATACAGACTACGACGATTAGGAATGAGAATCCCTTCATTTTGGCATCGGCCAAATCCCCTCGCGCCAAATAATCGGATTGCCTCTTTAAAACCCGCGTTTGCACTTCCATTCCCCGCCTTTTCCAGGCATTACACGCCCATGGCAAACCGGACTTATGATGTTAGAACCCTCGCCCTCTATGAGATCATTGCTTACCATTGCAGGATGCCCTCGACTGCCTCAACAGTCTCCAGACCAAATTCAAGACCCTGAATGAAAGACGAGCCGCTGGCGTGATACCAGGCCCACCTCACTATGAAAACACCCTCCACGCCCTCAACCGCCTTGGCTATAAAGTCCGTCTCCTCCCCCCACCCACTCCCTCCAAACTCCCATTCTAACACCTCCCCAGCCACATGACCTCGACTGCCTAAACATCGTCCACGTCGCCGGCACAAAAGGCAAAGGTACCACCAGCGCCTACGTCGACTCCATCCTATCCGCGTACCAGCGCACCCACGGTCTCCCCTCCAAAATCGGCCTCTTCACCTCCCCCCACCTCGTCTCCGTGCGCGAGCGCATCCGCATCAACTCCCTCCCCATCACCACTGAGAAGTTCACAAAGTACTTCTTTGACGTCTGGGACCGCCTCGATCTGTATAATGCCAAAGAAGGCCTGGGCGCGTTGGATAAGCCTCCGTATTTCCGTTTTTTGACGCTGATGAGCTTCCATGCTTTTGTGTGTGAGGGCGTCGATGCGGCGGTCTATGAGGTTGGTCTTGGGGGCGAGTATGATGCTACGAATGTCATTGGGCAGCCTGCTGTTACTGGTATCTCGACTCTGGGGATCGATCACGTGGATATACTGGGCCACACTATTGAGGAGATCGCATGGCACAAAGCTGGTATCCTCAAGCATGGCAGTCCGGCGTTTTCAGTTGAGCAGCTTCCTGCGGCCGCGGGCGTAGTGGCGAAGAGGGCGACGGAGAAGGACGTGGTGATTGAAGTTCTACAAGTCGACCCACGCCTCAAAGACGTCCGCATCACACCCGACGCCAAATTCCAGAAGCAAAACGCAAGTCTCGCCATATCCCTCACAGAAACAGTGATGAAGCGCCTCCAGCCAGATTTCAAATTACCCCCCGACACCCTGCCAAAAGAATTCATAGACGGCCTAGAACAAGTCGTCCTCCGCGGCCGCTGCGAGACAAAAGTCGAAGGTAACATCCGCTGGTTCATAGACGGCGCACACACAGCCGACAGCCTCAAAGTCTCCGCGCAATGGTTTGGCGGCGAGAGCGCCAAGCACGCCGCCGGCAAACGCGTGTTGATATTCAACCAGCAAGGCCGCGAAGAGGCCGTCGAGCTACTCGAGGGGCTGTATAACGGGATCGCAGAGCAGGGACTCGTGAAGTTCGATCATGTGGTGTTTTGTACGAATATCACGTATGCGGAGGGGTATAAGAAGGATTTCGTCAATGCGATGTATGATCCCGCTGCTATCAAGGGGATGACGATGCAGAAGGCGTTTAAGGAGAAGTGGGAGAAGATGGATCCGCAGGCGACGGTGGTGCTGAGCGAGACTATTGAGGGGGCATTGGGGCATGTGAGGGGGTTGGCGGAGAAGGGGGGGGAGGTGCAGGCGCTGGTTACGGGGAGTTTGCATCTTGTTGGTGGGGCATTGGGTGTGCTTGAGGGGGATGATGCGTTGTGAGGGCTTAGTGAAATCCGTGTATGAGATGTAATCAATATATATATCACCAGCGAGATGGCGCTGGTGCTTCTGTCTACTATTTCCTAGTCCCGGTGGGGATCGATTTTAGCAAACTATTCTCCCAGTATATATATGCCTCCCCCGAAGCAGTAGCGTTATTTCCGGTTCAGGTGTCAACATTGGAGTAAGATTCGAGGCAGGCGACCTTGTTTAGTGTCAAATTCTGCCTTCAGAGGCGGCACCGTTGACTCAAGGCCTTGAGAGCTGATGTATGTGAGCTTCTGTCATATGGAGACAGCGAGAAGGCTACGGTGGTGGCAGGGGTTTGACGGTGAGAATTAAATGACAGCAGCACTTTTATCAGTAACGGTAACAGCATCAACAAGTGACAGCAGAAGGCTCCATGGTGGCAAATTCAGACCGGAGTCCGACGTGTCGACCCCATACAAAAGGAAAGAGCAATACTTACCGTGTTAACGTAATGGGAGGGACAGGAGTTTAGGGAGTAAGGAGCAATACATACGTCGAGTTGCGCCACATCACGTAAATCTTTCCTGAGGATGAGGCCAAATATATATATTCATCTCAACAACAAAAAGTATATCGAAAGATCAGTAAAAAAACAACGGAAATAATATCCCATTCATGATTTTATTGCAAATAATCACAGGATAAAATTTACGGGATCGACTTCATTATAAAATGAGAATATAAAATGAAGTAGTTCATAGTTGCTAGGGTATTCGTAAAATAATATCTCATCGTAGCCCGCTACAAAAGCGTTCTCTCATAGGTGCTTCACCCATACCCCAACCCCAGACGCCATACACGAAATTCACAGGTTGGATATTTAAACAAACCCAGAACACAGGACTGACATCTACAAATCACCCCATTCACTTCTTCCCTCTCGCAAACAGCCTCCCCTCCAACTCCTTTACAACCTCCACCCACGACCGTCCCTCGGCAATCCCCTTGCCCAGAAATCTCCCCATGCTGTCCTCATTGAACCTCTCTCCATACACAACCCGCGCCGTGGTATTAAACTGCACCTCAAGTCCCTCCTCCCCATTCTTCGTCGTGACATGGTAGCTCACCTCCACTTTGCTACCCAGCGACGCGAGCAGCATCCTCGATTTGATGACGATGCTCTCATCGCTCGTCTTTGCAATATCAGTGGGATACACGCGGTTCAATGCCTCGATGCCCTCGACGACGTTGAGGGATGTGGCCCAGCCAAAGCTGACAGTATCGAGGAGCTCCTTAATTGTTGTCTGTGACTGCGGCATACCGCGGATCCCATCACGGATGCTCTCAACGAAGAAGGCCTTTTCTGGTGTCAATGGCAGAGGATTACGCTCGCGGTTCGCGGCGATGTACCAAAGATCAATACGCGAATTGGCCTGAGCATTCTTTGCTTGACTGTCCTTGGTTCTGAACGACGACGCATCGAATACCAGCTCTAGGTCACTGCGAAGGGACAACGAGAGGGTAGTCCCCGAGATTCCAGTGATAGTCCACCCGTATTTCTCTTCAAGTGCGTCTGCCTTTGCCTTCAGCGCTGCGATTTCCGAGCCCGTCCATCCGCGGCATTCTTCGCGGATCTTGTCAGCCTCACGAATTTCATCGAGGCAGGCCTGTTTCCTCTCGGTTGCGATCTGGAAGCGAGTCTCGTTGTCCTCCATTTGGCTACGCAGCTCTTGGACCAACGCTTCCTTAGACTCAATATCAGCGTCAAGGGCCACAAGGCACTCCCGCGCCTCGGCGAGATCTTCTTGGTTGCAATTGGCGATTTCTTCCGCTGAAGTTTGTAAATCTGCCTCTTGCTGGAGCAATGTCTCGTACTTCTGTACAAGTTCTGGAACGACGTTGTCGAGTAGTTCCTGCTGCTTGGCCAAAGCGTCCGCATCGGAGGACATGCCCTCTGCGATTGTGATGAGGCCATCTCGAAGGCCATCTAGGAGTTTCATTCGCCACTCATACCACATGCCCTTACTGACCAGCCTTGAATGAGTCTTGATGTTTCGGAATTGGTTATCCATGAGCTTCTTCACATCTGGAGTGGCAGAGATGTATTCCTGGAATAGAGGAGGATTTTCGTCGAAAGTCTCCGTCTCTATTTCACGAACCATCTTGCGGCCTTCAGAAATATACTTCTTCAGCTCACGGCAAGACTATAGTGTGTTAGTTGGAGCATAAACTTGAGCCTGGGCATAACTTACATGTTGGAACAACTCAAGCATGGGAAGAGTGCAGGCAGCACTGACGACGCAGTTTTCCAATGATCCATCGTCCTTTCCTAGCTGGTCTTCTGATCCGTCCTGTGCAGCAGCATTAGGGGCAATTGTGTGCCGCCTCTTCGTAGTTGTCAATTCCATGAACCTGATACTGGTCAGATTTAGGAAATCTTGAAGCTGTATGCGATCTTCAACGTCATTTTCGTCCATAGTAATTGGATTGTTTGACGTGGAGCTAGCTCCAAACGGAATGGCAGCATCAGTTCCAACAAGTGCTTCAGCATCTTTAAACCTGGCTTGGCCCTTGGGAGTAGTGGCCGTAGCAACCTTGGCAGGCGATGAAGCCGTTGTGGGCGTGGAGGCATTTCCACTTGTGAATTCCAAGCTTCGGCGGACCGCACGAGTCAAACGCCCAGTTGTCTCTTCTTTTGATGGAGGTGCTCTCAGCTTGACGTTTTTGACGGGGCTACCTTCAAAGTTCTTTAGTCTCTTGGTACCGCCTTCATCATCGTCGTTTTCATCGTCATCGTCAAGTTCCGCAGGGCGTTTCCCAAGGATACCCTTGGCTGCTCCAACATGCAAGCTCTTACGGCCTTTCAACGGCCGCTTCTTTGGGGTAAGGCTTTCAATCATTTCTTTGAGGTTGACAGTTGCATCCCTTTCATCATCCAACATGTCGGCCTCCCTCTCCATAACTTTACGCCCATCTTCGCGGTCCCTCTCTTCCTCACGCTCCCGATCTACCTCATGTTCAATGATTTCGGCATCGTTAAAGCGAATAACGCGAGCAGCATCGCCCATTTTACTTGGCTGGAATGAGGACGCTTGGTCCCCAATTGAGCCGCGACGATCAAGAATCGCAGCGACGCGAGGAGATCCAAGCCCTGGTCGGTCTATCCCAACACCCGAAGAGCGCCTACTCTGGGGTTTGAGTATTATGCTTGGGGTGGCAATGTTGTTATCGACATTCCTTTGAAATAGTTTGTTTGGCGTGGTTGGCTTTTTACTTGGTGTAAACCTGGGAGATGCATTGGCGGCTTTGATCTCTTTTTCGAATAGTCGCTGTGGCGAACCAGTGCGCATTGCAATGCTCTTTGACGGGGGAGTTTTCCCAGGAGTGGTTGGCCGCACGGGTTGTGGCGTGGCTTGCTTGGAAGGCGTGGTTGGTTTTTGAAGAGGGCTTGGTGTTACAGCCGACTTCATAGTATCTGTGGTCGCCGAAGATGTCTTGGGGGTCATGGAGGTCCTGAGGCCGGAACTCCTGCGTAGACCTTTGCCTCTGAAGGCATGGATACTAGGGCTCCCAGTTTCGGAAGCAGTGGTAGCAGTTGGAACTGGGTGTTGAATAGACGATGGTACATCTGGTTGGAAAGGAGAACTAAGAACCTCTGCATGATCAACTTCTTCGACCAGTATTCGCTTGGCTTCTGGCCTGGAAATGCTGCTTGGTGGATGTGCAACAATCTCGTTGTACGCAGCCTTCATGTCTGGGTAAAGAGGCGCAGTCTTAGGTGTTGCGGGTTGAGCTGGTTGAATACCACCCATAACCACTGTGAAATCCATGGTCTCATCGCCAAGAGATGAGTCTTCAACAGAAGACCTGCGACGAGTGCTCCGTCTCCGGACCGATTGGCGTCTATTCTTGGGCGGAGCATCTTTACCAATGATACCGCCAATGGCAACAGTCATGTCCATAGTCATCTCGTCATCGGATTCTTGAGGCGATGAATCGTGCACTGGTGCTGAGAGGATGTGACCAACGGCTTTCGTCATCTCCATGGTCATCTCCATGGTACCATCTTCGTCAGGCTGCTCAGCAGGCATAATACGGCCTACTGCCCTGGTCATATCCATGGTGATGTCCATTGACTGATCGTCATCATCATCGGAAAGTTGTGCTTCGGGAGCTTGAAGGATACCCCCAACCGAGCGCGTCATTTCCATCGTCATGCCGTCGTCTTCATCATTCGCGTCCTGTTGACGTGCGCCAGCAACAGCGAACGCCGGTGAAAATGGGTTGACATTTTCTTGGTCTGTCTGTGACTCGAGATTTGCTACCGCGGACTTTTGTGACCAAGGCGCGAAGGAGGCGACAACGTCCTCATCCTCTTCAATGCCCAGAGGGCCATTTTCATCAAAGTCAATTCCCTGCGTACCGGCTTGTTGTGCTGCTAGCTGTAAAGCCCTTTCTAGGCGTACGCTAGACCCATCGCTTGCAAATGACTTTACAGATGCCATTGACATGTCTGTACCTTCTCCCATGTCGATCGACATTGCCGTCCCATCATCGTCAGAGTCGCTATTTGAGTCTGAGGAGCCCTCCTCGTTGAAATTTTCATTTGCGTCTTCAACCACCGAGCTCCCTTCGGATGGACTGGAAGAGAAGAATTCGTCGTCAGGGTTGTTGAAGTTAAGTGGCGGTATGCCTGAGCTCCGTCTCCGTTTCTTTTGATGTAGTGCACGCTGGTCATCAGGAGTTTCTGACACTTTGTCCTCATCTTGCCCAGGAGGTGTCGACGGAGGTTCGGATGGATCAGAACCGAATGGTCCAGGCTGTGTGTGTGGCGAGCCGATTGTGGCATTAGAGGCGGAAGAGGTTCGACGCGTCGAGTTGGTTGAGTCGGAGGAAGTGGTCGAGTCCTGCATGTAGTCTACCACATCCCAGGTATGGAGAGTCGCCTCTGGAGCAAAGGACACACGGCGTGCTGCCAACGATTTGCGACGAGCTTCTCGTCGAGCAGCCAAGTCCTTCTCTTTATCCTGGGCTTCGCCACCGTCGCGTTTTCTGGCAGCAGCTTGTTGTTCCTCTTCTGTACGAAGCATAACCTTGTTGTCTGATAGAGTCGTGCTTTCCGGAAGTGTAAACGGGTCCGCAGTATCATCATTCGTGCCGTCTCTCAAGGAGCTAGATTGCGCCGTCGCCTGGTGGCTAGGTTTCCTGGGGCTTGGCTTGCGAGCCGGTATCTCTTGCAGAGGAGCAATCGTGGGCTTCAGAATCGACCTTGGTGGAGGAGCAGCAATTGACTTCATAGATGTTAGTATGATAGCGCCAAAACGTGGTTCATGGTTTTCTCACCTTGCGCCTGTTGCCAGAACTGTTCATGAGCGCATCAAGACCCCCAGGGCCTATGCTTTTGCTGCGAGACTTCTTTGCCGCTTTTCCTGCAATTGGAGCTCTCTTGTTGCTCCCCACCATCGCTCCAATATC
Organism: Pseudogymnoascus sp. 05NY08; assembly: GCA_001662605.1. NCBI lineage: Eukaryota > Fungi > Ascomycota > Leotiomycetes > Thelebolales > Thelebolaceae > Pseudogymnoascus > Pseudogymnoascus sp. 05NY08. The sequence continues at coordinate 179,468 of KV458821.1, forward strand.
CGCCGTCATATTCTCCTTGTCTATTGTTGAGCTAGAGGAAGGCACATGGGCCAGCGATTTGCGCGACTTCGGCCGCGCAGCCGGCAGAGTCATATCATCTCGAGAAGACATGTCGGTATATGGCTCAGAAGCCGATCCTGTAATGCGATATCCCAATCGTGAGCTCAAGTTTGGTGTTGGGAGCTATAGGGACATTATTTACAATGGTGACGTCTGATTTGCGGGACAAGTTCGAGATGTCAACAAACACGGACGCGACTCGCTTATCCACAATCAAGACCCCGATCGCGACATGCTCACGTGATATCAAACAAAATCCAAACCACCATCGCGCTAACCTACTTTACTCTTAGCGCGTGTTCGAGAAAAAGTTCAGGGCATCCCAGCCCTACCTTCGCTTGCGCTGCAAATCCGCGTTTTGAGGCAAGTGAAGTCAACGACGATACTTTGCACGACTTTTCGACAATCGCGACAATCCACCAAACGCAAAAATGGCCACCGAATTGACCGTCCAGTCCGAGCGCGCTTTCCAGAAGCAGCCGCATATCTTCCTCAACTCCAAGGTCAAGGCCAAGTCGGCGAGAGCTGGCAAGGGAGGACGCAGATGGTATAAGGATGTTGGTCTTGGGTTCAAAACCCCCAAGAACGCCATTGAGGGAACCTACATTGGTATGTCGACACCGGACTCTGGGAAAATACGAAGGGAATGCGAAACTGCTGGGAGCTCGAGGAGGGGATGGCGGTAGTTGCGTACTTCACTCGAAGGTGGAGGAGAATGTTGATACTCGAGCTCTTGGTGTCGCATTGGAGGGAAACGCAAACTGAACAGCTGCTAACATTGCGCGCCTCACAGACAAGAAGTGCCCATTCGTCGGCCAAGTCTCTATCCGTGGCCGTATCCTCACCGGAACTGTCGTCTCCACCAAGATGCACAGAACCCTCATCATCCGCCGCGAGTACCTCCATTTCGTCCCCAAGTACGCCCGTTACGAGAAGCGCCACAAGAACCTCGCTGCGCACGTTTCGCCAGCTTTCCGTGTTGAGGAGGGTGACCAGGTCACCGTCGGCCAATGCCGCCCATTGAGCAAGACTGTAAGTTAAAACAAAAAACCCATCGGATAAACAGATCTATGATCTTTGGAAACGAAACGCGATTTACACCCGCGCCCCCTACTTGTCTTAAAGAGCAAGTAGCACTCTGGAACGGCCGGCTGATATGGCAATAGGTCCGATTCAATGTTCTCCGCGTTCTCCCAAGAACCGGCAAGGCCGTCAAGGCTTTCTCTAAATTCTAAGCGACTCTTTTCCTCGGGGTTCAGGCTGCATGGGATTGGGATGATCGGAACAAGGAGAGTGTCATCATGGGTCTTTGTTAGACTGCGATTAGCTACGAATACTCAACAATGAAACACCTTCAATTCGACTGAAGCGCGTGTGTGATATGAGCATGCAGCTATGAAATGATTGCTGGTGCTATTAACTTGTTTCGAACAGGATACACCGACAATATTTACAGATTGAGGATTGCGGAAAAGCCGACTGGGAACCTCGATTTCTTCCTGGAAGCCAATGGTGGCAGCCGACCCTTCATATTCGAAATACGCCATATTGATGGAATTACTACGACCAAATCGAACCCATCCAGGGACTGTCCTTCGATATCAGCATCAGAGCGAACCGGACATGCACCGCCTCCATCCCGCCAAACAAAGCCCAATCCGCTTCCTAGCCACTTTTTTCATTCTGTCATATCCCCGTTGAAATGATGAACCACCATTACGTTAACCCAGCTCACTCAGATGCACAAGTTGCACTTGCTGAGAACACGTATCAACATTCTGATCAACTTCCTCTCCCCATTTCTTTCTGTTTACCTGGGGCCATAACTTTACACTAGCTACGAAATTACAACCAATTTTCGACCACAACTGACATGCTTGTTTTGTTCCTCGTGAGAGTGAAACTTGGCATGCACCATCAATATCCTTCCTTCGAACGCCCAACGAACGCCCAACCCAACCTCACAATCCAACTTCCCAACCCCCATTTTCCATTTTGTCAAATTCCCTGTTGAGATGATGAACCACCATTACGTTAACCCAGCTCACTCAGATGCACAAGTTGCAATTGCTGAGAAAACGTATCAACATTCTGATCTTCATTCACTCCTACTCCTCATTTCTTTCTGTTTTATCTCGAGCCAAATCATTTACAATAGCTATGGAATTACAATATATTTTGCTCATAAATGATTCGCCTGTGCTCATCATTGATCTAAATCTTGCTTCCGTTCATCATGGCATCTTGAGCTTCTTTAAACTGTGAGTTCAAGTCGTTTTCCCATATCCACTTGCATCGGGCTAGTAGATTTTCCCTTGCCTTATCCAAATCACTTCCAACTTCTTCATCCTCCATTTCGTATAAACAACCAGCTTCTTTACTTGTTGTTACTACACGCTGGCTCCGAGGCCTTCGTACAGCATCGTAGGCCTTGAAAGCTTGCGTAATATCAGCCGCATAGTGGACTTGACCAAATAAGTGTGATAAAATAAAAGCATCTTCAATAGCCTGACCTGCGCCAGCTCCTTGATGTGGCGTCGAAGCATGGGCCGCATCTCCAAGAAGACATAGCCTGCCTTTGTAATATGTTGGTGCCGGTGGGTGTTCAAACAAAGCCCAAACATCGAACTTCTCCATAAGCTGTACATATCTATTAGCTAAAGTATCATTTTTTTGGTGAGAATTGGGGCCTAACTTACAGATATAATGCTCGTAACTTTGTCTCCCCAGCCCGCGAAATCCTTCACCATGTCTTCCTTCTTGGATGCCATAACCCATTTTTCGTCATCCCATTTTCCGTCAGGCTTAGTTCTGAAAGCAACGACATTCATAGTCTTTCCGTTCTCGATAGGGAAGGTCAATACGTGCCCATGTTCGCCCATGTACATCTGCGAGTTTTTTGCCAGTTCATCTCCTAAGGCATCCACTGCGACGTCCATCGGTATTAGACCTCTGTATGCGTATTTTCCAGAGAACACTGCATGTGCAGCCTCGTGATCTTTGCCCAGTAATATCTCCCTCGTCCGTGATTTGATACCATCACATCCAATGACAGCATCTGCTTCTGCTGTTGTCCCGTCCTCGAAAGTCATTACCATCTTGTCTCCCCTCTCCTCGATATTCTTCAGCCTCTTCCCAAACTCTGGCACTTCATCCGGGATAAGCTTCACGAGCTCGTTCAGAAAATGCGCTCTGTGAGTGCTGTTCTGCCCTATCTCCCCCTTTCCCCTCGTCTTTACATCGGCAACATGTGTATTAGCAGCTGCTACTACACCTCCTCGTGTGCCCTTCTCCTGTCCAGTCCTGAAATCAAACCAGGTATCCTTCTTCTCTGGCCAGCCATTGGTGGTCGCACAATTTGCAAACCCTTTGGCGATTTGCGGGTCGATGAGCTCCATTGCTCGAATGGTGTTGGGCCCAAAAGAGACGCCAGCACCGACTTCTGCGAATGCTGAAGCCGCTTCGTATAATTTGCAGGAGACGTTCTGGCGAAGAAGACCAATAGTCAGGCAAAGGCCTCCGATACCCCCACCACAAACAGCAACGTGGAAGTCCTTTCGTTGGGCCATGATGTCTTCGTGTGCACAAAGTCTACAAGATGTTGATTCTCACAAAAGAAGTCTGAAGAGTGCCACAAACGTGGACACAACGAGGACTGACAATATTATATATGTATCAGAGCGGCAGAGCGGCAGAATATTTGCGGGGATACTTACCCCCATCTTTTACGCACATCTATTTGCCGATGCGAAAGCTCTCCACACTCCTCAAAATAATACAGCTGTTGGCATGGAAATGTTTGAGCGGGGTTGTAGGATCAACTAGCACTACCCCCAGATGTATTTTACTGTATGAGCATGGGGTAGTTCTCGGGTCGGCCCACTTACCTCTTAACATCCGATCCGTCCTCTAATCCGTCCTGAAATCCGGAATTCCGCCATCCGACACCTTTGAGGCTTCAGCCGTAACTGGCCGTAAGAGTTGGTTTTCGAACCAACCCACAGCGGTCTGATTGACTAAATCATTCTGTTGAGATGCAAATGAAACAACATGGCACATGACGCTCTCACCGACCATCTACGATCTTGGATCACGCTGGAGCCGCTTTTCGAGATTACTTGGTCTTCTTGATTGTCGACTAGAAAGTCATCTAAACCAAACCTTATACCTTTATCCTTCTATAATCTTGTTAATCTTATTAATATTTACATCTTCGAGCGTTAAGTTGCCAACTTTCCGTCACACGCAAACTACAGGCTAGCATTCTCACATATTCGTCTCCCACATTAATTATGAAGTGGGATGTGCTGTTTTCACCTACTTTTCTTGAAGTTGGCGGTTGCAACAGTGCATTTACTCTGTGAACACACCAACAGTTTATTGTTGAATTTCGCTTAGTTGTTAAAGAAAATAGTATATACATATCAATGCTGTCTCATACTAGCAGTGACTTAGAGATATTGCAATCCCAAATAACCATCTACTCCGAAGGTGCCAGGTGGACGTCATATTTCAACTCCAATTTTGCCTTCTCATCGCCGCTGCGGGGCATGAACTCAACAAGAAGCGACTCCTGAACCGCAAAAACCGAGTCGTTGTCGAGGTATTTGCTTTCCTTATCAAATATTTGTGTTACGATAGGTGTGAACCCTTCAAGTATAACATTCAAATGAATATGTGCCGGCCTATATGGGTGGCGGTCGAGTAGTTTCAGCAGCTTCCCTGCTGGGCCATCATCTGGGACAGGATATGGCGTGGGTTTTATGCAGTAGAAGGCGTACTCGCCGTTAACGTCTGTTATGAACTTTCCACGCAAGTTACAGTCGACCTGATTATCATCTTGCTGCTCGTATAAACCTTGAGAGCCCCGTTAATTCCACATGCGTTTTTAGACCAGGGATCTAGACTAACCGTTTGTCGAAGCCTCCCACACATCGATGGAGGCATTGGGCAACGGCTTCTTTGTTACTGCGTCAAGCACACGTCCATGCATGTACACAATCTCCGCATCAGCAGGCGTGTCGAAGGAGATGGTGGCTCCCTTTTCACGGATGGGGTGATCGGTGCGGAAGAATGGGCCTAGAATAGCACTCCTGGTCGCCAAAGTAGTAGCTTCTGAGGCTTTCTTGAAAGTAATTTCGTCCACAAGTCTACGATTGTCTGGTCAGTCTCTACGCAACTAATGGAATATGTACAGTCTTGAAGAAATAAACTTACGATTCCAGCCCGATAACGTCGCACAGAAGTTGGCCTTCATTTCGCTTGTCGTCACTCATCTGACCAGCCCAATTGATTAACTGAACGCCTTCCATCCACTCGTCCGCCGTGAGCTCGACTTCGCGGGCAAAATCATGGATATGTTTTGTCAGGCTTGCCATAACCTCCCGCATGCGCGGTGAGGTGTTAGGGCCCATGGAGTCGATGACATGTTGGGTGAAATTGGGATCGAAGCGGGGGGTATCAGATGCTGGTTTAGTACTCATGATGGCTAAAAACTGTCGAAGTACTCCTTATGATGTTTCCTAGATTTGCCCGTGTATGGATGAGGAGGGTAGCTGTTGTAGCGAAATGTGAGTTGTTTAAAGTTGCCCGCAAAAGTTTGTATACCAGGAGTTTATGATTTCAAATGATGTAGGGATATCGGGGCTTCTTGTTGTTCTTGTTGTTGCTGATGTTGCTGATCTTCACCAAAGCAGGTAGTGGTGGGGTGTAGTAGTCAGCTTACTGTACCCCGCATGGGGTCGGCAGATCGGATGGACTAAAGCTAGAGCGCTGCACACCCACCAATAATATGAGAAGCCGGACTCGGCTTTTCGTGTTATTGGTCCTTATATCCGATGCTCCAAAAACCACAGATCACACTGGGGAAGCGGGGTATGGCTCCATTGCGCTTTCTTTGGAAACACCCCCAACTAAACTACGCATGCCCGACACTATCCGCTCCCTCATGAGCCAGTTTCTCCATCTGGAACTGTGGCTCTCAATGGACAAATAGAAGAAATACGTGAACCTTGCGTCCAAGGCTGGAAGGCAGAGGAACGACATCACAGACACGATGAAGGACTCCTGGTGGAGTGCAGCGTCTCTGTGAATGACTACAATATCAGGCAAAGAAAGTCCAAGTGAAGAGAACAGACCATGAATAGAACAGACTGCGAAGAGATAAACTACGAAGAGAACAAATTATGAGGAGAACAGACTATGAAGATATGTCAGGAAATTCCCAGTATATATCTAGGGATTGCAGAGTAAAATGATTATGAGACGTTCAAAGTGATCACTATTCGCATCGTAATGCCATACATTGGTGTATGTATGTCTAAATTCTAAACCCTCAACCCATTCCCCGCCCAACAGCTTCACAGCAACCGCGTATCTTCTTCCAAAAACTCCCATCCTGGTTCATCACTACCGTTGGGCCTACTTGCTCTCTTGAAACTCAACTCCAGTCCCTCAATCGACGCCACTGGTTTGATGGCGCTTACTTCCGCCTTCCACCCCTTACTAACCCACCTCTCCCGATATCTCTCTTGATCGAACAGCCACGGGTACTGCGTCCTCATTTGTTTCATCACCGTTCCACTAATCTGATCCACGGAGTGGTTATGCCTCAACTTGAAAAAGTCCTCTGTCTGCTGGGCTAGCAGCTGCGCTTGAACTTCCTCGCTGTATTGTCCCATTCGGAATAAGAGTAAATCGTAATGCATCAAGGAGACTCTACCGTGCCAGGATCCTCCAGAAACTGCACGGTGGTAAAGGCCGGTCAGCGCGGCGATGGCGCCCATGACGCCCGTGCCGTAGTCAGAGATCGGGAAGGGAGGAATAACAGGTTCCTGGAGACCCATAAACTTTCCTTGCGCCCACGCAATTCCGGTAGCCTGTTTGACTTCGTCAGCGGGCAGCCTGGGTGGAGAAGTACGAGTTTCATATATGACAGCGGAAAAGAAATAGGAGAGGGAGACTTACACAATCAGCAATTTGCTGCCATCCTGGGCGATAGGCCCATTCGCCCTCATATCCGAAGCAATTCTCATTCACGTACACAAATCCCTTCCCTCTCTTCAAAGCTAACTCTGTGAGTGCCTTTGCACCATACCCCAGCTTCTCTAGCGCCCCTGGCCGGTACCCGTCCACGACAACATCGGCTTCAAACAGTAATTTGTCGAAAATTTTGCGGCCTTCAACTGACTTAAGATCGATATTTGCACATTGTTTGCCAAAATTAACGTCCACCTGGAAGAAAGGCACGTCGGGGAGGTTGGGTGAAGTGACCTTGAGCACGTCGGCACCATATTCAGCGAGAATACGGGCGATGACGGGTCCGGCGATAATGCGGCACAGTTCGAGAACTTTGATACCGGAGAGAACCCTGGCTTTTGCCCCAGGCGCATCTTGAGAGAGGGGTACCGGCGGTGTAGTGGACTCGAGCGGTACCACAGACCATGGAGGAAGATCATTGTTCAGCTTTCCATGTGGTGTGGCAATGAAATCCTCGTGCTTGTGCGCTGTAACGCCGGCCTGAGCGAGCTCTTTGTTTTTGGCCTCGAGATCCTCAATGGTAAATTGTTGAACGTGGGACTCAATGCATTGGGAGATGTCTTCAATGGTCTTGAGATCTGGGCGGAATGGAGGAAGACCAATCATGTTTAGTGTTGTGTTTGCCTCGAGCGAACCGTGAATATGGAAGTAAGTTTCAGGTGTCTTGGTAGCATAGAGATTTGCCGACATGCGGCGGTATGGATCTGATTGAGCCTTGAAGAGGTCGGTATCTAGATAATCCCCGTTAACGTCGACAGAGCGTAGATCACGCGACTATTGAGATTACCTTTCAGCTTTGCTTTAATGCCTACATCATATTTTCCTAATCCGTCGATTGTAGAGAGATATGTCTGAAAGAGGAAACATGTCGTCTGCTCTAGATTGATCTCAATCTTGCGTGAGCTTTCGCCGTACTTCAAATTCGCTAGGGCTGTTGCCACAAGGGCCTCGACGCCTTTTAACGCAGATGTTGTCTCGGTCTCTTTGAAAGGTATCGGGAAGTAAATCGTATTCTTCTCAGAAGTAAACTTGACATTCTTTGCCAGTGCCTTGGCACTATTTGGTAAATTCAACTCTTCCCCAAGGTTGCACAGGAGGTCAAATATAGACTCTGCCTCAACGCGAGGGGAATAAGCCCCGAGATTTAACGATGTCATGCTGCTTGCTTAGATGTATGGACTGTACCGACCCAGTGGTAGGGAGAGAGACTCTGTAACACTTCTGAAGAGTGGTACTCCAAACCTGATAATTGACAAACGATGGGAATGATGGTGCCTAGAGAGGGACTGATGAAAGTAGACTAAAAGTTTATGAGAAAGAGACAAACGTTGCGCAATATACAACAAGTTCGTTCTTGCTCCGGTACCAAAGGACGGGACAATATCCACATCCCATCTCGGTATTCAAGGTATTCTATGAGAGCCGCATGTTTGTAATGGAATCGAAGCGAGGCGTTTGACCCGCTCCTTGAAGCGCCGACACACATGATGCGAGAAAACCGGATGTGATGGAAATCGGATGGGATAGTGTCCATCAATTAGGAGGCGCCGATCCGAGTGTGGGGTCCGGACAGGACCCCACTCCCGGGCACAACGATTCTGCCCAGGACAGGGAAGCGACTGCCGTTACATCCTTTCAATGTACAGGAGAGGAGCCAATGCGTCTACCAGTAGAGACATTGCCGCGGAAGTGGCCACAATTGCAATATGGCGTAGAAGGTATGCGTATGTAGCTACCGACCTGGGCCGGTATCGAGAAACTAATACTCAATATTCCCAGCGTCTCTCTTTTTTTTTTGGCTCCCTAATAAACCCCGATCTAAAACTCAATCAAACCTAATAACAGTACAATAATCACTATACCAACTATGCCTTACGCAAACGTCAACTCCAAGACGCTGTTTTTCACGCTCAGCCCCTCCCAATCTTCCGCAGCTTCCCCACCGACCGTCCTCTTCATCCACGGGCTAGGCTCCTCTTCATCTTTCTTCCAACCACTTGTACCATCCCTAACCAGCCAGGGCTACCAGTGCCTAACATTCGACACATATGGCTCGGGATTATCCACCTATACTGGCCATGAAAACAGCACTGCTTCCATCGCTGCTGACGCTCTCGCCCTGCTCGATTCCCAAGGAATTACAGAAAATGTCATCGTGGTAGGTCACAGCATGGGCGGCATCGTCGCCTCTCTTCTCGCTGCAAAAGACTCCGCGAGCAAGCAGCAGCGATTCAAGGCTGTCGCCTTGATCGGGCCTGTGAACCCGAATCCTGGCGCTGCAGAGGCATTTGGGAAACGCATTAGTATCGTTGAAAAAGGTAAAATGAACACACCAACCAACTCTGCATGAGATGTTGACGGGAATTTCTTGTGATAGATGGCATGGAGACCCTTGCCGCCAGTATCCCGACTGCAGCCACAGGCAGCAAATCCACGCCTCTCGTCCACGCTTTCATTCGTGCCCTACTTCTCGGAACTTCGCCAGCAGGTTACATATCACTTTGCAAAGCTATTGCAGAAAGCACTGTCCCAGCATATGAGAACATCAAGGTGCCTTTGCTGATTATCGCAGGGGCAGAGGATAAGAGTGTGTCCATGGACGGAATTTTGCACATAATGGAGAATTATGCTAGCACTAAGAAAGAACTACGAACACTTGAAGGGGTAGGACACTGGCACGTTTTGGAGGCATTTTCAGAGGTGCAAGAGATTATCGGAGGTTTTTTGAATGAGTTGTAGAGTTCAAAATGAATGAAGCCAAGATCGAAACGCCCACAATTATGTTTTGACATGCACGCGGCTAACATAAGTGAAATTGTACGTTTATTTACTGCCTGCGTTTAAGAAGACCTGATAAAATGCAAGACGTCGGTCCGACCCTTGCCCCTCAAATTCTGCCTTTGCGACCCATTTCATTGTGGCCTCGCCCCCTGCTTTGAGTCCATACAAAACATCACCCTCTAGCATATACGTATCTGGGCGTTCCGTGGAACTATAGTACGTATAGGTATGTCTTCTGCTAGAAACCTTCGACCACATGCTTGTTCGAAGCTGCAAAATATCTGTGTCGCAGTCAGCTGAGTTCGTTATACCCAAGCCACCCTTCGCTGCATTTCTCAGGTTGAAGGGCAGACATTATTGGTATATCATTATTTGGGGAATAGGTAAGCACATACCCGCCTGTCCAACAGCCCTATTGTCGCCCATAATCAATGTTGCATCCTCAGCAAAAAATGTCGTGTACTTCTCATGTGCGGTACCATCGTCAGATGTGGCATAAAAGGCTTTGAACCAGTCCTGAATATTGGCTTCCATGGCAGCGGTGGTCTTATGAAGATGAACACACACGTAATCTCCGGCGTCTGGGTGATGAGAGTTGAGGCAGTGGGAGAGAGCTTTTACGTCGAGGTGTGAGGGGAAACGGTACTTACCTACACGTCTGATTTATCAATATAGAATAAATACCGGATCCCCATTCCCACAAATTGCGGGGAGCTTCCCCACAGGCGACGAACGTCGCGACCTCGGATGACGTCGACCGGATAGCTCGAAGTCCCGCGGCGGTTCCGCGGATCTCGGATGACGCTCCGCTATCCGCCAAAATCTACCTGTTGACCGGATGACTGAATGTTGCCATATGGTTGGTTGCACGGATCAAGTAAAGGTAGAAGAGTGATAACAATTAATATATCACTGCAAAAACATATTCGAAAACGCCCGTAATCCAGTCCTTGCGGGTCAATGTCGCCTGTTGATGATAAGTAAGAACCAACCGCCCACCCCTTGCGCACTACAGTACATTCTTCCTTCGTCTTAATCATTATTGATATTACAGTATAAATACATTTTGTTCTTAAACTACTCATACTACGCATCCACCTTATGCAGCCTCCTCAAGAGGTTAAGGGGGGCTAGCTCGTATCTGTGATCCCATAGAGTGGCGTCCATAGGTCCTGTTGATATGGGTCTTGGGTAACATTCATAAGAAATGCATCAAAGTCGAGCGAGTAGTCTGGTGGACTAACGTGTGGCGGCGAATCCGATTCCAGCGGTATCTGCTGCCCGTTTCCTTGTCCCATTTCTGACTGGAAACCAATTCCTCCTGGTTGGTTACCACTGGGAACATTCGCCCCTCTATTGCTTCCAGTTTGCGGCTGGGTTCTGTCGTCGACGCCCCCAGGCTGCGTACCGTAGTGCATGGCACCGAACAAGGCATAAAAGATGGCCTCCTGTTTAGATTTACTACCTGTTGGCACAGCACAAGGAACAGTATCTTGCTCGATCGCCTCACTAAATGCGAGGAGAATATCAAGAAACCGGCGCGCAAGCGGATCGACTTCGCCGAAATGACGGTGTAGATTGAGCGCCGTGTACATGGCATGTTTGTTATCGATGTCGTGATAAACGGCACAGAAGCCGTTGGTACAAATTATGAGTGCGGCGGTGAAAAGCCAATAACTGCGATTTTGGTTAGTTGATTTGGAGACGCTATGCTAAGGACACCTACATTACGAACGGATCTCGGCGAGGGAGCGCACGCTTGAGAAGAGCCGCTTGCACGGCGTTAATGGTATACAGTGCTGACCTGACACACGCTGCTTGAAATGGCGCGGACTTCGCGGAATCGGTCTCTGGCAATTCATGTGTCTGCCGCGACAGGAGGCTCCCATCCGTATCCCTCAGGGCCCGAATCTCATCTGAAACTCTCTGTAGCAGGAAGGGCCTTGTTAACAATATAATGCCGTGGAAATAATTCAAATTTACATGCAATTGCGCCAGGGTCGCTTTGGGATCCTCATCTGGCAGATCGATATTCTGCCAGTGTAGAAACGTAGGTAGGGAATCTTTGCAGGCTTGAAATTTATTTGAGATCGCGTGTGCAAGCTCCGTGGAAATCTTGCGGTCTGCGTAGACATTAGAGAGAATGTCGCCAACAAGACACGAAGCGCGCACAGAGGCACTGATAGAGGCTAATTCAAGCGTGTCGGAGGAGGAGGTCAAGAGGTCGGAATCGCAGCTGGCACCCAAAGAGTCCGTCGCATCACGGCAATGGATGCCGTTTGGGCGACCAAGCATTGCTGAGAGGAAACAATCCATCACATACAAACTTTGCCAGACATTCCTCCTTTGGAAATATAAGTCGAGATTCACGAATAAGGCTAGGAGGGTACGAACCTGACACGCTGCTCGGCTGCAGTGAAAGAGAAATCAGACCGCTTCCTATGCAAACCCAGCGCATATGCTGACCTTATTGCCATTCCTGCGACTAGTTAGACTAGGTAAAAATGCAGAGTAAGGGCAACAAACCCAAATACGCCCACGCAGCGTTACGTTTAGCTACAGTCAACATGAATACGGTAACTAGTAGTAGTGCTTGAATAGATGTGATGTCTCCGTCTTCAAAGCCCGATACTGGATCGTTCAGATGCGTTGCATTTACGTAAAACATCTCAGCTCTACTAACACTACCGCCATCGAGCCGCTCAAGTATTTGGCGTCCACGGGGACTAGATACATCAGAACTCATCATCAGTTGCAGGCCTACTGCGAAAACGAGATTTAAAATCGATAGACGTGATTGTTTAGTCTGTAGCGGATTGTCGTATATCGATTGAACCTCTTGAGTAAATGCCTCTCGATCAAATATGAGAATTGTCCCCACAGTCTGCAGCGGGTGTCAGTGGCGGTCCACACATATTCCAGGAGGGAAATTGAAGCCCACATTAGAGAAAAATGATTCAAGTAGAAAATCGGCCGCCTCCTTATCAGGCAGGACATAGGTTGGTGTCAACCCTGTCGAAATCGACCCCTCAACAAGCTTGCCTTTATGCACATCGTTTGTGAAGTTGCAAGGCCCTATCGTACTCTCTACGAGTCTTCGTATTGTATCGAGATACGATAGACTTGCTGAATCACCCAGATATACTACACAAAAATTAGAAATATTCCTCGGGTCTCAATGGACAAAACTTTGCTACCCACGTAATCTGCCTTTGCCATCCTGCAGCATCCGCAGCTGCTCTCCGAGTCTCTGTCCTTCAGAGTTTCCCACCGACGTACTCCCCATCACGTCCCCTGTTGACGCTGGTGCTTGGTTCATGGGGGGCAACATCTTCGAGGATTCAACCTGGCTCTCTGTGCGTATGCGGCGCTCATTTCGAAATGGAGGCGTCCTTGGGGGTAGGTTTGAGCCTTGGTTTTGCGGCAACGGTAGTTGTGGGGAGGCGCGAGGATAGAGGTGCCCGTGGGCCTGGGTGGATTGAATATTGCGCCCATAACGTTGTTGCCTTGCGTGAATTCGGGCGCGATCTCGAGGGATATCTGCGTACGTACACTGGGTTGAGCGTGAGGAGCACGCGGTACAAGGTTGGAGGCCACTGCACTGTATCATCAAACAGTCTTAGCGTCATTTATATATGTATTTTTACCACGAGAAATACGAATCGTCAGAAGCGTGGTCTCGGGGATCCAACCATCTATCCATGCATACATACATACCTTGAGCTTCTTCTCTTGGCACGTGAGACAGGCCTTTTTGGTGCGCCGTCGAGGCCCTGAATCACTGGATCTCGGCTCCTCAGCCATGCCAACGCCTGTTGTGCTGACGGACGTGCTGACCACTACTAGTAGCGAAGGCCCCTTGTTCTCTGAGAATCAGAACAGCGAATAATCCCCCTAGGATTCGTGCATCGGATCAATGAGAGTGAGGGTATGGGGCTGTGAAAGTGTGTGAGGGAGTTGTAGAGAGAGCGGTTGGGGAATGTCTCTCGTCTCCACTGCAAACATTTAGCGCCAGTGCCGGGTTAGCGGGGTAAGTTGGAGATGGGGAGGTGACCCGACCATCCGTCTCCCCCATCCGTCTCCCCTGTCCCCAAAATCCCTTCGCACTGCCCCTCCTACAGACGGGTCTACCGTGGGAAAAGGGAGGGCTGGGATGAAGGAGCTATTAAGAGGTGTTATCATATCCCGTCTATATGTTTCCTACATACAGTACTATATATTATGAACACAGCACAGCACAACACAAAGTATTAGTTTTTAGGCTGCTGAACTCGCAAGCTTTAGGTACTGCTCTATGCCACCACAACACACCTACTTTAGCCCCACTACGTACTATCTTCGCCCTCTTCTACCCTTAACTCAAGCTCCCTAGCGCGCTCTCTATACCACCTTAACCTGTCTCTCTTATCTGGGATCATCCGCTCGACTTCGCCCTCCAAGATCCTCCTCTCGCTTCTCCAGATGGCCGTACCGTTTCTGTACCGTTGTCCGCGCGTATTCATCTTCCCATAACCCTCATCGTCCGATTGCTCTTCGCCTAGCTTAGGCCGTGGTCTCGCTGCTGCCGCTAGGCGTCGTCGTTCCTCCCATGAGAGCAAGAAAGCGGTGAGAAGCATCCACAGTATCGTGCTGATGAGAGAGCGTGTGGCGAGTGGGGTAAGTATGAGGTATAGCATCGGTACTACTGGGATGGTTGAGAAAGGGAGGTGGCCGAAGGCGTTCATTTTGGGTCTTGGTAACGTGCGTCGTGATAGAGAGGAGCCATGCAAAGAGGAGACGTGATGATGCACAGACTGCTACAATAAACCGAGTGCAGTAGACGACTTTATTTGCTGATGTAGTGGGAATCTCCCTTAGCTCAAATTCGTCTCTTTATGTTACCTCCTCACTTCCCTGAGATTACTCGTACCACATGTTGGAGGAAATACCGGAATACGGGGACCGCACCTAAAATGTGATAAAATGGGTGGTGTCTCCGGTGACCGGAATGGCACAAGGGGGCAGAAGCTTTAACAGTAGAATTCAGTAAATAGAGCCGTAAAATCATTTGAATTTCTAACTAATCTACGGGCTTACGTACGCTATTTGTAGGCCTGGGGGAAACCCTCAAACCCCGAAGAATTAGGTCTCTATAGCCCAAGCTGAAAGTGAGACATTGGGCTGGCGCCACCGGCCAACCTGGGCGTAAAAGCCCACCGTATCCCATGGGTCTGTCGGTTTCCCCCAACAAGAGTGTTGCGTAATTACCCGTGCACTAGAATCGCCAGCAGATTTAGCTGGGCCGAACAGAAGTATCACTTTCGGCAGCACCAAATTAAAGCAGCCGGAATAGAGTATCATAGTAGAATATAGTAACCGTAAAGGAATATAAAGATTAAATTAATTAACTAGCTAGTAATATCTATTAGGACTACGCTACTATTTGTAGGGCCTAGTGGTTTACAGCTTAAACCCTAGGCCATACTTAACTCTATGCCATGGGGCAACCGTTACAGGCAGGACGCTGTGATACAGACCATCACTGCTAAAATAACGAGTCACAGCAACATGATTACACAACGGCGAGAAGTACATGACAGTGAGAAATATACGACAGTGAGAAATATATGACAGTGAGAAAAGGACTCAGCGTCAAGAACGCAAAGTCTGGGTGGAAAATACCACTGAGAGGCGACCCCTTTCGAACAAGATTATCCATTGCTCTGAGGCAGCGGACACCTCCCTCTTCAATTGGTAGCTCAAGGAAGTTTTTTGAACCTGTAGCTATATTCAACGTTGGTATTCATTTAAATAGCAAGAGTATTCGATATCATTCTCCGTCGGAGAGTTCCCCTCAACCGTAGTCCATGAAGTAATTGAGTTCAAATTGCTCTGATATTCTATATATCCCGTGCTGTACTGTACAATCCACCCCATCCCATAATTCCTGTGGCAAGGTGCAAACGCCAAACGTCAACAATGCCTCGCTCCGCCAGTATGCTTTATAACTCCATTCGAACTCGCCAGCAAGCCCGTCCATAATAGAACATTCGATAAATAAAACGTCTGTGAACTCCTGTAAATGCCTATACACTCTGTACTGCCGATTGTTTCGTCGATAGAAATAAAGCTTCTTCATTCGTCTTCCCTGGGGTTTACACCTGCCTAAACGGGTTCTTGGATTGGGTTCTGTCAAAATTTTTGGCTAATGCATCAGCATCAGCATCAGCACCAGCATCAGCACCACCAGGTGCTGCTGTTGTTCCTGGTGTTGCTGTCGCTGATGCTTTTTCTTCTGTGCCCGCTTTCGGATCGCTTCCAGCTGTTGCTGTACTAGTACGAGGTTCGACCTTCGGTAGAATCCCGTCACGGGCGTCTCTCACAATCTTGTGCAGCATATAATGGATAGTGCTGACAAACACTGCCGTTAAGGAAAACACCGCCCACTGCAGAATCTGCAACGACGACCCCTTCGTGACCGCCAGCCCAGCCGATGACCCCCTCGTGACCGCCAGCCCAGCCGACGACTCCGGCTGGGCTGGCGGCGCAACCACCGCCATAGCGCTGATGCTGAAGGTAAGAAAGTATGCCGCAGTGAAGGCAGCACCGACAGCGCCCCACAGCACGATCCGCGTGGTGGCAATCCAGCGGCGGCGGGATTTTACAGACTTCTCGCTGGTGGTGCCTCTTGCGAACCAGAAGGCGATGTAACCGCAGGCGATGAGGATGCCGCTCAGGGCGGGAAGAGCGAGGGATACGGATTGCTGAAGGGCGAGGACATGGTGGACGATGTCGATTGAGAGGGATAGTTTCGTGGCCAGGTCCGCAGGGGGCATTGCAATGGCTGATGTGCAGACTGTGGCATTGACTGTACTGCAGATCCCTGTTTAACTGTTAGTTGTGTATATATAAACAGAGAGATTGCTGCTTACCGATGTAGCCAAACTGGACCTTACTGCCGGGGAGCTCGGCGATGAAAAGCTCTTGTACCCCCGGAGAGAGTGAGATGCAGCCCACCATGGACAAAGCTGCGTGACGACAGTGAGTATGAGAGAACATGCAGCTGATGAGACGAATGGATTCTTACTTGATGTAAGGATGACGGCTGCCAATAGAACGTGTGCATAATGAATGGCCCCAATCTTTTCTAAACGGGAGTTGTCAGCTGTGACTCCCCAGGTCATTGAAGTGAAAGCGTACCTATCCACTTCCACATCTTTTCAAAATGTAATTCCCAAAAGGCTCGAATTAAAATGATGTTATGATTGAAAACTGGGAATAAAGATGCGAGGGTTGAAGTTGAATTGTATCTGATGTCGTTGTATCCTGCTTGTTTGGGTGGAGGTATAGCGGACATCAACACAACATATATACTGATTCACGCTCCCAACCACATTCTATTCCAACTCTAAAAATATCAAATATAGCATCACATAAACGCCGCTCTCTACGAAACACCAACACTAAGCCATGGTATCCAAAACTCGCATTCTGGAAAGCCTGGCCGAGTGAAGGTCCTTCCAGGAGGCATAATCAAGCACCCAAACAGGCAACTAGCTATCATCGTTGGCCCGCGCCTGTAGACAGTATGGCTATCCGCAAGAAATGCCGGCGCTTCAGATCTCAATTGCCTCATAATAGAGGGCGGCAGTGATGTTGGTATTCTCCTTCTGAGTTTAGTGACGTTGGACCAGCGCTTCGGGCTTCAGTAGCGCCAGACGGGAGGGGGCAGTGTTGGTGGTGGCTTTCCAACATCAGCCAAGAGAAAGTCGGCGCTTCATCATTCTGTCTGAGGCGTCCGTAAGATGGGCGTCAACGTTGTTGGAATCCCCAAAACGTCAGTGAAGGGATGGGCCCATCGATATTGAGCTTGCAGATGGAGGGTGTGGCGGTGTTGGTACCCCTCTCCTAGATCGGCCACGCAGCGATCAGCGCTTTAATTCTCTGCCCCTTCCAGAATGATGGCATTGGTAATGTTGGAATTCCCATGTCGAACAACCATCAAGGTTGGCCGTTTGTCAGGCCGTCTCCTCGATGTTGGTTCAGAATAGCGCCACGTTCCCCTAAAGAGCCGAATATCGCGCCAGAAATGGCGGTTTCATCTTATTCCACACATGATAAGAGATGGCGCAACTTAGATTGGCTAGTACAGTGATGGATGCACGAGGCGTCTTTGATGGAATAGGCGCGCGGGTCGCGCGATGTTGGCTCTAAGCCAGGGGGGACTCTGGATGAAACGCAACGGCGGACCACGTGTTGGATATGATGGCAGCCATGTACCGACACCATAGGGCCGGCCGTATTGGGAATTTTTGTTTTGCGTGGTTGCGGCCAAGAAATGGTATATGTCATTTTTCGCACTCTTGTTGGAATCTAGTGGGGCTTTCTTTGGTGGGTATTGGCCCTGATCACTAATCTAATACCCATAAAGCTTCCTCGATGGATCTAACCCCCGCCTATCCGAGAGTTAGCAGCGTAGTATTAACACTTTGATATCCCTTGAAATAACAACTAGCGCATTTATGTCAGCTTACCTCAATCCAAAATATCTCATCTTCTCTACTATATTTATCCTCAATTCCGTGCACTGAAGGCAACAAAACGGTAGTCAAGATAGCCTAGCATATGCGCCCTGTTCTAACATGCTTTGCATTTATAATATCCTCATGCGTCAAACACCTATGTAAGTGTACGGGTAGAAATTAATAAGTTCCATTCTTTTCCTAGTGTCGCCTATAGTTTAATCCTTTCATTATAATGTCCTTATAGGCTTGCGATCATCTTATTAATTGTGTTGCTATTAACTTTATGCGTACGACCTCTATTATACTTTGCAGCTGTTTATGAGGTAGGTGCTAAGAGATGGTCGAAGATAGTTGATTTTAGGATACCCGTCCGTTACGCAATTTGTCGTATCGAGTAGTCAGTATATTTTCGAAGGGTGCGCAAGGTGCATCTTAATAGCGTAGGCTAATCGCCATTATCTTGTAGTGGTGACGAGTCCATAATGTTAATAGAATCTTTGGTTTTCGCGACTTTAGACAAGTGTCCGGATCAATTTGTCATCCGCCTTCGTTTTCGTGACATGACGGGTTTATCTGTAATTGTTTTCTCAAAAGCGGATGTTAATCAGAGATATAGCAGTTGCTATTATAACCTTGAGATTGCATCCGTTATGGCAGATAGTCTCAAAGTGTAGTGGTCCACATCCACCCTCCTGGTGAGATGGTCCCGAGGTGGAGTGGTCTACTACCACTTAGGGTGGTAAAATGACCCACTTTACCGTCACAGTGGTTTGAAGATGGCATGGTGAAATGAATTACTATCCGTTGCGTGTTGTGGTCCGAAATGTGTAGCTTCTCATACGATGATCTGCAATATTGTATCATCTGCTACCTAGCTCAGCTCTCGATGAATTTTGAGATTTCGTAAGTAGGAATCGACAAGCTTCAAAACACCCAAGCACAGAGACAAAAACAAACAATTCGTTCTCTTACTATGGGAACTTCAGGCCCTGAAATTTTAAAAGTCTTCGAGCGAAGGATATCCGATGGAAAGGTGGCAAAATTGAGAGGGACTGCTCGAGTTCGATTTGACCACCTGCCGTCCCCATACCCAATTCGCAGCGAAGATGACAAAATTATTAAGCAGTTAAAGGAAACCTTTGCGGCAGAAGGTTGCCTTAATGAGAAACACAGGATACCTGCCATCATTGATGACTCTACTTTATCCATGCATGGATAAAGCTGCTTATAGCGTAACTTCTGAGGAAGCCTCCATCCATTATTAGCAAGCCAGCCTCGGCTGATTGACTAGCGCCAGATCCCCTCACACGGCACCCCTTCGCAAGCCAGCCCAGAACAAGTTAGTCTAGTGAAGACGGCACTTTTATTACCTAATGAGCCAATCAATTCCGTTGTCATCCAGCTGAAGTCGTCCGTCCGTTACCTAACTGGCCCATCAAGCCGAGGTTGCATGGTCCCTAACCATAAGTGTACAGTGAAATAAGCGGAACTCGATCATCGGCTCTGCATCTCGGCATTGCTTAAGGCCTCAATCAGGACCGCAAACAGGTGTGATCGTACTTACTAAAGCTTTAGTAATGGCTAGCGCGCGACGAACAGAGGCTTAGCACGCTTAATTACGCCGAACCCCAGCGCACAACCCCATATTTTCCCCGATATCTCCATGTTTTGTTTCCGTGGGGTAATGTGCGGGGTAGCTCATGTAGGTTCGTATAAGATGGGGAAGGATGGTCATACATTAGGAGTTTTTCGTTCAGTTACTAGTCCTTATTCTTCAATACTCGAGGCTATTTTAAGATATTAGTACCAACTTGGCGAATATGGCTACGCATAGCGATTCTGATGCGATAGGCTATGAGCCTCATCGCCTGCACACTCATGAAATGGAGACTGGTGTGACGGAGGCTTTGCAACGTCACGTCACCCGTCACGTTGTGCCTCCTCCGCCAGTCTCTCAGAGGAGGCTAGACTTTGAGCATAGGCGTCCACGCTGGTTTCGTGAGATGGCTGCCGAAGCTTGTGGCGTTTTCTTCTACGTGTACGTCCAACTTTTGCCGCCGTATTACGAAGTAATATTGATAGAATGATAGATATCCTGGCATTGCTTCTACCGCCTCTTTCTTCGTCAACGAGACGAACCCTGCCTTTGGCTCTCTATTCCAAATTGGCTGGGCCTATGCCATGGGTATCGTTTTCGCCATCATAATATTTGGCCAGGTATCTGGCGGCCATTTCCACCCTGCCATCACAATATGTCTTGCCATTTGGCAAGGGTTCCCATGGAAGAAGGTTCCTTACTATATATTTGCGCAAATCTTTGGCTCTTTTATGGCAGCTCTAGTTCTTGTGGCGCAATATCATGAACAACTTATGCCAATGAAGGCAGCATTTATTGCAAAAGGATTGAGTCCGAACAGCTTAGGCGGTCCTGGCAGTGTGTTAATTTCAGTACCTGGGCCGACGCAAACCAACCATGGCTATCTATTCTGTATCGAGTTCTTCGTTGGTACCTTCTTGGTAGGTTATTCCTAGAGACATTGCACACGAAAGCAAGGCTAATAAGTAAGACGTTTGTCATCTGGGCCGTTCTCGACCCCGCTAATCCTTTCGTCACGCCTGGCACTGCGCCCTTTATTATTGGTCTCGCCTTCGGCACCATGGTCTGGGGTTTCGCTGATGTAACCATCGCAACAAACACCGCTCGTGACCTTGGCACTCGTATCGTGGCAGCTATCTTCTTCGGCAAGGACGCATTCCAACCTTACTCTGCGATATACATATTGGGTAATATTCCGGCGGCGTTGTTTGCGACGACTGTATATGAACTATTATTCAGGGATAGTATGAAGAAGATTGCGGCAGGCCATCTCAGCCATGAGGATGGCGAGGAGGGACTCATGAGACATTTGACAAAAACAGGAACTATTGAAGGGGGAACTATAGTGGGTACAGTAAGGAGGAATGAAAAAGAAGGCGCATCAGAAAGGATGGTCTAAGCTAGAATTTTCTTCCTTATTAATGTAATAAGATGTACAAACAGTCTATTCCTTCCCGGTTCGGTTATAATTTACCCTGTATATGTTCCGGCCCAACCACCAACTATTCTGGTTATATAGGCTTCGAAAGCAGTGCGTACATCATTTGGAAATGGGTTAATTGAAGTAATAGTAGCCATTATAGCTATAGTTGTAGAGCGTAAGTGTATAATATGAAGCTATTCTATTCTGTCTACCCCGCTCCTTGGCAGCAGGTTGGTGGTTGGGCCGGAACATATGCGTTGTAATTATTAGATGAAATCCGACAGCGTGGGACAACCGGGAGACGACGGACAGCGGGCGAAAATCGACAGCAAACTTAGAAATGCTGTGCAACGGACCGTCGGAGAAAACTGAGATAATCTTGGAAAACGAAAACTAAACTTTAGCTTGTACTACAGTATTAACTAACTCGGAGCTAGTCAGAGCTACACAGTATTGGTATCACAACCGCTTCACTACATCCCCTCTCCCGACTTTAGCGGCTCGTGCCTGCCCCTTATAACTTCGTCCCCGTCTCCTTCCTCAGGCCCGCCACAATTCCACGACTCGTGATATCACTGATCGCCAAATTCGTCACCATGGGGTTCACCCCACTCGCCGACGGGAATACACTGGCATCCGTTATATACAGTCCCTTGGTGCCCCACACCCTACCCTCCTGATCAACCACGCCATCCGCCTTCTTCGCACTCATCCTATTCGACCCCATTTGATGTGCGCAAGCAAATGTTGCGCTCGGCGGTGAATTACCCACCGCCTCCACATGCGCAATCCACTCCACGAAGCGCGGGTCCACAATCTCGCACGTCGCGTCGCCGCCGGTCTCATCCACGATGAATGGCCGGATGCCAGGCACGTTGACGTGGATTTCGCGCGCGCCTGTTACGAGGAGCATGCGCGACATCTCGATCAGGCCGGTGAGAATGTGGCGACGGTCGAATGCGCTGGGCGTGTACTCGATCTTGGGGCCGTGGAGCACGCGGCCGGGGTCGCGGTCGCGCGTGAGTGAGATGTACGAGTTCATGTGCGGGTACTTGGCGGCGGTGGTCTTCCAGGAGGTGCCGGAGTTCCAGTTGATCATGGAGAGGCATAGGGAGGGCATCATGCAGGTTGCCTCGAGCTTGACGCCGTGGCCGTGGCCGTCGAGGTTCTCGAAGGAGGAGCAGACGGTTGTGAGGATGCCGCCTTCCCAGGGGCGGACTTCTTCCTTGAAGAAGGCAGAGACGACGTTTACGGGGTGCAAGTAAAGGTTGCGACCGATTTGGTTGTTCTATAAAGCAGATTTGTCAGCGCCGATACAAAAAAGGGGCGAAAAGGGGGTTGGGAACGCACCTTAATTCCGCTGTTCATCAGTATGTGTGGTGAGTAGATTGAGCCGGCTGCGACAATGACTCGCTTTGCCTTGACGATAACCTCACGCTTGCCGCCCGCACGCGACGTCCACAGTCCCTTGACACCAACCGCCTTCTTCCCATCCATCAAGACCTTCTCAACTGCCAAGCCCTCGACAAACTGGGCGCCCGCGCGTGCCGCATCAGGCAACCAGCACACATTTGGCCCTTGCTTCTCGCAGCTCGAGCAACCCATAATGCAATGGCCACAGTAATGCTCGTTGCCGGCCGTGTTCTGCGGGACGGCCTTGGCCGTATGTCCCATGCGGCGCGCGCCTTCGAGGAGGATCCTGTTGCCATGATTGTGGCGGATGTGCTTGTCGGAGACACCCATGCGTTCGCAAACGCGGTCAAGGGATTCCTGGAAGGTGGCAGAGGTAAAGAGAGGGAGGTTGCGGTCCTCGGCCCACTCTTTGCGGACGAAGCCTTGGGGCTGCAGCGCGGCGGACCAGTTGACGGTTCCACCACCGCCAAAATTGGAACCGGTTAAGACGTTGACTGAGGAGTCTTCGCTTGGGATTACGCCGCCATTCTCAAAGAGGTGGATCATTCCCTGTGCTTCGGTCATTGGGAGCTGCGCGGAAGTGTAGTGGTATGCCTTGTCAACGACGAGGACGGAGAAGCCGGCTTCGGCAAGGTTCTTAGCTGAGATACCACCGCCGAGCCCGGAGCCGACGATCACCACGTCAAAATCGAGGATGGCAGGTGTCTGGGACTCGGGGAATTGCAGGAACGTGTACTCATACGAGGGTCCCGGCGAGTATTGCAGCGGGATGGCGCTAAATCCTGTGATCGTGGGGAAGAGGCGCGAGGATTTGATGTGAATCATCTTCCCAATAGACGTCAAAGTATTGTAGAGAGTGCGCATGGCGCCAAGATAGCTTGTGCCCCAGCTCTGGAGGATTGCTGTTCGGGACTTAATGTCAAGCTGGTCCAGCGGCGTGGCATAGCCGGTGAGGAGGAGCGCTCCTGGGCGGGTGCTGAGGTATAACAGTAAGTTCGAGCTTCCAATCTCACGCCAAACAGGATGGCCTACCTCAGAACCGACAATATTATCATCAGTGGTCTCCTCTGATCCTCCCTCGCGTATGACACGAGCTGTCTCCTCAACAATCCCTTGAAGTCCTCACTCTCGCTCGGCCGCTCCGCCAGGTACGCGTCCAGGGTTTCTCCCTCCTTGTTTCCTGCCGCGCGCGCAATTGCTCCATATTCTTCGTCCGAGATGACAAGCTCGTCGATCGCGCGCGAAGGTGAAGCTGCAGACGCCCTTACGATCCGGGGCACAACGGTGTCCATTAGTGCAAGGAGGATGGACCATTGTGCCGAGGTGAAAACATCGTCAGGGAGTGGAGGGAGGGGAGTCGAAAGGGGACCAAGGGGGGTGCTCATGATGGGATAGAAGCGTTTATACGCCGTGAACAAGGGATAGTAATGTTCAATTAAATGAATTGCCAGAGAAGAACAGAATCAGTTCTGTTGAGGTGAGTATATTGCTTCCCCAGTCTTTCCCCACACGTGCATTCCGGGGGTTCCCGGCGGGCCCCTTGGAGTCTGAAATGCGGGGAAAGATGCTTGTATTTAGTGTTTTTTGCTTGTGAAAATCATTTGAACATAATAACCACGTAATTACAAGAAGGTCATGTGACTATGTGTATTATGTAATCTTTAATAGCCTCACCCCTGTCTCAACTTCACAACCACATAACTCCAATCTTACCCCACGGTGATATGTGTGCCTCTATCTGATTAAAATTCGCAAACTGCATCAGAATCAGAGGCAGTGGCCTGATTCGTAATTCAGGCACTGGAAATATACAAACTATCAAAATCGTCGGCATGATTGGGGTTCTCCGTATGGTCTGTATGGAACCAACATGGTCTAGTATATTCTCCTAGAATATTAATAGAAGAAGATATTCAGTAAGTAAGCCTCCGCTTAGCCCTCACAAGCATGATGTTAAATTGATCATAGCTGCTTTTGGTGAAGAGCATGAATGGATGTGTGGATAAATGGCTTCGCGCGGTTTACACAATGTGACATAAAAAATAACTCTGCTTAGAGAGCTACAGATTAAACAGTGAACTGTCTGATTAGAAGCTACAAATCTGAATATTTGAGTAGAATATCAACTGTTCTGGAACTTACTTACTGTGTTGCAGTGATCAATTTAAGCGAGCTTTGCCGCCTTCATATGTTACAACCATACATCTGTTACTCTCTTACCTTTAACAACAACAACCATCAAAACACAACAACTCCAGATCAAGTTAGTTGAGCAATTGACTGCACTTACTATTGGAAAGAAAGCTGCTGTTGTCTTGAAAAGCCTATACACCATCCTCACAATGGTGGGCCCAGTGAGGTCTAGGCGTGGAGCGCAGAGGTCGACTACAACGTATGGCTACAGACGAGCCCTGAAAGATATTCGTCAGCCCGGGAAAAGATCAGTTAGTGAAATCGTACCGTTCATATAACGTTATGCATACTAATATACCTCGCTAGACGCCCGAGGAAAGAAAGGGATACAAGAAGCTGCTTGAAGAACTTCGTAAACGTGAAGACCACCTCACCAAGGTGAAGCCAGTAAGTTGCAATTAAACCCATGACGCGTGTTTATATTTCACATTTTGGGCCTAATGCAGTGTTACTTCCCCAGGGAAAGAAAAGCGGGAAGAATGACTCCGGAGAGGACGAAGAATATGAAGTTGAGAGAGTCCTTGATTCTGGCGTCAAAAACGGGGAGCTCAAATTCTACGTCTTGTGGAAGGGATTTCCGATGGAGGAAGCTACATGGGAACCGCGCTCGAACTTGGAGAATTCGTCGGAAGCCATTGATGAATATTTCCATGCCCATCCTGGCAACCCTGGTGGACCTAAGTCAAGCAATCGCCTCGGTCGTCCATCTCTGAAGGCGACTGAGAAAGCAACATAGGCTGAACAGGCATTCTAGCCTCTGTGTGTTTCCTGGCATTACTGTTGCCTGCAGCCTGTTGATCTGTTGATATTCGGACGGCTTTTTTGCTTTATTCTTTGGCGTTCAACGGAGGGGTTTGAATGTCGATCGTCTACAATCGCGTTGAGCCAAACAGGACATGAAGGTCGAACCATCAGACCATGAAGCTTCAAAAACCAATAACTTTTGACATCTACAGGTGGAATTACGAGGAAGGGGCCTATATTGCATGCGCGGATCTTCGTTATAACCCGATCTGGTCCACAGCTCCATTCTTTGTCACAAAAGGTTCAAAACAAAAGGGATGATATGCACAAACATGCGTTAAGCTGTCACTCCTAGTTAGCAATGTCATCAATTGCAACAAATGGTGCTATAGTACTTAATATACGTGATAAATGTTTGCCATTCTTCAACAGCAGTATGTTGTCAACAAAGAAGTTGAGGTGTGGCTTCCTGCTAGCGCGGTCCTAGATCGTCAGATCGTTATCGCGGCAACTAGAACTCCAGTTCGGCGTCATACCGAACTATTTCCAGCACTTACTTCTCTGAGCTACATCACAAACCCGAGCCCTGCCATCACCCTCAGATTCCACACACCATCGCTATGGATTCCGTACGCGCTGCTCTGCAGCCCATCACACATAACCTCCCCGCGCCGATCCGTGAACTAGGAGTCTCTATCCTCGGCAGACAATGCTACGACACGCTTCTCCTTGAAATCGACCCAACCGCGACCGAATGCATCAAGCTCGCCATCTCCAAAGGCCTCGGAATCGGCATCATCGGCGCTAGCTCCGTCGTCAAAGTCCCCCAGATCCTCAAGCTCGTCAACTCGAAATCCGCGTCGGGTATCTCCTTCCTCAGCTACCTCCTTGAGACGTCAGCATACCTGATTGGCTTGGCCTACAATGTTCGCTCGGGCTTCCCGTTCAGCACGTTCGGCGAGACGGCACTCATTGTGGTTCAGAATATCGTGATCTCGGTGCTGGTACTGAAGTACAGCGGACGCGCCACGCAGGCCGCGATCTTTGTCGCGGCGCTCGCAATGGGCCTGACGACGTTGTTTAACGCTGATCTGGTGAACATGAAGACACTGAGCTACTTCCAAGCTGGTGCTGGAGTCCTGGGAGTCGCAAGCAAGTTGCCGCAGATTGCGACGATCTATCAGCAGGGAGGAACTGGACAGTTGAGCGCGTTTGCTGTAAGTCACAGGATATTCCCAGATCATAGATGCACTATACTGACTTTAATGCGCAGGTCTTCAACTTTTTGGCTGGCTCGCTGTCGCGCATCTTTACAACCCTACAAGAGGTGGATGACAACCTGATCCTATACGGATACATTGCCGGATTTGCCCTCAATGCTGTGCTGGCCGCTCAAATGGTATACTACTGGAATGCACCATCCAAGAAGTCCGCGGGGAAGCAAAAGGAGAAGCCAGCTGTTGGTCAATCCACGGCCACACCGACGAAGGGTAAGGGCAAGGGCCCAACCACTCGTCGCCGCGGATAGGCTATGACGCTTGATATTTCTCGTTTCCGTAGCTTGACTCCTGATACGCAGTTGATGTCGCTATTTAATATTTTAATACTACAATACCGACTTTGAAGAAGTTCCATGAGTTCCCTCCATGTTGATGTCCAATGTTTTCTGCTTAGCCCCCCCTGAGATGCGAGACTCTGGATGACCACATTTATAGGTACGATCGTAGTGGCCCAATAAAAATTCACTATTAAGTAAATAAAGACTTGCTGCTGTAAATTTAGAGTAAAATTACTTCATAAGCTGCTGGAAATCAACATCAAAGAAAGGGAGAGTTACCAGAGCAAATTACCCATTTGACAGCCTTGCCAGATAATTTGGCAGATCGACAGCTCCACCGATTGTCAGCCTTGCATTGTCCACCTCTGTCGGCGACCCCCCACGACACTTCGATGGCATTCATCCGTACAATCATACTCCTTGTTACCATCGCATGATACAAGTGACAATCGCCCAACATGACGAGCCTCAACTCCGATGAAATGCGCGCCATTGACCAGACGCGAACGCGACTGGATCAACTCACCAAGAGCATTGGCGCCCTCAAGAACGACATATTACGATCTCCAGTTATGCCACCAATGTACGAATACCCTCACTCTCCATTCGAAGATGGGTAGCCCAACTGGGATAGAAGCTGATAATATACCCACAGAGACTCGATTCAAGTACACTCCACAATCCTCGCCCAAAGCCTCAAAAACATCACAGACCACCTCTCCAAACACTCAGACCTCTTCTCACAAACGGTCGTCTACCCCTCCACCAACTTCCCAGGCCGGACCCAGGAAGGTCTAGTCGGGCAACTACTACGCAAAAAGCTCGAGCCGAGCGCCGAGAGCTGGGTCGAGGAAGGGCGCGCACTGGGAAAAACAGATAACGTGGGGGGAGGACAAGACGAGAACCTCGATGAGCTGTGGAGCTTCGCAAAGGAATACGTGTTACCTCAGGTTGCGAAGGCGGCGCAGCTGAGTAGGTCTTCGCTGGATGATATATATGCCGAGAGCGACGAGGAGGAAGAAGAGGAGGAGGAGGAAGGGGAGGAGGAGGGTGGTGAGAAGAAACATCCTTATGGTGATGGTGGGAGTCGGAATCCGGCGGGGATCTCAAGAGATCTCAATGCTATCACGCGGTTTATGACGACGGGTATGGCGACTGGCAACTGAATCTTGGATGTGGAATTCTTGGTGTCAGATGTTCCATATGGGGATCACGTTGAAGGCGCTGCGCTTCCCGTTATATCCTGAAGGTAGCCACTCACTGAAACGCGGCAACTCACCTTTATACCAGTGGCTAGTATCGAGGGATGGTGGTCTATAAGAAGGCTCTGATGAAAAAGGAGGTATTGAAGGCCTCGCATCTATGCCCCAAAAGGTCGATCCCATCAACGACGCTGCAATAGTCATGGACTGCGGTCGTTCCTGCGAGCGTGATAGACAATGCTGGGCGAAGTCTCTTGTTGGACTTTGCGGATCGTTTTAATATCTCAATTTTAGGCAGAACGAAGGAGGATATAGGCTGTGCGGAGGCGACGGCTTCGGCTAGAGACGGCGAAGCAGTCGTACGGACGAAGCTTTCTTCTGTCTCATACCCAACTAAAATATAATACCGAGGCAAGAAGCATAAATAAACAAAAACATACAACAGTTGGTATTCGCTAGTTGTCACCCGTATGTGACAGTTATGGAGCTGTAGTGGTATAAATATCGTCGCCGGCGACGAAATGCGGAAGTGACAAGAGGTAGATAGGAGAAAAGTTATGTACAACAAGTTATATACAACGCGGGAACCGCAAGGACTGAAGCAGTAGTCACAGTCCCCCAGTTCTTAAACCGCAAATCATCAGACACTAGCGCTTATATTCTCAGCACCTCTGTCTCTAACCCGTCCCATGGCCATGCCTCTCTTCAAAGATCTCGTCCCACTTCAGCTCCTCCACCCACTTCGGCTCTTCCCCTGTCGAGCCCACACTTCCCTCCCCATCGCTGCCGACCCAATTCACTCCGTCATGCTCCTCGCGATCCAAGTCATCGATCTTCTTCAGCGAAGACGGCAACACCTTATTTCTTATAAACCCCCTTAGCTTATTTTGCCCCGAAAACATAATCTTCTGCATCATAGCCGAGCGCTGCCGCTCGACGTCGCGCCGCTCAATGTTCTCTCTCACATAGTCATCCAGAGCGGCCGGCTGGCGCAGCTCGCGCCTGTACGCCGGTGATGTGATACGGTCCGCGAGGGCGGCGGCGTCCATTATCGCGCAGTTCGCACCGCGGCTGAGGGTGTTACTCATGTTGAAAACGGCGTCGCCGAGGAGGGTGATATTAGGGGAGGATGTCCAGGGGTGGACGGCTTCGCTTTTGCGGACGATGTTCACGTAGGCTGTGTCAAGGCAGACCATCTCGGCGAGCTCGCGGAAGCGAGGGTGGATGCCCGGCTGGGAAGTGCGCGCGAGAACCTCAGCTTGCAGCTCGGAGGGGGTGAGTTCGTTAGGGGAGCAGCGGCGGTTGGAGAAGTTGGCGTAGGGGGACCCAGCGCCGAGCATAATGTAGGAGTCTTCGGGATCGATGGTGTGCTGGTTGTAGCGTGAGGAAAAGGGGGCGAGGGGATTCTGCCAGGGGGCGAGCATGATATATTGATTGTTTGGGCAGAAGGTATACGTAGAGTTAGCTTTAGAACCATGTGGATGGGGAGGACGGGAGGTTTTACCATTGATCTACCAGGGGTCCCTAATAACTTCAAGGCCCTTTCCGTAAGCGGTACCTTGAAATAAATGACTGCCATGCCCAAGTCCTTAATGGTGGCATGGCTGAGTAACTGCTTTCGAACATTCGAGTTCGTGCCGTCTGCGCCTACTAAGAGGTCACACTCGTCGGTACTCCCGTCACTGAAAAATGCTCTCACTCTTCCGTTCGGCAGCACCTCATAGCGCTCGAAGGAAATACCTGTCCGGACAAAGGAAGCCTCCTTCACGAGGGCTTCTCTTAAGTGCCACCTCGACACGGAGAACTGGTCCTTCGTGGGGTCCGAGTCCCAGGCGAGCATCTTGTTGCCATTTCCCTTGAAAAACTCGATCTTCTCCCCTCCCTCCGGCTGCTCCCCGATACCGAAGGCGAGCTCTGCCCAGATGTCGCTCTTCAGTTTGCGCTTCAGCATCAACAGCGTGGTGCCCGACAGCATCACGCGGAACCCAACAACGCGATCATCGATAGCTTTGTACCGTTCGTAGCATGCTAGCCGTATTCCCGGTGTTGAGTGGAGTATCTGTGCGAGGGCGAGACCTCCGATACCAGCGCCGATGACAATAACCTTCAATGGGTCGGCGTCGTTAGGTGTGGTGCCCGACACCTCGGATTTGGGATCTGCCCGGTCAGGAATAGACTCATTACCCTGGTCTAGAAAAACTGCTAGGGTCCTTTGTAATGGCAACATTAGATGCAGGGAAGGACAATGTCCTTGGCCTTCTATGTGGTTTGATATCGTTTCCAATAAAATTTAGTTAAAACCTTAGTGTTTACCTATATACCGTAGCAAATAGATATAAGTATAGAAGTCATTGATACGATAAAAAAATATATATGGACTGCTCTAGATCCTGTTATAAAGTGGCATGATTTCGATGATAGACTGCACATCACGTCGTCATCCCGCAATTTTATTCTGCCAATCAATCCGTTATCTACAGTAGTTTCCCGCGCTACGGCTACGTATTTAACTCCCTGTCAAAATTTATAGTAAATACTCCCCTAGTCCGAATTATTCACATCTTGTCAACAGACTATATAGTGTTTTCGCCAAGTAAGTCCCTGCGTTTTTCGGTTCTGGCAATCGGCGACTACAAGAATCCTTCTACTCCCACATCTTCACTGCGTCTGGTGCTCCCCCCGGCTTCTTCCACTCATGTCGCGGAGGGTAGGGTGGTGTAACGATGTACGGTTGCGCTCGCGCTACACCTCACTGAGCCAAAAAGACTACAGTATTCCAGCTCGCCTGGAATACGCGCAACACGCTATATATACTACGCACTGTAACGGCGGTCGGCACCACCCCGTTACAGGTGGCTTGTCAAAGTAGAGACGAATTGCGAACCTCGGAGTATACTGGTCCTCCTCCTCTAGTGAAACATAGCGTCATATTGTGTAAGGAAATTCCATTTCTCTAGCCTTACAGTGTACGTTGTGCAGTTCCAAGTCCAGGCTATACCGCAACACTAAAAATGTGAATCCACACCCGTGCTCGCGTATAGCCATTTATTTACTCAACAACGTCTCGGACAGGAAGGCGTCGTTAGTAGGCAGCGACTAGTTCATCCTCCACCTTTGCGTCTCTGGGCCTCTCATTCTCGGAATGCGCCGCTTTGCGAGCGTTAGGTCGATGTCGAACTTGCTTATAAGATGCAGAACCGTGCGAGTGCCGACGGGATGCCCAATTCTCTTGAGTCTATGGTCGTATGTGATTGTTCTTCCAGTACGGCGCAATATAAGGGGTATTGAGAAGTCCAAATCAAGAGAAAATGTATATTGCCATCTGGATATCCTCCACTGTGCATGTCCCTCTCTAGCATCTAAACCAATAGCTCCAGCCCTGACTGTATTATTCAGCCCCCCCAACCCTCTTACTCAATATAACATACGCCTCCTCCACCTCCCTCCCATCCCTCAACACCCTCGGCAACGGGCTATACTCATCCTTCCTATACCCAATTCCCTCATAAAACCCCTTAGCAATCGCATTCCTCGTAAAACAACTCAGCATAACCTTCTCCACCCCAGTCCTCCTCGCCACATCCTCCACAAGCATCATAAGCCTCCTCCCCAGCCCAGAGCGCCTCAGCGACGGCGCAAGGTGGATCTCATAAACGTAGAGAACCTCCTGCTCATCTTCGATTGTGGGCATAAAACTGACAAACGCCTCAATATCCCCTGCCTTCCCCGTTTCTTCACCATCATGAGGTTTGGTGCTGCGAACGAGGAGGTATTTCAACTCGAGTAGGCGCATCTCTCGCCGTTTGGCGGCGGGTTTCCATCCTTGCTTGCTTGCGGAGTAATCACCCTTGCTGCTTTCTTCTACCAGAGAAAAGCAGGCGGAGAGTTCATCGCGGGTAAGATTGGATGAATTTTGGAGCTCGATTGTGTATTTCTCCTCAGTTCCAGGGTGGGTGAAAGATGTCCATGGGGTGCTGTGAAAGTCAGTCATGTGAGCCTATATTGGCAAGGACGCACTTACTCAGTCGGTAAATAATCCTTGGTAAAATCAGGAAGACTCTTCGCATTCGCAATATCAATACCGAGAGGTTTCTTAGTATTTGCCATTCTGTGCGTTTATATCCCAAAAATCCCAAGCTCCCGTGACTCCTCGTGGTGTTTACAATTACCCAATCCAGCACTTTCAAAGGCGGTGAGGTGATGCAGAATTTATAATCTCCGTCATCTAGCCCGCCGCGCCTCTCGATGGATTCATGCGATTTGTTTGAGGATAGTTATATGCGCAACCTCCGATTGATTGTTTAGGTTGTGGAGGATGCGATGGATTAGTCGACCCGCCGCCACGGTTTGTGCGCGGTGCATAGATCATGGTCGGAATCGCTTCTTCGCGAGTGAAGCGGCAAAGCGACCGAGGTCAAGATTTGGGCCAACGGTCAGCTTGGAACATGTAGGTCGTCTTTCCCAAGTCGCCAATACTTTATATTCGGACTTTGAGGATTATTTGCTAACTAAAGTAGTTCTTACAACGGGGGAAGGTGCTGAGTCTATGGAGACGAGTTTTACGAGACACGAAACGGATCGCAGATCCTCAGACGAGGGCGGAGACAAGAAAGATGGCGAGGGATGAGTTTGAGCTGAATAAAAACGTGAAGGATATTGTGAGTTTTTACATACCGAGACTTTGCCAATGGGGAGGGTGGGTGTGGTTGGTGAACGAGTTTGGGGGAGTCGTGATATCGCTTTCTTTACCTGGAGCTGTCAAAACCCGGCATTGGACCTATTGAAACTGAAGCTAATGACGAGGGAACAGTCACAGATCAAATACCTAATATCGACGGGGAAATCACAGTGGGATATGACGGAGCGATATATCGACGGGTTATGAGCATCGACCGATCGCCCGGCGCAAAGTCGGAACGGCGAGAACTATATATCGACCTCACAGGAGGGAGTGGAGTGAATATTTTGGACACGAGGCCATGCAAGAGAAGCTCCAAAGAAGAGAACCTATAGAGTGTATAGAGCGGTTTTGTACATATTGTAATATATCATACACTTCCCCAGTCCACTATCTATTCCAACATCCCAAAAAACGCCATAAATGCTATGCCTCCTTCACATCTGTATGTTTTACAACCCTCCCCCTCCAGTCAAAGCCTTTGTATCCCCCTCTCCTAACAGCTCCAATGCGCGTGTCGTCCACCAATTGCCCGCATCCCCAGCTCTCCAATAGCAAGCAGTCTTCAACCCAGATCCTCCACTCCCATTCATCCCTGGCGCTGCTTATGCTTCGGGTTCAGCGAGCAGATGATATACACATGTCCCTTCCCCTTCTTGCCACCCTTCCTCCTAACAGACTATATATATAGCATTAGCCTCTGTCCCTCTGCCCCCCTCCCCCCCAAAAAAGAGACCCCCCGTAGAGAACGTTAACGTACCTTACACCCCTCACAAAGCTTCTTCACCGAACTCCTAACCTTCATCCCCCTAACCTGCTCCATTGCCACATCCGCCGTCTTCACCACCACCGCAGCTGTCGGCCTCGTCGTCGCAGCCGCCGTCTTCGCCAACGCTATCGACGAAAGTGCCCGCGTGGGAGCTACGCATTTGGTGAGGGATGGGCGCAGCGCGCTGCGCGCGGAGAGGAGGAGGCGCGGGAGCATTGTTGAGGTGTTGTTGAGGAGAGAGGAGGGTATTGTCTGTCGCCGGGCGATTGGGGAGGTTGTAGTTTTTGTAGGTGGTGGGCGTGCGGATTGGGAGTGGGTGGTTGTGGTGGTGGTGAGGATGAGGGAGGTCGAAATTTGGGTAGTTGTTTGTGCCTGAGATGTTAGGCCGCAATGGTTGGGGGTGGTGGAGTGCCGCGACGGGAAGTTGGATTTAGGGGTAGTTTTAGATTTTATGAGAAGTACATTTGATGGGTGGGATTTTTAATGGGGGTTGTATGTTTATTTGTGCCGCTTAAGAGCTGATTGATGGTGGTTGTGTCTCAATGGCAGGATACATAAGAATGGAAAGAGTGACCCATCAAGGAAGAAGGAAGGAACGACCGACTTCAGAGGGAAAGAGCAACCGACCTTAAAGAGAAGGAGCGACCAATTCCAGAGGGAGGAAGGACCGACCTCAGATGGAAGGAACGGCCGACTTCAGAGGGAAGGAACGACCGGCACAAAACTTCAACACCACCACCACCTCAAAACTCCCAGTCACACACAAATCCAGAATTAAATCAATCTATTACAGCATAATCATACCCAACCTAACCTACACCCCTCCCTTCCTCCTCCTCCACCACGCCTTCCCCTCCTTCAACACCCCCATCACAAGCGGCACCCCCATCGGCCCCAACAGCGGCAAATAAACAGCCACCCGATGCTCATCCGGAAAATAAACCTGGCCCACCATACTCTTCTCAAAAAACGCCCTCTCCGCCGCCTCCTCCGCGACCCTCGCATTCTCCAGCCCCGCGACGCCTCCCAGGCCACCACACGCAGCCTCGAGATGCGCGAGCGTGGTTGAGACCCCGTCGGCGACGCTGCGGGGGATGGAGATGGAGGGGAGGGCGAGGGTGAGGCGGGCGAGGGAACCGAGGGTGGAGGAGGCTTTGAGGAGGAGACCGGCGCTGCGGACGCGGGTGAGGGTGTTGAGGCGGAGGGGGAGGGTGAGGGATTCGGGGGCGCCGATTAGGGCGAGGAGGTGGGTGGAGAAGGTTAGCATTGCGGGGCGGAGGTCGTCGCTTGGGGGGTGTTAGTATAGTTCCGGTGGAAACGTGAATGAGTGGGTGGGGAGGGGGCTTACATGTTGGGTTGGATGATGACACCACCCCATTGCGGGATGAGCCAGCTCTTGCTGCCACCTTCGACTTCCATGTCGCCGATGTAGATGATGAAGTTTAGCGTCGGGGCGCCGCCGATGCTAGGGCTCAACGGCCATTCCGCGTGGTTGATGAAGCCACTCAGGTCTTCCTTACGAAGGACATCACCCGTCACGCCGGTCTGGGCGTAGAGCTGAACTTGCGTGTCAATCGTGAAATTGCTGATTGCCGAAAAGCTGTCTAGGAGGGGTTTCATGTGCTCCTCCAGCGCTTGCTCGATAGCCCACGTCGAGGGTGTGGCAGAGGGCGTGAAGAGAGAGAATGTTAGGTGGTACGTCCGCGAGTACTTCATCGAACGAGTGGACCGCTTGGCGAGCGCTTCCGCGACCTCAGGGGCTAATGCCTTCGGGCTCCGTTCTGGCGGCGACGAGCTGGTAGCGAGGAGGTAGGCAATCATGGCCTGTTCCTCAGCGAATATCTCGCGCAGGTTGGTCGCAATGTAGGTCGCCAGAGGGGCCGAGGACGATGCGCTCGTCGGGACCTGGTTTGGCGTGTAGTGGATGTCGAGAGTTGGCGCATACGGCTGCAGGACAGCTTCTGTAGTTTCCCCTGGGAGCAGGCGGACGAGCAAGGCAACTTCTTCTTCATTCTGGTTTGGGGTAGGAATGACGGAGGTGTTTGCGGGGGTGTGTGGTGCCACCTGGGGACCGGAGAGTTGAAGTCGCAGGTGGTGGGCTGAGAAGTCGTTTAGGTCGTCGAGAGCGTGCTGTGTTGCGCGTAGGAGGTTCTGTGCTTCTTGGTCCTGCAGCGAGCCTGCGTCGATGGAGATGCGGAGTGGAAAGACTGGCCGGCAAGCCTGGGTTGTTGGTTAGTATTGTACAAATGGGACCACAAGAAGCTCCGACAAGGTCAACTCACTCGTCCATCCGCCCAATCCATCATGGCATCCAGGGGGAGATCCGCCCGGTATATAGCTGTGGTCCACCACCACATTGGCAAGCCAATGAAGAGCACAATGGCCCAGAATACGGCGATCACATATAGCCTGATGAGGATGTTCTCTGGCTTCTCAGGAGGAGGCCCCTTCTTCTTCGGGATTGCGGACGCAGCACCAGTGGGAGCTTCCCCGTCATCAATGCCATGCTTCTTGCCCGTGCGCTGGACAGCGTTTGAAGCCTCAGCTTCGTCAGTCGGGGGGGTTGCCATGGGGGGCTGTCTCTCTATTTACACATGGTCGTGGTGGTCCAATGTGAACAACGCGGTGCGGAGGTTGCCGCTGATGGGGATTGATTAGATTAGATTAGCGATGCGACGGGTGGGACGGACGTCGGGATACCGATAGACGTCATACTGGGGACATTTACCGAGTTTACCGACTTTACCGAGTAATTAGGTCAGGAAGTTCGGTGCTTTGGGCTCGGAAGACGGAGCTTCCTTGTTCCGACTTTCCGTTTTACATCTTAGGTTATGCTTCTAATCGTACTAAAAACGCCTCTCTTAGTTGTTATTCCTGTAACCCTTCGCATGTTCCCACATTTACCCCACAAGTATGAGATATAAAAATGTGAAACTATGAAAATGTATAAAGTATAAAAAAGTGAACGGAAATAAAAGCTCTAATGTACCACAGGCGTCGTTTGTAGGGGTTTAGATTCTTTGATAAACATAGGATGCCGCAGATTCCGGCGGGGCTAGTAGTGCACGTGAAATTTCGGCATAACCTTCCACCGCAACCGATTCCATAGATAGTACGTACTTCTCCACACTTTTCGTTCATCGTATTCAGCCCAGCGCCCACCCGTATTAGCCAATCACAGTCCTCTTATTATTTTGAGGGGTTGCCCACAAGACGGCGCTATAAAATGCCGAGGCATTGGTCGCGTTGGCTCCTTCCCCCCCCCCCACAATACCAGTACGTACTCATGCTCCAACTTCCCAACTACCCAACTTTCCATGGACCTCGGGGTGGGCGGAGCCAATCTATCTTCCTTACTACTACTGTACTGTAAGCTCAACATATTCCTCTATAGCACGACCTGGCCCCCCCCCCAGGCCTTTCTTTGGTCCTTGAGCAATGCGTCGGTACAGGTAGTTTATATATTTTATATACATATACCAGGAAGTACAGTACATTTATATATTTTATACGGAGAGGTGCTGATCTTTCTTTGTTTCAACACCGCTACTCTATTATTTATCATTATCCTCACGTT
Source organism: Pseudogymnoascus sp. 05NY08 (assembly GCA_001662605.1). NCBI lineage: Eukaryota > Fungi > Ascomycota > Leotiomycetes > Thelebolales > Thelebolaceae > Pseudogymnoascus > Pseudogymnoascus sp. 05NY08. The sequence goes on from KV458821.1 coordinate 217,005, forward strand.
CCTCTCATCATTGGTCTTTGGTTTGGGATACAAACATCATACCGCCGTCTCCGAACTCTCACCCGCCGTGGTAGCCCCTTCCTCTATCACTCCAGGGTCATCTCACCTTCTTGAAGCTCTATCACCATGCCTAGTAAGTTGCTCCGCCCCTCCCTCATGCGCCGCGAGAGATGCTAACATGACAACCCCTCAGCTCCTCTCGCCGTCACCGTCCCAGCTGCTGCTGCGGCCCTTGCCTACTTAAATGCCAAAGGCAACGTAGGCTACGATTACCACCTGGTCACATCCTTCCTCTCCGCCGTCTTCCGCGGCAAGTGGCGAGAGCATAAAGGCCGCCTCTCGCTCTTCTATATCCTCGAGGAGGCTGCTCTCAACCCGAAGACCGCCGATAATGTCTACCTCATCTTCGAAGGACGGCAATGGACCTACAACCAGTTTTACGGCATGGCGCTCAAGTACGGAACATGGCTGAAGGAGCACCACGGCGTTAAGGCGAAGGAGATTGTGGCCATGGAGTTTGGGAACTCGGAGAAGTTCATGTTCATGTGGTTCGGTCTGTGGGCTATTGGCGCGCGACCTGCCTTCTTGAATTACAATTTGACCGGCAAGGCGCTGGCGCATTGCGTCAAAGTCTCGACAACGAGACTGGTCGTCGTTGACCCGCAATTCTCCGACAACATCACAGACGAACTCAAGGGCGACCTCCCGGGCGTCGAGTTTGTCATTTTCTCCCCCGACGTTGAGGCCAAGGCAGAATGCATTGAGCCCGTTCGCTCTCCAGATGAGGACCGCTTTGAGGACAAGCAACAGAACATGGCCATTCTCATCTACACATCCGGTACTACCGGCCTTCCGAAACCAGCAATTGTCAGTTGGGTCAAGTGCATTGTCACGTCCGCCTTCCCAGGCAAGTGGTTGAGCCTCAAACGCCCCGACATCTTCTACACAGTAAGTCTCGTCGCAAAAACCTAGCTCCTATTATCCTAACAATCCCAGTCCATGCCTCTATACCATTCCTCCGCAGCTCTCCTCGGCACGCTGAACGTCATGGGCAGTGGTGCCACTGTCTGCATTGGCCGCAAATTCAGCACAAAGCTCTTCTGGCCTGAAGTCCGCGCCTGCAACGCCACAGTCATCCAATACGTCGGCGAGACATGCCGCTATCTCCTAGCCGCACCACCGCAGGTCGACCCCTTGACGGGCGAGAACCTCGACCTCAAGAACAACGTCCGCACCGCATTCGGCAACGGCCTGCGCCCCGACGTGTGGAACGCCTTCAAGGCCCGTTTCGGCATCGAGACCATCGCCGAGTTCTACGCCGCCACCGAGGGCACAGCCGGCTCCTGGAACCTGTCACGGAACGACTTCTCTCTCGGCGCCATCGGCCGCGTCGGCGCCATCTCCAACAAGCTACTCGGCGGCCAATCCGCCATCGTCGTCGTGGACTGGGAGAAGGAAGAGCCGTGGCGCGATCCCAAGACCGGGCTGGGCAAGAAGGTCGCTGTGGGCGATCCCGGCGAGCTCCTGATCACCCTCGACGGCGCAGATATCGAGAAGAGTTTCCAGGGCTACTTCAACAACAAGAAAGCCACCTCGGGCAAGATCCTGCGCAGCGTCCTCGTCAAGGACGACGCATACTTCCGCACCGGCGATGTCGTCCGCAAGGACTCAGAGGGCCGCAGCTACTTCGTCGACCGCATCGGCGACACTTTCCGCTGGAAGAGCGAGAACGTGTCCACCAACGAGGTGAGCGAGGTTATGGGCTACCACGCCGCCATACACGAGGCCAACGTCTACGGTGTTGAGCTCCCGCATCACGACGGGCGCGCAGGCTGCGCTGCGGTCATCCTGGCTGAGGCGCCGAGCGAGCCCCTCATGAAGAGCTTGGCGGAGCATGTGAAGGCGCTGCCACGGTTTGCGATTCCGATATTCCTGAGGATCACGGATGGGGGTGGGCCGATCACGGGGACGAATAAGCAGCAGAAGCATACGCTGAGGGCGGAGGGTGTGGATCCGGGGAAGGTGGTGGGGGGGGATCAGATTTATTGGTTGAAGAATGGGACGTATAAGCCGTTTACGAAGGGGGATTGGGAGGAGTTGAATGGGGGGAGGGTGAAGTTGTAAATCATTGGGAGGGGAGGGATATGAGAAATGTTGGGTTTTTTGTATAGTTTCGTGTGTTGCTGTATATAGTCCTCTTTGCGATCTTTTTTTCACATCTATAGGTAAGTAGATCTTCCGAAATGATCTATGATATATTCATCCTATCCATCTAAATCACCATTATCAATTCACAGTCCCCCCCAAGACATCTTGGTGGCACAACATTCCTCACCGCCCACCCATTACCCAATCAGGCAATTTATAACCTTTTCTCAGCCTCGCCACCACCACCAAAACTCACATCCCACTTTTCCCTTCACAAAAAAAAGCTTATCATCACGTGTCACCCCACCAAATACAATTTTCAAATCAACAACCTCCTTCTTGCCCCTCCAACCCCTCTCGCTCTCCACCCTCCACCAAACCCCCGAACTCCCATCTACCCAACTTCATACTTCCCGTCCGAAGATCAGTCAATATGCCTATCTCCAAGAAAGCCAGAGTGAGTCCGCCACCTACCCACCGCGCCGCAGCGAGGGACGCGTATGAAGGCTGGGACGACATGCTAATGCCTCAATCAGGTCCAGCGCGAGCACAAGAAGGCTGATGCTGCCGGTACCCGTGTCGCCGTCAAGGCCAACGGTCTCCCCGTCAAGGCTCCCAAGGCTACCTCCATCGTATGCCTCTCCCTTCCTTTCTCTCCCCCTCTCCCACCTCACTCCCGCCCGGCGGTGGTCACGTTCCTGGTGCCTGGCGGGAGTGGCGTGTGCGGACTTGTCTCGTGATGAAAATGCAAAAAGAAAAGGGACTAATTCAACGACAGTGTGCGAACTGCCGCAAGGAGATCGTCAGCTCGAATAAGACCCAGCTGCAGGTGCACGCCGAGACGCATGACCAGAAGCTGTGGCCGAAGGAGAAGTGCTGGCCTAATGACTTCCCGACTGCTGCTTAAGTGAGTCGAGTCGAGGCGGTGTGGGAGGGTGGTATGGTCAACGTCTGGGATGAGAGGGGATGATGGGATAGATGGATGGTGTTTTCTGGGCTTGCTTGGAGAGAGTCGGGTTGGCGGGTTTAATGACTATTGATATGAAGTTTTATTGTGGGATGGCTGTTGAGTTTTGTGCTTGTGGTTTGATGTGATCTTGCAGTTCGTTTGGGGGAGTTTTAACTGTGCTCGAATTTGATGCAGCTTGAACTCCATTGTTGGTAATCTATGATGGAATGGCCGCAAATATGGCATTATTTAAAAACGAAAAAACGAACGCCTCCCTTTCTTCACCCCGACAACATAAACACAACAGCCCATCCAGCCCACCCTCTCCTTCCCATCCCCCTCTAGCACATCACCTTCAGGGGCCAAAAACCCAACATACAAAACGGCAAAAAAATATCAAAAAACATACAACAGTGGGTA